>JAABKJ010007545.1:191643947-191669533 GCA_011634705.1 Andricus grossulariae
AGACAAAAATTCTCGAAAAAAAATTTGAAAAACCCTGTTAAGACTCTGTTGTCAAATTTTTTTCCAAATATTACTAGCAAATGATAATGTGTAATACGACAAATAGTTTCATCGCCATATATTCACCGGAAGACTGCTTACTTTTATCCCCAAACTCGTTAAGAGCCAAAAATTCTCGAAAAAATTTTTGGGAATGTCTGGGAATATTGAAAGAATACATGGGAATATATCAAGAATATTTGGGAATATCAAGGATATCTGGGAATATTGAGAGAATATATGGAAATATCGGAGTGTTCAAGCCCTCGATTATTGATAAAAGAAATAAAAATAAATAAAAAAAAGCATACTGACAACTTACAGGCAAAAGACCATGGACGTGTAGAACTATAACGTGAGTTCTGAGTTTCTTGGGTTCAATAACTCTCCTACATCGGCTTCGTAAATTGTAAATAGGTGGCTTCATTCTCTCGATACTGTCTTTAATATATTGAGCGTGCCTCGCAACTTTCGGCTCGTCCAGGCTGTACTTGTCAATCACTGCATCGAGTGCCTCTCGAACTCCAAAAGTCGAGGTTATGTGCGAGTAATTCTCCAAATTCCTCACGAATATCTCCAGGACGTCCAGCGACAATTTCACCACCTCCAAATCGGGATGCTCCATCACAAAAGCAATGTACGACAGTACAGTTTTGTCCTGCAATCATTCATTCATTCATTCATTTCTAAATTATTGGCAGTCTATAAAAATAAGTACCACAAAATAGAGAAAAATAAAATCACCTTCAAAATCGTGTCATGATTTCCGTAATCCTCCGCCAACTTTCTGTACGTTTCGAGCGTCGCCCTTAATTCCTGCGGATCTGGATACTCTTCCTCTTCCATTATTTTTCACTTATTTTTCGTGTAAAATGTTGACATTTAGAAGAAAGTTTTCGTGAAAAGTGCTGCTGGCACTCACTCCATTCTCCAATAAAAATGGAGGCGCAGGTCTGCCAATCACTTTTTCTTTTTTTCTTTCAAATAAGAATTCAAATAGGTCTTCAATTTGTTTCATTATCTTAAATATCAGAATAGTTTAACGAGAATTTATCATTTAGAGTGCATCCGGAAAATTAAACAACAATTTACAGTTTCTTTTTAAACTTTTTTTTTCTCAGAGGGCAACACTGACTTTCAGGGGAAACAGTTTTTAGGTTTGGTTTGTTTTGGTGATTGGAAATTAAAAAATGTCCCAAAAATGACAGACTTTTTGAAGGAACCTGCATTGTATGCAGGAGAAATCGATGAAAATCTTGATCTTTCCCTGCCTGCTTCTTCTGGAGAAGAATATATCAAACAAGTCATGTGAGTTTCACAAATTCGTGTTTTGTTTACATCTTTACATTTGATTAAAACGAGCATAACTATCGACATTTTTCACCAAAAGCAGTTTTTTTAAGTATTTGATTCTACTTTCGTAATATACAATAATTTCGCTGTTAGAAAGTGTACTATAAATACGGTTTAGATCGTTTAAATGAGAAATACATCTATTTTTTGAGGTTATGTAGTGTAGGGTGTAATTTATATTTTTCTGTCATATTTTTTTCGTTTTTTGGAAAAGGGGGGTTTGATGAAATGTTACTTTTTCTTTTGGGAGTTATTGAAAGATCTTACGTAAAAAAATACAGAAGTTTGAACTGAAAAATGTAAATTTGAAGTTAAAAATTCAATTTTCAACTTAAAAAACGTATTTTCAAAAAAATAAGTAAATTTGCAATGAAGAAATGAATTTCAGCTACAATTTTTTATGAATTTTCAACCAAAGAAACAAATTTTCAACTAAAATGATGAATTTTCACCTATAGATAGTTGAAGTTTCAGCCAAAAAGAAGAATTTTCCAACAAAAAAAATCAAACTTTTAACCAAAGAATTGAATTTTCAAGCAAATAATTCAATTTTTGATCAAAAAAATCAAATTCCAACCAACAAGATGAATTTCTAAATAAGAAGGATAAATTTCTACCAAAAAGACGAGGTTGAAACAAATGAAATTAATTTTTAACTAAAAAAAAAATGTTTTCTCGCAAAAATGTAATTCAGTAACATATTTTCAACCACAAAAATAAATTTTCAACTAAAATTATGAATCTTCAACAAGATAGGTGAAGTTTCAACAAAAAAGATTAATTTTCTCCAAAAACAATCAAACTTTTAACAAAATACATGAATTTTCAACAACATAGTTAAGTTTTTAACCAAAGAAATGATTTTTTAACAAAATAGTTGAATTTTTAATCAAGAAATAAATTTCAACAAAAATCTTTTATGAATTAAAAAAAATAATAATATTTTTGAACCAGATAGTTGTATTTTCATCCAAAAATATGAATTTTCTACAAAAAAATCTAACTTTTAACAAAATATATCCATTTTCAACAAAATAGTTCAATTTTCAATCTAAGAAATAAATTTTCAACTAAAATTATGAATCTTCTCGTAGATAGTTGAAGTTTCGTACAAAAAGAAGAATTTTATACCAAAAAAATCAAACTTTTAAGAAAATACATGCAGTTTCAAGCAAATAATTCAATTTTCGACCAAAAATATCAATTTTTAAATAAGAAGAGTAATTTTCTACAAAAAAAAGTTTTAAACAAACTAAATTAATTTTTAACCAAAAAAGATATATTTTCACGCAAAAATAGAATAATCACATTTTCAGTAATAAAATTAATTTAAACAAATCAACAAGAGTTAAATTTTCATTCAAAAAATAAATTTCAACTAAAATTATGATTTTTCTACAACAAAATCCAACTTTAAACAAAATATATGAATTTTTAACAAAATGGTTACATTTTCAACCAAAGAAATAAATTTTCAACTACAATTTTGAATTTTCACCTAGATTTTCAACCAAGAAAATCAATTCTCTACCAGAAAAAGATGAATTTTTAAGCAACTGTGATAGTTTCACGCTCATAGGTTACTTTCTTACTCAAAGTGCAAAATTTAAGGATAAATTCATAATACTTTAAAACAATTCAAGGTAAATTCAAAAGAATTCGAACCAATGGAAAATATAATAATTTAATTCATCGTAAAAATTCCATTGACTTTAGTAAAAAAAAAGCAAAAATCTCTTGAAATTGTTTAAATCTCTTAAAAATGTATTGCACTCTTGTGAAAAACCCTACAAAATTTCAAAGTCTTTTGAATCAATTATTAATATCAAATTCTTGAAGTTGATCAAAACTTTCTCCGTAATCTTTTAAAATAACCTAAAATATTTCAAATCCTATAAAATCCCTTAAAATTTCTTGAAGCTCTTGAAAATTCCAAGGAATTTGAAACAATACCTTAAAATATTTCAAATAATTTGATCAGTTCATCAATTGATTATCAGGATGAATTAATAATAAACTTTAAAAAAGTCAAAAAAATACATTAAACTAAGAAAATTTAGAGGAATTTAAGTGAATTAAAAAAAATTGAAAATCATTCCAAGAATTTCAAACAGCTCAGGATAAATTAATAGGAATTCTAGCTAAATTCCAAAACCTAATTTGAAATCTCTTCAAATCTTTGAAACCCTACGAAATAACTCACTTCTCTTGATTAAATTCTTTAAAGTGGTCTTTAAAAATAATCTAAAATATCAAAAGAATCCAAGACAATGCAGAAATACTTATAGACCTGAAATGAATAGTGATTAACTTTTCATTTATAAACGTAACTTGAAAGTGATTTGAGAAAAAGATACTGATATTAACGGCGTAGCAGCTCTCATTATTTTTCAAATTTACTTCTTGCAGAAATTCCCTGATATTTACAATTTTATCTCGAAATGTAAATGTAAAATAGCATAGAAAAATTGTTGCCCTTCCACCCCCAATTCAAGACTACGCAATTTATGCACGGCCCCAAATATGCACCCTCTGACAAATTTTCTGGATCTGCTCTTGGTTGAAAGCTATCAGGAATTCTCTATAAAAAGAAATCATTTTTCCGCCAGACACCCTGCACGAGCATTGTCGGTGTGATCGCAGTCGCGACTCACATTTCTCCAACTGATTCTGAAACAAAAATGACGCCTTATTCACGAAGCAAATTGAAATTAGTAGATTCTTATAACAACAAAAATATACTTATCGAGCAATTCTAAGTTGATTTCTTGAAGACAAGGATTTTAAACGTTGAAAAGCATCATTGTTGGTTTCACATTTTCATTATCATCAATATAATTAATCTTTCAACTATAACCTCACAGCTTCCGATTTTTTATAAATTTTTGACATCATCGAGAATATGCAGTACACCTTTCATTGTTCATTGTCCAGGTATTTATTGGTTTAGTGCAAGTAACATTGATTGACCTTCTGGTGATTCACCGTTGCGATGGTTTGACGAGGATTTGCCAAAGGAGTCTATTAGTGGGCAGGTAGGCTCGATTCCCCTGATGCTACTCAAGGGTAATGATGGTTGGCAATGGAATTGTCAAAAGGATCTTGTGAGTTTAGTTTCACTTATTTGAAGGGATTTGAAATTTACAACCAACTTTAGTTCGATTGAAATTTCTGAAACACAACATTGATTTTACTTTTATTTTTGAATTTGTATTTCGACTACTTGGAAATGGTTTCCAAATAATTGAAGTCTGTCTGGTATTTAAATATTACCTCAACAATCTGCTCTAGGGCAGAGCTTCCGCCCGATTTTAAGTTTGTAGAAGGTCTTCAGTTTTTAAACAGAGCTTTCGCCCGATTTGAATTGTGTAGATCGACTGACTTTCCGATGTACTTTTGAGCTGAGCTTCCGCCCGATTTGAAATTTAGAGATAGACTGATGTTTTAATTTTGATCCTGGGTTTATATATGTCGGATTCCATTGTGATCAGGCCCAACAACTTGACAACCAAAAACTGAATAACCAAAAACTGAATAACCAAAAACTTGACGGCGAGGGGACGTAACAATTGACATCAATTTATATCCAGGTGTCTATATCTGAAGGCGTAGTACCTGGGGATGCTGTTCCTTGAGTCCAAGGAACTGGTCATTGTGCCACCCTCTTTAATGTTTCATGGTTGATTTTTATGAGCTGCGTTCGATTTATAGGCGAGCAGTCATTGTCCTATTCGTAAAACGATTCTGAAAATGTGTATTTATTTACAAAAATTTTTAATACAATTAATAATTTTTTTCCAATATGAAAAATATGGTAGCAAGAAGACCCTGGCAAGCCAGTCCACGTTGATTCCGCATAAAAATTAGACCTATTAATGAAAAAATGATCGGAATGTGCATTTGGTTATGAAAATTGTTTATATAATCAACAGATTTCGAAATTGTGAAAAATATGATAAAAAAAGTCTTTGCCCCGACGTTTTGAGTTGATTTCGCAAAAAATAAGCCTATTCATGAAAAAATATTTAAAAAGTGTAAAATGTAAAGAACACGTTTTTTACATTCTCATCCTAATGAGCAGGCATTGGTTCTATGTAAAATTTGACATAGTCAATTTTCATAAAATATCTACGTTTTGAGGCGCCCTGAGTAAAAAAAAAAATTTACGAAGGTGTCTGTCTGTTTTTAGACAAACGACACAAGCTACGAAATAAAATGATGAGACAATAGTTGTTTAACCAACAAAGAACTACAAATTTGTTATGAATGATTTTTTGATAGGAGGCTAAGTTTAGTTTTATTCGTAAAAGACAACATAAAAAATAAAGAAAATTAATTTTTTGAAAGGCGACACAAGGTACGAAAGAAAATTAATAGACAAAAAATCTTCAGCCAAAAAGGATCTACAAATTTGTTATTAATAAGCTTAAGATAGGACGATTAGATTTTCTTTTAATCTTAAAAAATACAATTACAGATTAAAAAATTAAATGTTTGGAAAAAGACACAAAAGACGGAAAAAAATGAAAAGATGAAAATTGTTCAACCAAAAAATATCTACAAATTGGTTATAAAGATATATTAAATATAAAAAAATGAACCTTCTGGAAAAAGGATACAAGGAACAATAACATTTTATTGAATACAAATTTTTGCTATAAAATGTTTGATAACCATTCTTTTTTAATAAGACGCGCACTTTTTTTGAATTATGAAAACAAGAAAATGAAAATACTTTTGTTAAAATACCAATGCATATTAGGAATTGTGTTAATATAAATTTATTGAAATAATACATTTTTCAGGGTAGTTGAAAATAAAAATTAATGTCTCAGCAAGTGGTAGAGATCCAGAAGAAGAATGAGTTCTGCCAGGAAAAAAAGGTCTGCCAGGAGAAGAAGATGAAGGTCCAGAACGAGGAACATCAGGATTAGGGTCACCACGTGGTAAAGACTCGGACTGCGCAGGATTTTTTAGAATTTCAACAGATTTAAAAGAATTTAGTGGTTTCAAAAATATCTTGAAATGTATCCAGGGATTTCAACAGATTCCAAAGCGCTTTTCTGATTTCAGTGTGAAGCAACTTTAAAGATATCAATACAGTTTGCAGATATTTGCGGCTTAAAGTGTGTTTGTGCAGAATTACTCTTTACATTAATTTCGTAAATATTTTTGTATACTTTATGGCAATGTTAATCGTCCTGTAATGGTTTTCTATATCATGATTTTCTCTAATGAATTTCTTGTAATCGAGAAAATATTATAAGAAATTCACTATAACAAAATGATGATAGGCCTATACTGATTTTCCTATAATATTTTGTTCGTAAGGATCCAATCTGCAGGAGAGTAATTATTATTAGACATTTCCTAGAATCTTTATGATTCTTTCTTATTTGGCAGGAATATCTTATTCAATAAAAAAGCTCAATGAAAAATGAAATTTCTTTATGGTATACTTTTTCGAAAATGTTTCTTTAAAATATTTGAAACAAGATTCCATGCATGTAGAATATTTTCTAGTTTATGAGATTATTAATAGTTTGAAGATATTATCGAAAAAAATGTTGATCGTACCTTGATGTTTCGCATGTTCATTACTCATCCCAAAATTTGCCAGAAAGTTCTTTGTTTTGGGTAGCATACCCAGCCAGCCAAATTTCTTTCATGGTAAGCGTAACTCACTTGGTTCTAGCCGAGGATCAGGGAGTTCATATCAGAAAAGTGAGAGAGGTAAGTGTACGAGGCGGTATAATGGCACGGGGGGAGGGGGAGCGTATATGTCTTTAAATTAATATAAAATTCTCGTATTGTCTATCTAAATAACACATTCGTTCCGCAACACTGCCCAGACCCAAATCTCCGATCCATGGCTCTGGCAAGCACCACGGGCAAAAAGATTCAGAAAGTCATTCTGCAAAGCTTTCGACTCAGACTTATTGATATCATGACATACCTCTTTAACCCAGTCTTCCATCTTTCATTGTCCCAATGTGCCCTAACCATTTTAACTAATTTTGTTCACTATTATCAAACAGGTTCTCCTCTACACTACATCCTCTGAGAATCCTGTCATTACTGACAGGTTGGACAGGCTGCCTTTTTTCGGTAGGAGTATAGTACGTCCTAATACCAGCCATTGCGGAAAGGGCGTTTTCAATTTGAAATATGAGTTGAACATGGGGACTAAATGTTGGTGTGTAGAAGTAAACTTCTTCCGTTAGAAGCTCTTGATACCATCTGGCCCTGCAGCAAAAAGTTCTTCGTGCCTCTGAGTACTTTTTTCACCTCTTCGGCAGTGACTGATGGACATTTCTCCCCAGATCTTATGACGTTATCGCAAAACTCCTTAAAGCGGATGATATTATCAGTATCTTCTTTCAACTCCAGTGTTTTTGGAACCTTGTAAACCTCTTTCCAAAAAGTCTCTACTTCGTTGGGCTTGGGTAGATTTTGACAGCAACAGGGTGATAACTGAAGTGGGGAGATGGATCAGCAAGAAGCTGTTGATTTTCCCTGATCCCTCTCTGACTTGTTCAGTGTATGATTTAAGATCCTTAGTTCTTGAGCGAACTTTCGTACCCTTTTCGTGAACAGGCTACAAGATGTTATGTAGTCAATCACACACTGAATACGGGACGCATTCTCTCTTGCCTATCCAATCTTCTTGTTCAGTTGATACAAACGTGTCTTTTTCTTTTGATCTATCGTCCGTTTTAGCCTTCAATTTGAATCAGCCGATGCTCTTGCAGCACCATAATGTGTGTCCATACGCGCCATAAAGCCTTTGTGAACGATTATTACGCTGGCATCGTAGCAGTCTAGCACGTCATCCTTGAGTTAATTCGTCCAGTCAATGTGGACGTTTCGCCGGTTCGCCGTCGTGTTTCCATTAATATTATAAGTAGCACCCCGAACTCTCGGATAATCGGCATTGTTTGTTGTTCTCACGAGCAGCTAGGGAAAGGGTTTGTCCTTCCTTGTAGAGCCCCGCATTCAAAGATAAGGCTGCATACTCTGAGTGGTCGCCCGGTATCCCAGAGACACCGATTAAGACACCTCGCCCAGGTGCTATTCAGCTTTCGGCATGGTAGAGTTTATTTCCAATAACCTTATATTATCTTATATAATTATATAACCTTATTATTTCCTTCGCTGAGGGGTTATTTATTCGAAGCAGGGCGAAGAAACACACTGTAAACGTTTTTTTTTTACGAGGGCTGGTGGAAAATGTTGTAGAGCACACTGTGAAGAGTCCGCACTTTTTGTTAGTGTGAGGATCTTAGTCGCATCACTTCAATGACCCTGACATATATAATATTCAATCATACATTGCGTGTAATTATACATCATATAAAATCAACTTTCTCGTTATAATAATGCCATCGAGGGACCCACTCAATACCACCACCCTTTCTTCTTTACAGGAATCCCCACCAGAAACCGCTTTCGCATTACTTCAGCAGGGTGCCGTTTTCTTCACTATAGAAGTGTCTGCGGGTTTTTCTGGTATTTGTGCTTGATCTTTTGCATCTTTTTCATCTCCTTCAACATCCAACCAAGATATACGCATCGTCCTGAGCAGTGAGGTAATACCGTACATCGGGCTCGTCGGCCTTCTACATCTTTTTTCGGCGCAGAGGTAGCACTTGAGGGTGTTTACACACTCCGCAGAACTGTGCCCCTTCTTGCTGTACCTCCAGCATCCGCTCGTCCGATCATGACCTTTGAATCCCGCTGCCATATGGCCGAAGCCGAGGCAGCGGTAGCATCTGATGGCCTCCATCTTCTGACGTACGCGACAGGACATCCATCCCAGCTTAAGGTGTCCTGCACGTACCGTATTCATGAAGGTATGACATTTTTTTCTCAATGATTGATTTCCATACCAAGTTAAGGAAAGCGACGAATCATATATTTTCAGCTTCACGGAAATTTCCATTCCGCTAGCGAACATTTGGTATGCTTACTCAGCATTCACGTAATATTATTCGTATCCTTAGTCCAGATTTAAAAAGAACGATGTGCTCTTGCCTATGTACAAAAAAATTTAGAAACCATTTACTAGATTTGGCGATGAGTTGAGCGCAAGATTTTGAAATGATGATTTTGCTGGAAAAACCTTGGAATTGGAAGTTACAAATTTTTCTGAGCGTCCAACAAAATAACTTTAATAAATAGGCAGAAAATTATTTAATTATCTAACATAATTATTCCTATACATTTTTTACAGTAATTAAAATAAAAAATAGTAAATAATGAAATTGAAACTTTATTTTGCAATATATGAATAAGCATTCTCGGTCCGAGATACAGAAATTTATAACACATTTATTTATTATAAAAGAGTCTAGATAATACAGAAAATTTCGCATTTTAGAAACAGTTCATTGAATGCCAAGCAAAAAATAAGCTTGAGAATGTGCTCTGAAAGCTCAAAATTCTCTCATTTAAAGTGATAAAAATCAAACTGCAAATTAAAGCATTCAAAATAAAACTCTTTCAAATTTCAAACTTTTTAAAGCGAAGCTTAACAAATTTTTAATTCAGAAAGTTCAAATTAAAACGCCTAATGCTTCACTCGTGTCCTCAGTCTTGTCTTATGGAAGACACAATATTATTTTCTGGCGGAAAAAGTTTGAAACTTACAAAAAATAATTTTTTCAACAATATATTATGTAATAAAATTTTTTCTTACTATCGCTTCTCACAAGATTTTCAATAATAAGCAAAAGATTTCAGAATTACGGATTGTTGACTAAATGATTTCATAATTTGAAAAGTTAACAATTAAACCTAAGATTTAAAATATGCGATATGAATTCAAAATTCGAAATTCACACTTTTCAATCTTTGACCTTTAGTTTTTAAAGGTCTTTGCATGCAAGTGAAGTAAGAACAAATACGGAGCGCGAAGCGCGATATCTGACAGATGCGCGGGCTACTTTTAATTTTATTAATGGTGTGAAGAATTGTGGTTCACACACGAAATACTCTATAATTACTTGTGATTGCGATTCGTTTACCTACTGGACAATCTTCGATTTCTTGTGTGGTCAATTCTTCAACCTCACCACTGTCTACGTTTATTTTTGCCCTTTTTGGTCCCGAATTAGTAAGTTTAAATAATCCACGGAAAATCTGCTTTCTGTTTGGTAATTTATCGAACATTGCACATACGTCACCACTGGACGTTGATAATACAATTCTTTCTTCGGTTGGCATGGGAAAATAGTAATTATTTTTTGTTCTATGTCGAATTGGCTTGCCGGGAGGAAAAGTGTATCTTCGAAGTTCTGATACCTGATTCGGATTGTTGCGGGGAATAAGTCGAACAAATGGAAGTTCTTCAAGTTTGAATCCAAGTATGAGTAAAGGAAAATTCCTGGCAGAAGGAGACCTGGATCTGGCATTAGTATCACGCTTGGCAAGTGGCGGAGATCTGGCAGAAGAATGAGGTATGTCAGGAGATGAAGGGCTGCCACGAGAAGGAAAAGAAGGTTCACGACGATGAAAACCAGAATTGGGGTCCCCATCTGGAAAGCACTGGGACTGTGAACCTAATTCTGCAACAAGAAATATGGGATTATATTTTTTTAAGGTACGCAAACGTTTGTTGGTATATCATGAGTTTGTTAATTTAATAGTATTCAAAAAACCGGATTCTAAATGAGAGCGGAGAATGAGAATGCCGTTATGTTCATTTTTTTACTTTCACACCTGAAGTATTCTCATTTGTGACCGTCCGCGAAGGAAGGGACCTGATGCGGAAAAAATCAATTATTAATTTTTAACACCTATCGATAGTTTTTTCTTTGCTCTTTCATAATAAGCATTATTATTCCTCCATTAAAAAAATTCGTATTGATATTCAACCGCGAAGTTAGATCCCCTTATGGAGTTGCTATGTCGGACCGCCTCTTCAATTGCTTCTCCAGTAAAATGAAGCTGCCGCTTTCGGTCTTGGGTGCGCTTTTTTTGAAAAACTTTGTAGCTTTTGCCGTTTTCGAAGTATACTAAAAAAACCTGTTTTTCAAAAAACACATTTTTCGGTCCTTTTTTCTTGAACTCGTGGGAATTTTAAGCAACGAAAAACTTTGAGTGTGAAAGTTGTTCAGAAAGTTATAAATATATCTTCATACACATTTACAAACTGTGTATTTCTTCAAAAGAATGGTTTAAACAAATTAAGAATATCAGGTACTTTTAGTAAATTGCAATCACGAATTAATTTTTCTCACATTTTATGCAAAAATAATTATTTGATGCTTTCACGATGATTCATTATAATAAAAGAAGGTGTTTCGGGTTTTATTCGTGTGGAAAACTACGAATCTTGCCAACGCTTTGTGACCATTGCAGCTTACTTCTTCAGGGCTAACCTGAAACTGACATTTCAGGTTATGTTGTCCTTACACATATTCTCTACAATATCTATGGTCGGCCAGAGCGCCCAACCATGGGGACTGGTCAAACTTGATGGGCCTATCAAGTCTTTTTTCAAAAACCCGGAAGGACGGAAAGCCAAATCGGATTGGTATTATATCCATTGTCCCTATTGATGTTATCAGGGTATTTTAAGATTTCGATTGCTTCTCTACGTTTTCTTGGGAAAATATTGTATTTTATTGTGATGACGGTCGTTTTATCAAATAAAATGCTATGTTCTGTTTCGATATGATGCTCAGCTGGTGCTGACTGCGTGAAATGCTTTAACCTGACTTTATTCTCATGTTACTTTATACGTTGGCTCATGGCTCTCCCGGTTTCTCCAATATAGACTTAGCCACAAGAACAAGGGATTTTATGTACTCCTGGATCACTGAGAGATGCCTTTTCATCTTCAGGATTATTCAGAACTTCTCTTATTTTCGTAGATGGTTTAAATATGGTTTGGATGTTGTGTTTGTTGAGAATTCTTCCTATTTTTTGTGTGATACCTTGGATGTAGGGTAGGATAGTGGTCGTTTTCCTCTCTCTTTCTTTAGTAGGTTGTGTTTTAAGTGTATTTTCTTGTGGATTTATCAATTTGTTTGTTTGTGTTATCGTTCTGTATTAGGATCGGTGGTGGCAGGAGTAGGCATGTAGGTGTCTGTTTATAAGAGTGGGTTTTCTGAAAACTTCATGTCCTAATGTGTTAGCAGATCTTTTGTAAACCAGTACGTCCAAGAAAGGCAATGTTCTGTTTTCTTCAATTTCCATGGAGAACTGGATGGGTGGGCCAATCATGTTCGACCAGTTTCCACGGTGAGGCGTTTTGGCCAATCACAGGCATCATAGAGAGTATATATAAAAACAACATAAACTGAAACTTTAAGCTTAGCCCTGATGAATTGAATTTCAATGTTCACGAAACTTCGGCAAGATTCGTAGTTTCGCACACGATTGAAACCCAAAACACCTTATTATAGCTATTATACTAATTAGAGATGTATTCAATTATTTAGCAACAGATTCAACATTTCATTTTCTATAGGCGTATGTTTGTTCAAAATTACAGTTCAAAAATTTTGTTTAGGGTCCAGGGGCCAATGCTAATGTTTGAAAGATACCAGCGAATTATTTCACTCGTTGACAAAACATAACTAAAATAACGAATAGAGTATTTTAGCATGACGCCACGGTCATGATAAGGTAGATGGGAATTTTATGGAGGTTAGCATGATTGGTACGTGTTGACATGTGAATGCATGCAACTTTTTGCAAAAAAATCTTCTAAACGTAAAAGTAATTTATTAAAGTATAAATAGTAAAAATGTTGATGTGTAGAATTAATTTTCGCAATTCTGTTTATTCCTTTTCCCGGTTGAATATCTTCCGGTTCCACGAAATAAAATAAAATGCACAACATCTAAGGTAAGAGTGCCTGATTTTGATCAAATTGATCTGGTAATCTAAGGTCAAATTTTAGATATTTTATTTTATTTCGTGAAACTGCATGTCGTCAAACGACAAAAGGATGAAACATAATTGAGCAAATGCAATCTATATTTCAAAAATATTACTATTCATACATTTATAACTTACTTTTATGTTTAGAAAATTTTTTCAGAGTCGTATGCATTCATATGTCAACATGTACCAACTTAATTTAATTGCTAATTTTCCTGACATTTCCACCTATACTATCATGACCGATACATTATGTTGAAATCCTCAATTGCATTTTCATTTGAGACACCTTCACACCTCATGACATGGATATTCCGTTTTCTTAAATTAATGAAACTTGTCTTTCTGCAAATTGAGAAACCATTAGTGCTAAGCATGCAATAAAAAAGTTTTGAAGAATTTTAAGGATTTTGAATTTTTTAAAACAATTTCAAAGAACATCCGATGAGATGAGCGATGTTTGTTGCTTAAATATTATTTGTGCAGAATTATCAGTGGTCCGAAATAAACCGTTCCTTTGTGGCTTGCCTACTTTTTACATCAATTCCTTCAATATTTTTCTTTAACTCATTGTAAACAAGATTCCATGCCTGTAGAACATTTACCTTGATGATTCGCATGTGCGTTACTCATCCCAAAATTTGCCAGAAAGTCCTTTGTTTTGGGTGGCATAGCTGAAGATATTTCTGTGAAAAGACAAGAAAAGACGGATGAATTTGTCATATTAGAAGCGAATTGAAAATAGTAAAAGCGTAATCTGATTATTCCATTTTATTCCGTATAAGTCGATCGCAGCCTATCCATTATTCGCGGTAGTGAATCGCCGACAAATTATTCATTATAAAATGTTATAAATCAATACAATAACTAACTAAAAATAATATATCATAGGTTGAAGCAAAAAACAAATTATGTATGATCTTATAATCAAAGTAATCGACAAAATTCATTTTTTCGTGATTCGCAATGATTAGCCGATTCACGAGAAATGCAATCATTTCAATCGGCCACCATATAGCCACCACCTATTCTGGCAATTATCGTTAAATTATTTTCAAGTTTTTTTATTCGGAACGACATTTAATAGTTGAGTTGTCTGAAATATAAGAAACTCAGCTAGTAAATGTCCTCCCGATGGTTCTAATTGAAAAAAACCAATAATAAAAAAATTTGCCCGAATCGGTGGTGGCTATATGGTGACCAATTGAAATGATTGAATTTATGATCAATCCGAATCAAGTATTATTCATTCAATCAATTCTTTTTTCCTGGGTATGACAGATAATAATGTGCGCTTACAATCAGTTCAGAATAGCTGGTGTTTGCAAATTATTTGTACAATTTTCTTCGTTTTCTTTTACTTCAAGGTAGTCATACACAAATACAATGTGCGTTTAGAATGAGGTAGTAGGAAACACACTTTAGTTATTCAATCTAATTTTAGATAATATGAAGACTACATATTTTGTGATCAAAAGAAGTTAAATGTTAAAAGAAAAAATTGAAACTTCCATTCCTGTTTTTGATAGAAGATGATAAAGTGTGTGCAGGAAGTGTGACGTAGTGAAATTCTTGCAACTCACAAATTCTGATAAATAACATTTAAATTAAAATTTAGAAGGTTTTCGTGAATTTGGAGATTTAACTTTGAGGGTCAGAAACCTCGATTGTGGTACGGTAACTTGATAAATAGGGCCAGATTTAGGATTTATAATTTCAAGGACTTATTCGTTCGTTTCTTTCATTTTTTTGTAACGATCTGGATTTATCGAGGCGTCCTGGAACATCTAAGGACTTCTCTCGATTCCGAAGCTCAGAAAGGACGCTACTCGAGACTCTTAGAATAGACATATTTCCTTGATACACATTTCAAGCCATTTGAATCATCCTGCTAAGTTGGAAGTAACCCTACAAGTTACTGAAAATCCGGAGCGATTCATCCACCTGGCGTCGAACCTTTTTGAAAATGCTTGATGAGAAATTCCTTCATCAATTTCCAGCATGACTGATGAAATCTCTATGTGCAAGGGCCTCTGGCTGTCGACTGATACCAATTGGTACTAAACCAAATTCTGCACTGATCCGACAGGATAATGTCACGATCCAAAAGGTCATCAAATGAATGGATTGGCGAGTGAGATTATAGAAAGAATAACTCTGGATCATTTATGAACGATAATAGAGGGAAGAAAGGATGATTACCTAAAGGATGCGGCACTGAATGCAAAATCAGCACCCCGTCCCGGAGCGGCCTTACCACTAATGGAAACTTCGGAAAAAAGGAGGCGAAGGCAAGCCGAAATCGACTCCTGGAACGACGCTGCTGTGCTCGCTCTTCTCTACTGACGACAGCCGCGTGAAGTTGACACATTTCTCTCGCGTCTTGTAAGTGACTTATATTTTGTGAAGCACCAGATTATGAAGACGCTTTCAACCACTCTCCCCCATTTGAAAGTTCCACTTCGACTTATTCTTGAATACTGCGGATAAGACCGACTCTTAATTACAGAGTAAGGAGAAACTACGATCGATACGTCGAATGATTCACCAATTTTATTAAAATCAAGATTTTTGTTACTTTTGTAAAAATTTGCGCCACATGTGGTCGAGGTAAATATCCCTCAACTTGGCCTTTTTATTCAGAGAATAATGTATATTCTAATTATGTTTAGTAATTGTCGACATTATTTCGACGCCTGAGTGGAATAAAGTGTTCGTTCCGAATCCGTTTGCAGAAGGTGATGGTTTGTAGCTTGTTTGAAGAAAGTGTTGGTTCGAAGTTTGTTTGAAGGTGTTGGTTCCGAATCTGCTCGAAAAAGGTGTTCGTTCGGAACTTGTTCGAAAAAGGCGTTTGTTCGCGGAAGTTTTACATCCTTGAAATTTTGTAGTAGTACAACTGATGCAGGCGATCAAACTTTTCTGAAGTAAAGTTTCATTTTGTTATTCACCCAGATAGCACAATAGTTTGCAGCAAACTTGAATTAAGTTTGCAGTGCAAGGTTCAAAATCTTACACCGCAAGGTTTAGGCAAGTTTTCCGCAAATAAGACAATGTCCGCTTGCATCGTAAGTTTGAGGAAAGCTTATGAGGCAAACTTGGCAAACTCAAACTTTTCATCGCAATATTTACGTAATTTATAGGGATAAATAAATAGTCCCGAACCACTTTGATAATTACTACAGTAAATTAGAAGGCCAGCAAAAAACAAAAATGTAAATATTGTAGTTCTTATTATCACACTCCAATGGCAAGTGTCTCTCAAGTTTGCCTTGCAAATTTGCTGTAAGGCGGACTTTGTCTTACTTGCGGAAACCTTGCCAAAACTTTTCGGTGCAAACTTTCAAACCTTGCACCGCAAAGTTTAGGCAAGTTTGCTGCAAACTGTTGCACTATATGGCTTACCTTTTAATTCATACTATTTTGCATAATCATATGAAACGAAGATAATACAACACCACTTTTTACATTTATTTCGGAATCACTTTATATGAAGTATTTATATGAAGTATGTGTTCTAGGTACTCAGCGTGTGTATGAGAGGCTCTGCACCTATCGCTTGGAACTTCTCGACATAAAATGCAAATTCTGCTTTCTTCACTTCGGATTTTAGAAGTGAAGCATCTAGATGGAGTAATGTACTTTCCTCATTCTCAATGTTAAAATTCAGGCCAAGGGTCTCGGCCGCTTGCTCCGCGGCTTTGTAAACGAACGCTCCTTCACCAATCATCTCGTGGTTTGTGACCATTTTTAGGAGAGGATATCTGCCATTGGCAACGATATAAGCTGTACTCAGAACAATTCGGTTCTGGAGACACTGAAGGTTCAGACGACCGCGTCAGCCTTGAGGGCGTGGAATGTGTAATCGCGGAACTGACGAATTGATATGCAAGCTTTTATGCATATGCATGATCTTACGCGTCATGGCATCAAGCGCCTTCAGTTCGTTCTTCGTCCATTAAACCACCCCAAACGAGTAGAGTAGAACCGGGACAGCAAGCATGTTAGTCGCAGATACCTTGTTCAACGCCGACAGATTGGATGACCAAATCTGTCGAAGACTGCACTATTTAGAACTGAGCAGGCTGTAGCCAGAACCGTTCTTCGATGAAGACACTCCAAGCTTAGCAAGCCTCTATCCCCTTTATCTCGAGGTAGGTATATTCGAGGTACGGAAGATCTAGAATGATGACTTCGATGAATTGTCATCATCTTGCGTGTGCTTCGATCAATTTGCTTCAACTCATCGACGTTCCATTTTACTGCGCCAAACATGTAGAGCAGTATGGGAACGGACAGCATATTAGTCGCCTGGATCTTATTCTTTCCAAATAATTTGGAAGCCCACATTTTTCTGAGAATTCGGCGTTACCTTTTTATAAGGTCCGTTTTTAATATACGCACATTTTGGGTTTCCAATTTTTTTTCAATTTTTATTATTTATTAATTTATTATTTGAAACACTGCACTCAATTTTTATGGCACGTTACCAAAAAGATAACTTGGTTTCCAGCACAAAGGATGACATTATTTCACATATTTTCGAAAAATTATCATTATATTTCTTCATATTCATATTTGAATTTATTATTTTATTTTATTATATTTTATTTTGGAGTAAAATGAGGCAATTGAATTTTCAGGTTACAGCTTTTGACCGCGATACACCCTTATAAAATAACATTTTTTTAAATAATCTCACCCACATTCTTCGTCGCTTACAGTAACATATAATATATATTACTATAAGCGAGGAAGACGCGGTACTTGCACGAGAGCTTCCCTTCAGAGAAAATTTGTAAGTAGATTTTTGTCTACTATTATAGGATAATAATTCCTTCAAGGCCAATTCACTTTTGAATCATGCGTTTCTAACGCTTGAAATATGTATGAAATAAATTACAAACAACGCCGGGTTATACGAAATCGTATGAATAACGTATAAGATTTAGAAATCTAATAAAATCAGTAGGAATTTTTGTATTGCGTTGAAATCACTAAGCGCAATAAACGAGTCAGTAGAAATCAAGCGAGTTAAGGGCGAAGTCAGTAGCTTAAGAACCAGATTAGTAAGTTCAAGAAGTGAGTCAGTTCGGTTAAGAGAATCGAAGAGAGTAGGCCAGATTGACGGCAAACTTACTGAAAATAACGACAGATAGCACCGAGCGTTATATTTTCATTCTTCCTGCATTCTGTGCACCTAAAATAAAGAATGTAAGAATCCTATTAAAAAAATTGCATAATATTGAAAATCATAATCTTGAGTTTTAAGTAGGATAAATTTAGGACAAATAATATTTTCGTTTCAATAATACTATATGTAAGTAAAAATAATTTTTTTTACAAAATTATTAATTGATGTTATGGTTTTTAACCAGCGAAATATAGTAAATAATATGATGTTAATGTTTTTTGTCTACATGGTCTAAAATCAACATTTTTTGAATATTGATTATTAATTTTATAAGTTTTACAGGTTTTATAAGTTTGACCAAATATTCAAGTGAAGTTATTCTCATGTGATATTCTATATTAACTTACAGGAAAGCACTTATGTGAGTGATTGCCAAAAAGGTCACCATTGTATGAATAAAGTCTACTAAGTACTAAGTCTCAAAATAAAGTCTAGTTTTTTAAAAGTATATTGGAGTGAGATTAAAAATAAGCGAAACATATTTAGGTATGCACCTTCCGGATTTCCTAAAGCAATATGTAGGGCAATAAACATATCTGGCGCCGGCCGGAGCGGCCGCCCCCTAACAAGGCCTTTACGTGGCCGCATGTGTGCCTGATGCTACGAAAAAAAGGTCAATTTCAGAATCAACGCTTTAAAATACATAAAGAAATACCATAAAAATACCATAAACACGAATTTTTAAAATTTTACAACTTAGTGGTGAAATTTTGGTAAATTTTGAAAATTTTTGTAACACTAGGTAAGAAGATTTTGCTCATCATCATTTGATGGGACATTTGAGTATGCTTTTTCCGTAGGATATGAACCTGAAGGCAAAAATTTTCTACCTTTTCGCGTTTTTCAGAAAAACAGGGTTAAAAAGATTTAAGTGATATTGAAAATCAAATCTTGAATACCTCTGAAAATATCGATGCTACGAAAAAAAGAAGGCCAGTTTCGGAATCAGTGCGTTAAAATACATACAGAGATACCATAACAATAGAATAAACACGTATTTTATCAAATTTTGTAACCTAGTGTTATCTGCACATCGACCCTAGTCAAATCGTCATTTCACGCGGACCGTCCAAAGCACCCAGTACGGCACGACTGATGGCATAACTGTTGTTAATAAGTTTTAAATAATGAAAATAAATAAAAAAGTAGTGAGAGTAAGTTAGAAGTATTTTATTATTATAATTTCCAGAATGAAAAGCCTTTTTTAATGATCACTAATTCTGAAAAAAGAGAAAGTAGTTTGTGTTTTAACTAATTGGCTATTAAATACACATAGGTCATTGCCAAAAAGTTGATCACTGTAAGTCCTAGTCATTTCCCACTTTTTCTATGAATAATAAATTTTTTAGAAAATTATATCAGCAAAGTATTTATATAAAAGCACAATTTAGTGAAGTTTCCAAATTTTAAAGAATTTCCTTAAGAATTATAAATAAAAAAGTACGCAAAATGTTCTATCGCGCAACTGTCTCAAACTACAAATTTAGTATAAAAAATTCCTGAGTAATATTATCATCATTGCTTCTCTGAAATTGCCCGCGGGGGGTACTCAGAGTCGGACGTGGATACCTTGGCTCACCTAATCAAGGCACATTTCCCGGGCTTTTCAAGGTCTGGAGAAAAGTGGACGACACCTCAGAGGCAACCAAAGTCGCCTGTGGTCCAACTGGGCCCAAAACGGCGGTTATCCAACGTGATTGTCACCACCGCCAGGGTCAGGTGGGCCCTGAAGTCCTTCAGTCATTCAGTCCTTACAAGTCTCCTGGCCCAGATGGCATATATCCAGTCCTCTTACAGAGGGTTGGAGACATCATCATAGGGCCACTAGTGAGACTTTCTAGGGCTAGTCTGACGTTGGAACATGTCCCGGCGGCATGGAGGGGTACGAGTGTAGTCTTTATTCCGAAAGCAGGTAGGATCGGTTATACCTTACCCAAGGATTGCCGTCCCATCAGCCTAATATCTTTTGTACTAAAAACAATGGAAAGGCTTGTGGATAGATGTATCCGCAATAAGGTCTTGTCAAAAAGGCCAATTCACAAGGAACAACACGCCTATATGGCTGGTCACTCGATGGAGACGGCCCTAAGCGGAGCAGTAAACCTAATTGAAGCAAAACTGAAGAAGAAAGGCCTCGCGATTAGAACCTTTATGGACATCGAAGGAGTCTTCAATAAAATCTCTGGAGAGGTGATCAGGGCAGTCATGATCACACATGGTGTGCCTATTGCAGTTGTGAGAATGGACGTGCCACATGTTAGCCAACAGGAATCCAACTACGACCAAGGGTGATACCACTTTATGTGGAGCCGTTGACTCGGGATGTCCGCAGGGAGGAGTTTTATCGCCCTTGCTGTGGTGCAACGCAGCAAGCACTGATGATAGTGGATTCATGGTGCATGAAAACTGGACTATCGATAAATCCGAGTAAGATAGACGCGGATGTTTTCATCAGTAGGTATAAGTGGGGAACCACGAGTACACTGAAACTTGGAGGACAACAACTGGAAATCAAAGAACGAGCTAAATATCTAGGAGTCATTCTGTATAAGAAGCTGTTATGGAACAAGCAACGGGAAAACAAGTGCAAGAAGCTAGTAGAGACTCTATGGCTCTGTAGGAAAGCCATGGGGAAAACCTGGGGCTTAAAACCGGAGTTACTTAGGTGGATCTACACAGCTATTTTACGACCCCGGCTAACCTATGCGGCGGTGGTCTGGTGGAGCAGGCTCGAGCTGTCCACTGTGAAGTCTCGACTGGAAAGGATCAGGGGACTGATTTTGAAAGGCGTCACTGGAGCATCGAACCGACACCCACAATGGCCCTGGGGGCACTCATAGATTTGAAGACCCTCCACCTCACATCAAGGCCGTGGGTGCGAAGGCGGCCTGGAGACTAAATTTGGTAAATGACAGAAGGATCTCGGCAACAGTGAAGATCTCAGTCGACATCGCGAGGAGGCCGACCCTGAACATGCTCAGGGAAAATGGCCACTCGTTACCTCTTCGACAAGAAGTATCGGATTAGCCTATCGACGACGGAGGAATGGATGTACGGCGACGCACACCTGCCCAGTTATGGAGATAAATGATTTACACATGGCTCCAGGAACAAGGAGAATGCAGAAGACGGTGTATATCGTAGAAGGAATGGAATGAGCTTCACAATCGAGATGGGGTCCTACGCCACAATTCTAAAATCTGAGATTGTGGCTATATTTGCCTTGAAAGCGTCAGGGGCTGCTACGGTCTCAACCCAGAACTAATTATAATAATAATAATCATCTTAGAGATATAAAATGCTGCTGCAAGGCGCAACCGGCGACCTTTGTCCTTCATTTTTGAAGCACTGAGTGACCAGAGGCTGGTTATCTTGCTCCTTTCAATCGTTCGAGAATTATTCTTGAAATCTAAAAATCTGATTATTTATTTTCTTTTAATCGTCTTATCTCACCTTGTTCCTTGCCCGAGTTATCGGCGAAAACTTCATTGACGTGAATGTTATTTGAGATTGTCAAACGAAAATAACGGTCAATAAAAAATATCAAATTATTTTTAATATACTCGTATTGGTATTATTCTTTTAAAATATGCTGCTCAGTAAATTATTATGCAGTATTTAACTAATAATAATTTAATGAGAAGTGTAAAGAAGGCCTTTTTGGCCCCATAAATCCAGATTCCGGGGGTTTGATTTTAATGAATGCGCATTCAATCGATGCAGCGCAACAATGTTCCATTAGCTTGGGAAACGCAACGCTGATATAACGCTGTGTTATCCCTATTTTTTAAACAATTTAACTTTCTTTCTTTTTTACAAGATATTCGTTGTTGAAAATATTAATAACGGTAAGCCCTCTTTAAAACGTTTCAGGATAGTTCCATCAATGTTCCGTGCTATTAGAGCCCTGACAAACACTGATAATAATCAAATATAAATTTTAAGTTGTCAATCAGATTCAATCAATTTAAAGGCTAAACTAATGTACAGCGAGTCCAATTTCAAATAAAAAAAAATTCAGATCGAATCATGAAACTGATCAATATTTTGAAATCGTTGAGTGATGCAAGGAAATTTAAGTCATCTCGCGCATGCCAGATTACGAAACTCTACCCGCCGCACTGGTCATTGGTGCACGCAACGGCAAACGTTGACAGGCAGGTTGAAATTTTTTTATCAGTGCGCTCGATATTTTTGGAAACATTGTTCGATTTTATTAGTTGTCCTCAAATTTTATTTTCGGATATTGAAGCGGACATTCACTAGAATATTTAAGTCCTGAAACTAAGCGATTTCAACTGGCCACTCGAAAGATTAAAAAAATCATTTGAATAATTTGATCAATTTGAAAAATATCGCAATGACACTGGAAAATCATTCTATTCCTAATCTTTTACGGAATTTTTATCAAAAAATTAATGCAATCTCCCTACGAATAATCACAATCAAGATATCGTCATCAGAATTTTGTCTAGTAAATAGCAATATCTTATAAACTGATAGATATTTTGACCTGGTATTTGGAGTTTACATTAGTATTGACATATACTAAAAATTTATGAAGTTTCATTCAGATCAGTTACGTTGCTCCAAAATGTTGAAACCTGTGATTCAAGGCAAATCTGTGAATGAGCATATCCGAAATTGAGACGATACTCTGCGCGACAAGTTCTTGTGAATTACTAAAACTACTTTTGATTCAACACTTACTCAATGGAATAAATTGTGAGCTCTTCTTAATGAGTAAATGTAAAATAATCATACAAGTTGTCCCAGAATCAAGTGTCCGGTCTTATATGACTGCATAAAAATTAAAAAATTAACTAAATGAAAAATTGCTTTTCCAAAAAACATTTAAAGTTTTAGTTTTTGAGTTATAAAATATTTAATCTGGACCAATCAGGAGCGCGGTATAAACACGCGTGCGTGATTGAGCGGGAGTCCAACGCAGTGTAGAGGCCGCTGTTTTCTTGTCGCAACCGCTCCTCGGCGCTTGCTTCAATAACACTACATTGGATTTCCGCTCACGCACGCACGTCTGTTCATACCGCGCTCCTGATTAATCCAGCCTAAATATTTTGTAATTTAAATATTAAACTTGAACTGATTTTTGGAAAAGAAATTTCCGATTCATGTGAGAAGGAATCTATATTATCATTGGAGTTGGTAACGATCGATCATGTTGATCTTACACTTACTGTACTTACTGTACTTACACTTTATACTCTTAACGTCTCTTCAAACTAGATGGAGTTTAAAATTTATAAATTAAACATTTTTAAATTCTGAAAAAAAAACTTTCTCCTTCGCTCCGGTGGGAATTGAAAAGTGGCTGTTCAATTTTGAGGGAAATCAGGGCAGATTAGATTAGATGATAATATTACAAAGAAACCCTTAAACTTAGGATGCTCACAGTCCAATATTTCAATGGCATTTTCCTGGTCTTGAGTTGGATTTTTGTGCGATTCTTTCTACACTAAGCCATCTCGGAATGTATCATCAGCTACGGACACTTTTTATGATGCAGTCGAGTGATCTGATAAGAGTGAGTCTGGTTTCCTTTTCTTTTTATCATTCATTGACTAGATTGTGGTCAAGTGCAAGATGAAGAAGCTGCAGCTTAAAGAGGCATCCAAACCACCAGCACCTCAGTATAAGAATACATAAAAGAATTTCTAGTGTTACCGAGTCAGGGATTGAACTCCAGACGTCTAACAGGAATTCCGAGCGCCTAACCACCTGAGCCACCGTTATTATCACATCATTAGCAGCCACGGGCTATAAGTCAAGTGTCTGATGTGATATAGATGTTCTCAATTTATTATGCTGTTTCAAATCTCTTGCAGCGATATTGTATCAGTCAAAAAATTAGGTATATAATGTATAGTTTGGAGTTCGTCTTTTACTGCTGTTGTTCTTACAAACTGACATATCGACTGCGAGCGTCAAAGGTGACATTAGCTACGTTTGGATACTTTTTTAGGCTGCCATTAATAAAAAGAAAACCTGAGACTTAAGATGGTTACAGTCCAATATGTCGAAAGCATTTTTTGTTTTTGTGTTTCAGAGCTTATATACTATAAATGATTCATTACCTTCTTTAATGCAACGCTAGAGATACCAAAATCGACAGCTTGATATACATAAGGTTTTGACAAAACCCTGAAATCCAAATAAGGTGCTTTAGTAGTAGAAAGCGCACAAAACAATGCTTCGACCTACAGGCTAACGATAAAAATACAAATATCACATATCGCATTCTCTTCTTCTAGACCTAATAAGATGGCCCCCGGAATGCGGAAAAATAGTCGACGATGTGGTACTTCGCCAAGGAAAATTATTACTTATTCCAAAAATTCCCTATTATCCTCTCTAGGCTGCTATTCCTTCAAAGTATTTTAACAAAGTCAAGGATACGAGATATGTCGCCCTGATTAAAGTGTCCTTTTCGTTTTCAATCCCTGATCGAAGATTATGAGCATTGATTCCAGACCAAGCCTTTTAAAACTTTTCAAATATCAGCACAGTCGGACCTGTAGTTCTGCCCATTTTTTCCTCGAAAACGCTTCTAAAAATAACTTCATATATATGATATCTGCAAGCAAAGTACAACGCTGGAAGTGACTCACGATCCCAGTGCACGACAGCAGCTTGCAATTTCGTGTCCATGAACTTCTTTTTAATTACAGTCGCTTCGGTAGTTGCAATCAGAGCATAAACTGCATCCCTGTCACTGATTTTAGATTTACTTTTGGTGATAAAAATTCTAATTATGTATCTTCTGGGAGAGGAGGTTCTACCACAATATTATCAGTAAATTTTCTAGCAACTGATACATACCTGATGCATGATTGCAATTTTTTATACATCACTCACTTAGTCTTTCAATTTCAAGATTGCTTCGCTCCTTTTCCATCAATGCTGTCTCTCCTCGCTCCGCAACTTTTCTTTTTCCTAGAACTTTCTTGAAATCAATTCCGAATATGAACCCTTTTCGATCCTTTAACCTTTAATTTATTAAAACTGCTTATCTACTTCTATAGAAATATTGTCCAAAACGTTCGCATGTGCAATTTCGAAAACATCCCCGAGTTTCGATTTGAAATTTGCT
>JAABKJ010007545.1:191669633-191785365 GCA_011634705.1 Andricus grossulariae
CTTCTATAGAAATATTGTCCAAAACGTTCGCATGTGCAATTTCGAAAACATCCCCGAGTTTCGATTTGAAATTTGCTTCTTCTTTCTTATGGACCTCCGATTTTCCCCCCAAAAAATAACATTCTGCAATGCTCGTCTGGCACTTTCGCGTGACCTGAACTTCACAACACGAAGATTGAACAATAATATACTTGAAACGTCTCTATTCGATGGCAATTTATAGCCAGATATTTTATACCAGTAATATCCTAGTAAATACATTTTCTCGTGATATAGATGGATAGAGGACATTGTGACATGAAAATTGGTTTTGACTTGTCCGATATCCGAGGGAGAACTGCGTCAGGTATGTCTCTGAGTGTCTGTATCTGCTCACTACAACCACTATATTACTACTATACTACATTTGTATGGGGTACATTGGTACCCTCTTGCCAGGTAGGCACACACCAGGTAGCGTTTGGACAAGAAAACTCAGGAAATAGGAAAGACAATAAACAGATAAAATTAATTTTTTCGTCAATTATATGGTTTTTTTATGTTCAAAGGCCCAGGAGCGCCATTTCAGTTATTCGGATTAGGCTCAAATTCCCCTAGTGTTGTATCGATACCCAGCCGTTAGATCATACGAAACGAGATCAGAGGGGATTTTATCAAAGAACGACAAGAGCTTTATCTTTGTTGCTCATTTTTCGCTCAAATTCAACACTAATTCTTGCTATTTTGAGAGATTCCCAGGAATTCTCAAAAAATTTCATTTATTTGAAAACCATCCTGTTATGGCCCTATAAGGCCCCAGAACAGTGAACGTTAAATAGCCTTTTTTCGAACCGTGACAGCTACTGACAGATTATTAGTTCCGAACGCGATACACTGACAAATTGATAGTTCCAGAAATGGCCACTAAATAACGCACAATGTATTCTCTAGCCGTGCTTTAGACATTGTAGTGAAGTTTTCAAGAAAATTCAGAAAGTTGTGAAAACAACTTTTCGGGGTCTCGCTGAAGCCGTACCTAACCTCGGAACGCGAGGAACGGCCGGTCAGAGAAAATTAATGGAAACACTCTTACTGTCCAGCCAGGAAAATGAGCCTATAATAAGCCGATACAATAGACATTTATATTATAAAATCGACGCCGAAGCACAAGAGTACCCTCAATTTAAATAATATTGTAGTCCTCCATAATTTGCGTAAGCGGGGTCGAGATCGTAAATGTGTATCAAACTGATAGCTCGTAGACACCGAGCAGACAGCGCAGACAGCCAACACCAAAGAAGCAGGACGGGAGGATGGAACGAAACCAACACGGCGCACAAGTCCCGCGCATGGCCTAGCGTCACTACCGGACGGCCATGTTTCACCGACAAAGTGAGGAAGTGCCAAAACCAGCAGCCATTTTCTATCGTCGGCACCATGACATGGCGTCACTACCCGACGGCCAGGTTTCACCGACAAAGTGGGGAGGTGACACAACGTGCCGCCATTTTCCATCGTCGGCACCATAGCGCAACACTATTACCAGACGATCATGCTTCATCGACCAACTGGGAGGTGCTACAACTAGCAACCATGTTTCTCCGTCGACATCATATATCAGCGCCACGACCGGCGGCGAGTAGCGGTACTGAATCGATCATCGAGTCAGGACAAACGAACTCTGCAACCCCTCACCATTAAGCTTCACTAGCAGTGACGAAGGCAGTACGTAACAGTCGACCAACCCTGTACCACGGCATGGCTAAACGACCCCGCGCTGCTAAGATCCAGCAAACGTCCATATTCTGAACAGCGCGTGAGGACCAATGGGCAGCAAGCAGCAGAAGCACGAAGGCGCCCATTGGCCAAGATCGTCAGGCCAGCCATCTTCACTCCAACCGACCATTCGACACACACCCGGCATAACCGGCATAACCGGACCGGAGAAATCATAGGATTATTAGATTGGAGGAAACAAATTATAAATTATAAATAAAGATAGATCCGAGGAAACACCAATACGCACGATGGCTACAAGGTGAGTGGCCTCCTTAACAGTCTCCGCAGTGTTTTATTTTACACTCTCGACCCCACGCGGTATAGTTTCAGTGACCGCGTGTGAGAAAAAAAATAGTGACCGATACCGAACGAGACTCCCACGTCACCCGGAAGTGAGGCACGCCCGACTCAAAGCCCGACGATATATAGTTAAGGCGGGCGTCCCTCAAGGAGACCGTTGATGTGGGCACGCAACAATACACGTCGAACGACGTAATGCAAGTGCGGGCGTCTCGGGCGGCCATTTTGTAGTAGCGGGTCACTCTGGCGACCGGTCGACCATTTATGGTACCTGTAAGATTCACTGAAATGTCTCCACGACTGTTGGTAAACTAAATGAACTGATGTAGTGTTCCTCTTTGATTAAATAAATAATTTTTCATATTGTGAGCTTTTTAAATTCAATCGTGGTAAATTTCACAACCGTCACTTTCCTGAATGAGTACTCTCTCACCCCTCTTCTCGTGCACAATAGCGAGTGAGCTAGTTAGCCTAGTTGTATGTTGTATACGTGGTGTCAAAAACTAAAACTTCAACTGATTTTTTAGAAAGGAATTTGCAATTGTTTTTCATTTTTATACTGACATATAACTTGAGTCGCGGACACACAGTATGTCCAAAAATCTACCTCGCACTGAACCACTTTGAAAATGTTGCGCCATACGAGATTACCAATCACAACCCAAATAGCTGACACCTACAAATATCGTAGGGTATTTTTAAAAATTCCAAGGAATATGTAAAAGCTATAGAATTGCCGAAGGGGTTTTAACAGATTTGAGAAGATTTAAAATATCTTGGAGCATTTTCAATATATTTCAATCCCTTTCAGTGATTGCAAAGGATTTTAATGGTTTGAGGAATTTTAAAAAATATCAAGCAATTTTAAATGGCTTTTAAATTTTTAAAGAACTTCAAAAGATTTCTCAGGTTATAAAATATTTTAGGATATTTTTCAAAATTTTAAGAAATTTTTAAGGGCTTTGAAAAGTTTTAAGGGCAAGAGTTTAAAGAAATTTCAGAAGATTTATTAGGGTTTGAAATATTTGAGTGCATTCTTTAAAAATCCAAGAAATCTTTAAGAGCTGTAAAAGTTTGCAAGGGATTTCAAAATATTTCAAATGATTTAAAATATTTAGATAGGTTTAGAGGATTTCAAGGATTTCCCTATAGTTATACAAACTTCCAAGAGAGTTTAACAGATTTCTATGGATTTTAATTATTTTAGTTCATTTTCAATAACTTTCAATAACTTGAAGTGATTATCAAGGATTTTACAGATTTGAGAGTATTTTTAATAAGATGCGGAAAACAAAAATTTTTTTAAAGATTTTAGGGTGTTTCTAAAAGTTCCAAGAAATTTTAGAAAGCGTTTAAGTTTTTAAAGAACTTCAAAAGATTGCAAAGGTTATAAAATATTTTGAGATATCTAAAAAAATTTCAAGGAATTCTTAGGGGCTTGACAAAGTTTTCAAGGATTTCAAAAGATTTAAAAGATTCTTAATAATTTTGGGTATTTTAAAAGATTCCAAGGATTTTTTAAGAGCTTTGCAAAATTTCAAGAGCGTTCAAAATGTTTTTATGCATTTGAAATATTTAGTGTATTTTTGAAAACTTTTAACAATTCAAAGTGATTCCGAAAGATTTTACAGAGTTCAGAGTATTTTTCAAAATTCTAAACAATTTTGAAGAGCTTTTAAAGAACTTCAAAAGATTTCAAAGGATTGAATAGGGTATTTTGAGAAAATTCAAGGAATTTTTAGGAGCTTCAAAAAATTTCAAGGGATTTTGAAATATTCAAAGGGATTTTGAATATTTTTGGGCAGTTTCAAAGCATTGAAGGAATTTTTAAGAGCAATAAAGAGTTTCACGAGATTTCAAAATATTGTAAAGGCTTTTAAATCTTTTATAGTTGTTTAAAAGATTCTAAAGCATTTCAATTGATCTTAATAATGTAAAGATATTCCAAAAGAACTTTACAGACTTTTAAGATAAAGATTTCTTCGGACTTTTTATTTTTTGTCGTTTATTTTCAAATTTAAAAACTGAAAAATACAATTTGTCTTAGAATTTGAATTGAATTGTGCTATTTTCAACGATTTTAGATTTGGGACCAAATAATTTTATAAAGTTTGATTTCGGTTAAATAAAAAATTGGGTTACATAATTGGTTTGTTTAATTAAAAAACAATATTTATCGAAATGTGCAATGACTGTATTAGGTGCATGCTAGTAGAGGAGGGATTATTTTTGACGTCAATAAAGCCAGGTAATCTACATAAATCGTGTAAATAATTCTAGTTTTTACTCAATATGTAGCCTTACCCTCATTTTGATAACGCTAGAAATATTCCACATTCATGTTCTTTCATCAAACTTTTCAATTTGTCACGTGTTTTATTTCTACAAGCTATTTTTAAATAATTTACACAGCCCTAAATAAATTCATATACATATTTTTGAAGTAGTTTTCCACTATCTAATTATAGGTTTTTCTACTATTTTTTAGCGACTCACTTTTCCCTAATTACATTAGTAGAATTTTACTAAACTACATCCAGAGAGCATATTAAAAAATCCTACGTTAATACAAAAATGCGAAATTTGAATTTTTTTTCAATTTCGACTTCTGTTTCTTTGCGATTTTTCCTATTACATTTTTGTCATAGGAACATTTTTAGGTTCCCGAAAATATTGCTAACACTGCAAATCAAATATTTTTGAACACTTTTCCGGGGGTTATCAACCTACCTAGAGGTTAGAAAGATAAGAAAAGACATATTTTTGTGAAAAATTTATATTTTTCGAAATAGTCAGAAAAGAGTTTATAGTATTGAAAAATGAATCGAAATAATTGGAAAAGAAGCTTTTTAGGAAATTTGAAATGTTTTCAGAAAATAAAAAAAATTTCTTAAGATTTATAGGAATATTTTTTCTTTTTCTTTTGGAATTAGTATTTTGAGAATATTTTAAAAGAATTTTAAAGATTTCCAAAATTGTTGAAAACAAATCTGGAAGAGTTTAAAGCAATTTTTTCAATTTTCCACAATCTCAAACAAATTTTAGAAAAAATTGGAATAATTTTGAAAGATCTTTCGTGGGTTTCGAAGATTTAAAAAGATTGATAAACAATTTAAAATTTAAAAAGATTTCAAAGAATGTGAAACAAAATCCAGATTTTTAATGATGGAAACAAGAAGCTTTTTAGTAATGTAATCTCATATACGATCTACAAAGTGGGGCTTACCTTTGTGAAACATCATGTTTATTATCAGTCTGTGAAATGTAAATAACTTTTTCCTACTTGCAGGATTATAATTGTGCAATGTGTAATGAGCGTAGCATTAGACAGCACCTTAGGATTGCACCCTGGTTTAAGTATTCATTGAATTAAGTAGACCTGCAAATACGGTTTCCTTATAGAAGACGAACATTTTGTTCTTCGCCATCAGTTCGATTCTATTATTGCATAGCTTCCTACCAAAATGGGTAATCTAACTTATTTGATTCTCTCCATAATTTGTGCGGTTTTGCAACACGAAATCCTAGCTTCTTCATCTGGTAGTGCGAGTTCGAGTAGTAAGTGAAATAATTTTACTCTATACGTAAAAACATAAAATTTTTTCTTCAGTCCTTAAGCTTTATCCACTTTTCTGTCAAAATACTCTGATCAGAACCTACCAAACGACAAAGAAAAAAAATTGGTTTATTGAATTGAAAAAAAAAATAATAATACAATGCGATGCTGGGACTTTTCTCAAAAATTTAAAAATTCTGTATAAAATTTGCTTCTATTTGCAATTTCTTATAGGAAAGTGGAATTAACAAATAGTGATATAGAGCCTTGAGTAATAAACCGTATGGTGCTTCAGAGGTTTTGATTTCAAAAAATTGGACATGCTTCTAATTTAAATTTGGCTATTTTATAGTTTTTATATGGCTTTCATTCGAAGTGTTATTGAATTGTATCGACAAATATGTTTACTCTCTATGAACGGTCCCATATGGACATATCGTGATCCTAATACCATGGGGGTCTATCTCACTTTTTCGACGAAAATGAGTTTGTGACGTAGCGGTCCACAGTGGGGTGAAATGAAAAACGAGGTTCAATATGATATTTAGAACGCAATAATACACCGATTTATTATAATTTTTTTTTTTTAATTTAGGATTAAATTTCCTAGAAAACGTTCTGAGTGGATATTTAATTTTTTTGTTTATTTAATTTTTATGTTGACGGATAAAATGTCTTGCATTGATTTCATGTTTTACCTCCTAGACAAAATTGTTCTTATACTTCAAGTCACTTGGATTCATTGCACAGCGATATAAGAAAGAAGAAAAGAATTGTTACCTTATAAAGCTAATTATTATAGGCAAATTTTATTAACAAATAATGGAAATTAATAAATATTTGTTTTCAAAGTATATTCCTGCTCTAAAATTGCTTGCTTTCATTCTTTGGATGATACGTGTCCATCAGAATTCAAGACTGCACTTTATAAATAAATTCTATAAACAAATTCTATAAACAAATGTACATCGCAGACATTAATAGGCAGAAACAAATCGTTTGTTCTTTTACTTTCGTTGTAATGACATCACCAATGAAAAATGTACCATCCGTTGATATTTGATTATTTGATAAACAAAATATATAATCAAATGCACATTTTAGGCGTTTTTAAGCGAAACGAAATCAATTGTTCTTCTAATCTTGCTACAATTATAAAGTCAATGATGTTTTCTGAAAAAATGTTGCCGGGCATTAATATTTTTTCATTTTATGAACAAATTATATGAACAAATGCACATTGCAGGCGTTTTTAAGCGCCAAAATGTTTTTGCAAGAATTTTTTTTTCAAAAATTATTTTTTTTCATAAAATATTTTTGCAAACAAATTTTTGTGTCGAAATTTTTTTTCAAACCATTTTTTTCAGCAATTTTTTTTGTTCGAAAATTGTTTTTCAACCAATTTTTTTTCAAGAAACTTTTTTCAACGAATTTCTTTCAACAAATGTTCTTATTTCGCAAACAAATTTTTTTGTCGAAAATGTTTGTTTCAAAACATTTTTTTCACCAATTTTTTCCAACAATTTTTATTTTCACAACTTGTTTTTCAAACATTTTTTTTCAACAAACTTTTTTCAAACATTTTTTTTAACCAAATCGTTTTTTCAAAATTTTTGTTGTCAAAATGTTTTTGCAAGCTTTTTTAGAAAATTATTATTTTTTTCATAAAATATTTTTGCAGACAAATTTTATTGTGCAAAAATTTATTTTCAAAACATTTTTTTTCAACAATTTCTTTTCAACCAATTTTTTTTCAAAAAACTTTTTTCGAAACATTTTTTTCAACAAATTCGTTTTTATAAATTTTTTTTCCGAACCCTTATTTTTTTATCAAATTTTTTTTCAATCAAAATTTTTGTTCAACAAATTTTGTTCACAAAGTTTAAAAAAATTTTGCTTTAAGATTCTGTTCAGACTTAAATTAACGTCTTAAGGCCATGAGACGAGTGGGTCACGTGACCCAGCTAGTCCTCAATTTTTCATTGTAAACTTACGTCTAAAAGAAATAAGATGTCGCGCTTAAAGTTCGGAAAATGAAAGAGGAGACACTGAAGTTCACGGCTCTGCTCTTTTCGGTGGAAATTTGGAAAAAAAAATTTCCGACTAAAATAAAACTGGAAGCTATATCGATACTTTTCATTGTAAACTTGCGTCCACACGGAATGAGATATCGTTTTGAAATTTCAGCACGCTAATTAGAAGGCTCTAAGGAAGGCGGCTCTGGTCCAAAATATTTATAATTGTGTAAAAAAATGTTTAATTACTAATTACAAAGAAGTTAGTCTAGCATACGTATCCGCTGTCTCAGAGCAGCACTATCGCAGCAAGCAGACAACTTCGTACTTCCACGGGTCTGTGGGTAAAGCAGATAGCATGATTGTCATTTACGCGTTGAAATGGAACGATGATAATCATTTACACACTTTATCTCCTTTACCTTTACTTTAAATGCTAAATTATTTTGAAACCATGACCTAGAATTTTCTTGAAATTTTTCATAATTTGGAATTTTATTATGGGTCCTTAGTACATTTTCTGCAATTTTTTAACCGGTCTTAATCAGTTTTAATTTTTGATTTGAATTTACTTAGAGATCATCCACAAATTCCGTGAGGCGATTTTCTAAAATTTTCAATCCTTCCTTTCTCTATTAAGATGGCATGATATTTTCTCTGCCCCCCCCCTCCCCCCGCCAAAATCTTGATGCGATTTTATAAAATGAAAATTTCGCTTTTTTTGGTTAAACTATTATTCTTTAGTCTATAAACTATCAAAATTTATATTTCTTTATCGCAGGATCTTTCCACTAATCCCATCTTTCCCCTTTTCTCGTTTTTCCGCTTAAATGTGAACTGAAGTAATAGAAACCATTAAGAAAATCTATCTCTTATTGGAATAAATTTAATTTCTTTTGGTCGAGAATTCATCTTTTGTGGGTGAAAATTGAATTATTTTTTGTTATTTATTTTTGTGTCGTTTTAAAAATTACACATATTTTTATAGAACATTTTTAGGTGTGCAAACTTTTATGGTAACATTTCGTCATACATACATTACGTTTTTTGAAAAAAAAATTGAGGACATTAGCTTTTAGTAAGAAACTTTTTTAAAGATTTACAGAAAACGCTATCAGAATCTGGAAAGAAATCTCAAAAAATGGAAAATAGTAGTTTTCTATAAAATTACAAAAAAAGACTGTATATTTTGGAATTTTCTTAAAACGAAATTTTTTTAGTCGATAAGTGACGGGTTTCCAAGTATTTTTAAATATCTTTAAATTGTTCCAACTATTATTATTTGTTTAAACCCTTTTGTTTGCCCTGTAAATTGTGAAATGTTGTTATCTTTCGGAATCAATTATACACAGTTCATAAATTGCAAGAGGAGTACTTCTTGTGTAAAATATTTTCTAACTATAGAATTTTGATTCGTTTAAACAATTTTTTCTGCTTAAAATCGTAAAAGGTTATCATTTTCTGGAATTAATTATACAGTTAAAGAATGTTGAGGGTAATGTATTACTAAAGCATATTTGGTAATTATTTAAACAATTTTTATTCATTAAAACAATTTTTTTCTCATGTAAAGCGTAAAAAATTATTATTTTTTGAATTAATGACACAATTAACGGATGCTGCGAGTATTATTTTCTCTAGAGGATATTTAGCAATTTTTTAAACAATTTTGTCTTTTTACTACAATTTTTCTCTGTAAATCGTGAAAAGTTATTCTTTTCTACAATTGACGACACAGTTAACGAATATAAAGTTATTTTTTTCTTCAAGATAATCATTAATTTAAACCGTTTTTCGGTCTGTCGTGGATAATATTTTTTTCAGATTGTATTCCTTTAAATGAATAATATTGCGAATAAAACTGCGCCACTTTACTAATTTTGCACACTTTTTGCTTATTGTTAGCGACAAATAATTTTTTCACAAAAATATCGTTGAGATGAAAATTGTAGGGAATCGAATTCTCTACAAATTTAAGACTTAACTTTTTCATCGAGAAAAGCAAAGTACGCGTGCAAATCGACGAAAACACAAATCTAAGATGGCGGACACTTCCGGTAATTATTTCTTGGACAATTATGTGATTTCTTCATCTGCTTCGCGTATGTTACTTATTGAAAATTTCTGTCTTAATTTTATGAAACATGCTCGGAAGTTTTATGTTGTTATATGTTTGGTAAGGGATGATAAATACAAGAAAATAAGGATACATGCGAGAAAACTCAGTTCCAAATTTCCTAATTTTTCAGTCAGAATTACAGAATTTCCTTTAATACATTGTATTATTTCTCTTAACTTTGTGCAAATAATCAGGACGCAATATTTTGAAAATGTAAGCAGGCTAAGTCACTTTTGCAATTTCAGAATAGGGCCTTCTTATTATTTCAATAGAGTTAAAAATGTTACACCAGCGCGTTATTTTATTTATTTTTTCTATTTTTTCCTTTTCCCATTTGTATAACCTTTTCTAATTAGAATGTTATCTTATCAAATTAGTAATTTTTTACTAATCTTCACGGGCCAAATTTTCGTTAACAGAATCTGTAAAATTTCACTAGTAATTAGATGAGTTGTAACAATTTTGATTCAAGGAGGCAATAAAGTTTTCTTTTCCGTAAAAACGAAGCTATAAAATAAAAATAAACTTCATTAATCATTCAAGTTTGAAGTTATTCAAGGCTTAACTGAATCCTTATTCAAATCATATTTGAAAAGTTTTCTAAATTGAACTTGTGCTGAGTTGTGTTATGCTAATACAATAATGATATGTCTTAACACGTTACACTCAAATTTATATTTGCCCAATAGAGCACAAGTCTAGTACAATTTAGCACAATTTTCATTTTTATAAATGATTATTTATTTTTTGTCTCAAATTATAATTGTTTCAACAAATCTTTTACGTCACAATAGAGCACAAATCTGTCACAATTCTTCCTAGACATTGTAATATTGCCATAAAAAGCACAACCTCCTTTCAAATCGACAGGAGTGAAAGTAGCAGGTCCATTAAGCTAGCACCTCCAAAATCGAATTTCAGCATTCTTCATAGTTCAGAATTATAGGCTTTTCTTGGGCACGAATAACGATTTTTGGGCTCCTTTACTTTTTCCAAAAAATCAATTTTTTTGTTAAGGTGCAGCTTACATTAACCTAGTGCCTTCACTGCCTAAAATACGAGAATAATAAAAATTCTATTTCACCAGAATTTTGGGCTTTCTTGGGGCTCTAGAAATCCTCAAAAACAAATAACCCCAAAACAACCCTTAAGTTCCAAAATCAACACCTTTCAAAAATTTTCATTTTTTTATAAGAATTCACATCATGAAAAAACATTTTTAAGTACTCTAAAAAGTTCTGATTTGATACGTGCTTCTGAAATCTTTTAAAAATTTCCGACATTCTACACATTTTTTTAAATATTAGAAAATTCCTTGAAACCTGGACAATTTTAGAGTTTTGTAAAATACTAAAAAATCGTTCAAGCATTTTTCAAAACTTTTACGCCAGTGTGTTATGAGTTTCTAAATTCTTTAACATGTTTGGAAACCTTTTGAAATCCTTTTGGATGTTTTCAAAACATCTGAAATCCTTTAAGGTTATGTGAAATCTGTTAAGATTTTGTGAAATCCCTTGAAATCTTGAAAGTTCAGAAATGTTTGGTATTCCTTTAAATTTTGTGAATCCCTTCAAATCATATCTACCAGAAGTTTCGAACGGTCAAGTGAACAAAACATTTTTTCTGAAATAAAATCTGTCTGGAAATACTGATTCTACTACGAGAAAAAAAACATCATAAACCTGTTCGTTCCAGCACCTAACACGTTCTACTGATTGGTTTATGCTGAATTGTTAATAACTTTTGTATTATGCACCCTAAGAATTTTTGTGATACAATTTTCCATTCATTTTTTTACAAAGAATAAAAATATATAAAAATTTACTTTGAGTATCGGAAAATCCTGTATATTAAGAAATATTCACAAATAAAATTACTTAGAAACAGTGCAAGATTGTGCTTGTCCCACTCTGCACGTGGCCGATAATTGTTCAATGGGGACAAGCATTGTGTCGGTTCACTATATGTTATAAAATTATTTTACAAAAAATATATGGTATAATTGTATTTTTGGTATAAAAATTACAGGTACATATAAAATCCTGCAGGATTTAAGAAAGGAATATGAAAAGAAAATGTCTATCCACTCATCCAAACAACAGTGCACAAAAATAGGTCATTGAATTGATTACGGAAACTCTATGCCGAGCAGAAAAGACAAACATTTATTGTTACCGATCTTCTTTAAACTCACACAACTTATTACACACAAAATAAATTGTCTCAGATAGTTTGTTCCCAAAAAATTGGTTTCGTTAGAGCTAGCGCATTTTAAATTTTCTTCTATTTTAAAAATTCTTTTCTAAAAGAGGTGTAGCATTACTAATTTGTAATGTTTACTGCACCATAACGTTTTTTTGAGAAGATATCATTGGATTGCATGAGTTTAAATTAAGTGGGACCTTCGTATATAAAACGCAAGCAGGAGTTTCTCAAATTTTATTGTTCATATTTCATCTATCGTTTCTTTGTGTTATATTCAATAAAATATACACTACATTCACAGGCAGAAGTATGTCACATATTTAAGAAAATGACAGTAGTGACAACATCAGTCACTACGAGCACCTTAATAACTCATTTTTTAAAGTTAAATCACCAATGGCAAATGCCAGTAAAATAGAGACAAGGATTATAAATACAACGACTGAAGAAAAAAGTAACGGAAATACCTGTAATATATATAATATACCGTAAAATATGGTAAATTCGCTAAAGATTTTACAGTTTTTCTCAATACATTTGTGGAAGGAATTAAAATAAAATATTCATGCTTCCAACACATAATATTTGACTCTTAATCTTTCATGCCACGAGGTGAAGACAGAAATATAACTAATCAGTTTCTGTAATGATTTGGGAAACAATGAATTCATAATAACGCCTGAAAACTATAAAATATTCATTAATTATCAACTGAAAATAACCTCATATTATAATTTCGCTTATAAAGGAGAAATTGTTTTGTACTGAATATTTAAATAATCGAGACTATCCCGTCTTTGGTTTGGCCTCACCATGAGCATCTTCACCCTACATATTCAAAAAATTTAAATAAAAATTAGTCCACAGACGCAAAAAAATATCCTATACGAGTAAACTTTATGTAAATCATGTCGAAGGATAGAAAATATGTTGCATAGCTAAAATTATAGTAAACTTTCGACAATAATGTTCTTAATCACTTTTTTACGCAAGGCACATAAAATACAAAAATAGATAGTTCAACATAAATATAATTTTTATTGAAACTCACGAACAAGTTTACACCAAATAAACTCCATAGTAAAGTTTGACATTAAATTTATACTAATTAAACAATCGAGCCTCTTTTATTTTTTATATTACAGTCAATATTCACATACCAAATCTAACCAAATAAATATTTTTGCAGACGATAAGCTTCCGCTCGATTGGACTTGTTATGATGAAAGTGATGCTTGCAGTGTCAGCTTTGATAACAAAAATCCTTCACAGTTAAACTCGTCTCAAATAAACAAATTCCTTCTGATTCTGAAATACATAAACTCATTAGAAACAGAGGAAATATCAAATAGGAACAAATAAAATAAAAAATTGGCGACAGTATTATATGAGACACCAAAATACTTGTAGTGGTTCATACTAGTTGTGATATGGACTCATCACAAAATGCAAATGAAGGTATAATACACAGATTTTTGTACCATACTTTCCTAATTTTAATTTTTTTCATCTTTCAACTAAACAATATCAAAAATCAATTAATTTGCATTAAATAAATTTTGAATACTGTGCCTAAAGGTTTTATATACATGGAAAAGAATTATATTAAACTTTCAAATACATTGTATTTAAATGTTAATAAATATTTAGATGTGGTTTTAGCATAAAATTTATTTAAATTCTAGATCTGAATATGGCAGAGTAAAATTCTGATTGGAGGTGGAAGGGTGACAAAGTTCAAGTGGATTTGGAAACAGTTGATTATATTTACGATGATGAAGTCAGGTGAATCTTTGGTGGACCTAACGAAATAATAATAATAATAACCAACACATTTGGTTAAATATCAACGACAAACACATCACTTTTTCGAAGGTTTTAACCAGTTTTTTATTTAATTTCAGGTCAGGAAACTTGTTCTCTTCTTCAAGAAATGAGTTAAGTCCGATCAAAAATAATAATACTCATGAAGACATGGATACAGCTCAATTACATCAGAATCATATGAGGAATGATGTAGATAGAGAATCTATTCAAGAACAGATGCCATCAGTGACGTAACCGATTTTGACATCACTGATGACGTAGATCTAGATCCTAATTACGAAGACGAAATTGATTACTCAAATTCAGAGAGAGAAGGAAATGCACCATCAGGAGATGACGAATTCAATTAAACTTCCGGTTTTGAAAGAAGCTCTTCAGCAAACACTCAGGGTAAAAGCTCTCGAGATGATGCTAAAATGTTTGTACAATCAGCTTCGAAAAAAGTAGAAAACAAACCACTTCCTTCAAGAACACTTTTATGCTTATTTTGTAAAAAGTCGCAGACGAAAATAAGCAAGCATCTTGAAAGGGTTCATAGAGATGAGAAGAACGTGCAAGTATTTATAGATTTACGCAAGGGAAGTAAGCAGCGAAAAAAAAGATCGATTCGATCCATCAGGCAGGTGATTTTGTTTTTGAAACGAATAGCAGATTCAACGATGGTGAACTAACAATCGTTCGGCGTCCAAACTCAGATATAGTTAGAGATACCACAAATTACGCTTTTGGACCAAGTTTCAAAGGTTCCTTTGCGAAGTCTTCGATCACGAGGCACTTTAAAGTCTGTTATGGAGAAAAAACTACTGGCCAACGTGTCGTTATGGTACTTGGTCGAAAAATTGTAGGCAGAATTAGCGAACTCGCTCTTGAAACCTTCTGACTCAGAATTGTACCAGTTTTGAGAGAGGACAAAACTACCAGGGCCCTAGGATACAATTTTCTAATTATTGAATATGGGAATCACCTATGCCAAAAATACCAATATTCGGATCATAACGATAAAGAAATTCGACAGAAGTTGAGACAACTTGGTCGTTTTCTTATTGAAATGAGAGAATGCTGGATGAATAACCCTGTTTTTGAGACCGCACAGGACGAAAACAAAAAGGCAATAGAAATCGATGGCTTAGCTTCAGCTATTCGGCCGGAACTTTTTAACATTTGAATAAAGGGGATTGAAAATATGGCCGGTTCAAATTTTGATAAAACAGAGTTTAGAATTCCTTTCCTTCCAATATCTGCAGGAACACTTCTAAGAAAATTACCAAAGCGTCTTATCTCCTTAAGCATCGGATCGGGCAATGAAAATATGAAGAAAAAGAAAGAGGATTTTTTATTCCTGCATGGAGATGAGTATTTTTCTCGTGTGAGTAAAAACACGGCCGAAAATCTGCAGGATAATAAAAGAAACAAGGGAGAATTACTACCAACAGTGGAGGATATTCTCAAGGTAGATGAGTACTTAACTGAAAAACGCACAGCAGTTTACAATGCTCTGAGTGACGAGTTTAGTTTGCAACTATATACAGAGCTTGCGAAACTCACAGTTACAAGTGTTTTAGTTTTCAACAGGAGAAGGCCTGGAGGAATAGGCAGGATAAAAATCAGCCGGAACTTATTCACGGTTCATAATTAGGGACAAAAGAAGTAATCGTGTTTCTGTCATGCTTACACCGGATACGGAAGACTGTTGCGATTTATTAAAACAACATCGAGGACAAGCTCAAATTTCCTCGCACAATAAATATATTTTTAGATTGCCATCTCGAATTCGAGGAGATATTAGGTATCCAAAGTCATCAGAATTCATCAGGAATTATGCTATTAAATGCAATGCATTCAACGCTTCCTCACCACGAGGAACAAAATTGAGGCACCATTTCGCTACATTATGCTCCAATCTAATGTCTCCAAACAATGGTATCAAAAATCGGTAGCGTCTAATGACATAATCTTCACATCTCAGCTGTTGAGTATGGCAATTGGACGTATACCGATTAAGAAGTGTGTCAATTATCCACAAGTATCACCAACAAGCATGTTAACAGAATATGCATTTTTTGCTAATGTGTCTGAAGCTTTGAAACACCACTTGGAAGCCGGCACATACCCGACGCTGAAAGAGACCAGCGATCTCATTAAAGTGCATCCCATATTACTGAAACACAGCCCAATGCAGATAGCATTAAAAAATGGGTGCAAAATAAAAGAAAGAGGCAAAAGTACAGTTAGCTCATTTCTTTCTCGTCTATCCAAATATGAATTATTAAGAATTTAATTTATGGTGTTTACATTAAGGTGGCTAGAAAACCAAATTGTTTAAGAAATAAAAAACTCCATAGCACTCAAAAGGTTTATTTTGAGCCCCCAATAACATGTTTAAAATTCGAAATGGAACGACGAATATTCTGAGGTTGCGCAAAGCCAAAATAAGTTAAAAAAATTCTCCACAAATTATGCAAACATTTTTTCAAGCCTCTGGAAAGTTTCTGGTATTGGAAAGGGCATCTTAACAAATTAAAAGGACTTCATCGATTAAAATGGCTGAATATTCATTTTATTTAGTATCTTGCCATTTTAATCACTGAAGTCTTCTCAATTTTTTCTAGATGCTTTTTCAATGCCAAAAGGTTTCCAGAGGCTCAACAAATTTTTAAGGTAATTTGCAGATCATTCAGAATGGATTTTTATTTTAAGGGGTCCTAAAAAATAAGATTTTGCCCTTGATAAACTCATTTAATAACAAGTTATCGAAATGTTAAACAAATTAGGTATATTCCACAGAGTACACAAAGAAACTAATATTAGCGATTTTTTCAAAACTTGGAGGATAATGAATTTTTAGAACATATTTAAGCTCAGCGCAACCTCATAATATCCATCGATCCGTTTTGAATTTATCCAGGTTATAAGGACCCAAAAATGAAACTTTTCAGTGCTGATAGAAATACTTACTAGAACAATTAGTAAACGACTTAAAACTATATCCTTAGTATTTTATCTCACATATTGATCGAGTTTTACATTTTAATCTTATGCCTTTTTAATTGCCTTGTAAATGTAACGGATATAGTCGCCATGACAGAAAAGCGACAAATGACTATTACAAATTGTCAATAAATTTTCTCTCTAGTTGTTGACAATATGTTCTAAAAGTACATCAATGACGGTATAAGTACATTTAAAATTCGCGCATATTATGTATTTAAGGAATATGGTTAACGGGCTTTTTCAGAAAAGTAAAGAGATGACCTGGATTTAGTAGATAATTGCATCTTGATGCTGTACCAATGGCTTTTTGAAAAACATGCTTTTTATGTTTTTGATTCCGTGGACTCTTACTACTTTTTCTAGCGTATTTTTAACACTAATACGCCCTCAGATGATACAAATAATATTTAAAGTCATCTGAAAAAAGTTAATTTAAAAAAATATAAAACAGTACTTTAAAAATTTGCTGTATTTTTAGTAGTAGAAATATCAGAAATACATAAAAAATTAATCCACTATCCATGTAGTTTTTAAATTGTTTGTTAAAAACTTAACATAAATGATCTCGTACGGGAATGCAAATAAAAATCTGCGAAAATTTGGGGAGATGGCTAAGGCCTCCAGAAACATAAAAAAATATCATCAATAAAAATATCTGAATTATGAAAATTAGAATTTTGTTGAACATATTTTACTGAAGCGCAAGGGGCAGTATTGAAGCTTTTATCAGTCGAATCCAAACTAAATATATTTTCACGATCCTAATGCGCTACATTTCTACATTGTTCCATTTTTGATTTCCGAATTTTTTTTTGTTTCAAACGACCCTAAATTGTTTAAACAATCTCTGTAAATCTCTTGAAGTAGAATATTAGTAATTTTGAGTTACGAACTGAATTAGTAATATACATATGTGTAACTATAATGAAACCGTTTGATGCAATAAAAGCCTACTTGCATTTTCAGAATTCTTGTTTTTCATGAAGATATGTGCAAAACAAATTAAAAAGATAAGATTTCTGAACATGCAATAACGCTGCTATTGCATCCATTCAGATATTACATTTTTATACTAAAAATTATAAGTCAAAATTGTGGGTTCGTATATGGGGATGATTCCTCAACTTTTCTGGTCTATATTTTCATACTTATGGAACCCGCCAACTATAATCGCGATTATCTCGAAAAGCTGTTTCTCGAAGTACAAACTTCAAACTAACGTTTTGGAATTGGAATGTCGGGAACTTTTTAGGGTATATGATCATATACGGAACTTCATACAAATGACTTGGCCCCTTTTTATTTGGACACATACAATTATTTACTAAGAATCAGTAACAATATTTTCTGAACTTGAGGGTTACCAAACTCTTACGGCTTCATAAGTAACACTTTAGGGAATTTCATTAATTCATATTTATAATTAAAAATGAAAGGCCCCAGGAGGGATGCAACACAGAATAAATATTTTCAGCTGTCACTAGTTAACCCGGTTTTTTACAGTACAGTTTTTCCTACTGCTCTGAGGGTAAGGGCCAATAGCGTCATAACCAGATGGTCATTGTACACACTGTTCACCATACCTGCGATTATACAGCCTTAATCTAAGTTACCGAGGATATTAGCAAATTTCGCTGCAATTAACAGATTAAGCAGTATAAAGTTTAAACCTTTTTATATAAAAATTCTCAACAAGGCATTTTCAATATACTGACTCTGCTGAAGTAGATCTATATATTAAACCTTAACTTATGTAGTTACAGTTTGTTTTTAACAGTCTATACGAAACTTCAAGGTTTCCATATTTAAAATATTTCAATAGGATTTCAACAGATGTGTTAGGATTTGAATAATTGAGATCTCAAAATACCTTTTTGAATAATATAATTGATCGAATATGAGTTTACAGACCTTTTATTCATAGTATATGTGTGAAACAATGTATTTGTATACAAATAAAATAGGTTTATAACATGAAAATAGTATCGTCTAACATATAGTGGATTTTTTCCGCATACGCTCATACATACACAATTACGTTTTAATTTATAATTTCACGTTTAATACAGATTTTCAACAAATAAAAACCTTCATCGAAGTTTATCTTCTAGATTAGAACTGTGCGTAATCAGTTTGATTGTCAAGAAAGCGCAAGTACACTGTTTCCGCACTATTAAGATCCGTAACAATATTGTCGTCTTTCATGCTTATTTTCACTTGAAAATAACTGTTCCTATATATTCTTTGAACGTTTGTATCCTCAAGACGAAATTTAAATCCAACAACTTCATCATTGCCGTTTACTTGTACCGGATATGCGATTGCTCTTATATATTTAAATTCGTTCTTTTTAACTAGTCTACATCCTTTTTCTACCAAACTATATCCAAAATACATCAGACGTCTATATGATGGAAAGACGAAAGTCTTCCATTCTAATTTCTGTAGACTAGCAGGAATTGGGACTGGAGATGTTTTTTGAGGAGATATCTGAGATCGAGGTCGGCTGACAAAAGAAGAAGGTTCTCCTGGAGGAACTGCCGTGGCAGAACTACTGGATTCAAGAGGAATTCTAAATTGACCAACAACAATTGATTGACCAGAAATACTTGATTTGGGAATACTTGATTTAACAGGAATACCTGATTGATCAGGAATCCTTGATCTTTGGCCGGACTGCAAACTTAATTCTGTAAGAAGAAATTGAAATGGATGAATTGGACCACTTAGAATATATTTCAATTAGAGTGATTAAACAAAGGCATGCAATATTCTAAAGGCCGGGAAGTTAAGAAATTAGGTCACACTGCTAGAGGGGGTCGGGGGTGACACGTTTTAAGACCCTTTGAACGCGAAAAACAGGTTTCTACGAATGTGCCTGTCTGTCTGTATGTGTGTCGGTATATATGTCTGTATGTATGTCTGTATGAATGTGTGTATGTATGCTGTATGTATGTATGTATGAGAGCGTGATGACTTTTAAAGAAACCATTTTATTATATTGCCCTTCAGTACTCTCTTTTAATATCAGAAACTGAAGGTCAGATTCGTTAGCAAGCTAAGTTGGATGAAAAATCAAAAAGACCATTTTGGAAATTTTTGGCGAACATTTTTTTCAAGATTGAAAAATTCTATGTACGGTTATTCATAGTACTCGGAAAACCGAAAAATGTATCCTCACGACTTTTTTTGATAAAAGGAAAATTATCAGAGTTATGGCATTTTCAAAATCCAAAACATCAAACGCAAATGAACATTTTAAGTCAAACTATGCACGATATGAAAATAAGTCAAACAGAAAAAAGTTGAAAATCTAAAATTTCATTTTGCGCTCAAACTATGCAAGATACGGAAAAAATGAATCAACAAAAATTGGGCACCCAAAAAAGAGATACAAATTGTGTCGAAATAGTCTCCAATGACCGGTCAAAATGAATAAAAATTCAACGAAATATAATTTGAAATTTGTCGATACGTTTCGGCTGCTATGTCAGCCCTCATCAGTCAAAACATTTGTTGCTGATTTAGTGATGGTAAAAAAAAACATCAAAGCATTTCAAAGAAACACAAACTCCACTTAAACGTAAAAGTAGTAAGAATATCAAACACTTATAAAATTTTTAAAATAAAACAAAAAACTTGAATTATGAACGAAGGACAAAGACATTAATGAGTCTTTGACGGATGACAGTGTCAGACTTACATAGCAGCCGAAACGTATCGACAAATTTCAAATTATATTTCGCTGAATTTTTATTGATTTTGACCTGTCATTGGAAATAAAGGTGTTGGCTGGGAAAGTGAGGAGAGGAGGAAATAGGTGAGGAAGAAGTTGGGGACGTGAGGAAAAGGAAAGGTTACAGTATCAGGAGGAAGTAGAAAAAGTATAAAAAGTGATGGGAAATGAGAGGAGAAAAAGTAAGGGATGTGAGGAAAATAAGAGGAGGAGAAGTAAGGGAAATAAGGGGATGGGAAATAGAAGAAGGGCTATAAAATGAGAGGAAGTGAGGTATAGGAAGAGAGGAGAAATTATAAGAGCGGAAGAAAGGGAGTCAGGGAAAATAAGGGAAGAGGAAGTAGAGGCAACGTAAGGGAATAAAAGGAGTGGTAGCAGGGAAATGAGAAGACAGTAAATAGGAGTAACGAGGAGAGGAAAAATGCATAAAGTTAAGGGATATGTGGGAAGGAAAGGTAAGTAAAGTGATAGAAAATAAGGGAACGAAAATCATGAAAAGTAAGCGGAAATTAGGGCAGGGGAATTGCTGGGAAAAGAGAGAAAAGGAGGTAGGCGAAGTGAGGTATAATATATATAAATTATCTTTAATTTAATGATGGGAAGTATGGAAAGTGATGGGAAATGAGAGGAGGAGAAGTAGAAAAAGTGACAGAAAATAAGATGAGGGGAAGTAATACATAATAAGGGATGTGGATTAGAGAAAGTAAAGGGAATTAAGGAGAGAATGAGTAGATAAAGAAGGTGAAGTAGGGAAGATGAGAGGAGGGGAAGTAGCAGATATGAAGGTAGGGGAGGTAGGATAATTGGGGAAAAATACGGGGTAGAGATGTAGTTAGAGTGAGGAAAGGGAAACTAGATGAAGTGAGAAAAGGGGAACTAGGAGAAGTGGTGGGAAATTAGGTGAGAGGAAGCAGGAGAAGTGAGAGTATAGAAAGTAGGAGAAGTGGGGCAAATGAGGAGAGAGGAGAGGAAAAATAAGGGAGTTAAGGGAAGTAAGAGGAAATGAGTGGTGAGGAAGTAGGTGAATGATGGTGTTGCTTGGGGAAGTGAGGGAAGGAGTAAGTAAATAAGGAAAGGAGTAAGTGAACGAGGAAGAAGTTGGGAACGTGAGGTAAAGCGAAGGTTAAAGTATAGGAAGGGGAAGTAGAAAAAGTGATGGGAAATGAAAGGAGAGGAGAAAGGGGAAATCGGGAAAGGGGAAGTTGGATAAGTGAGGGGAATAAGGGGAAAAGTAGGAAAGCTAGGTGAAGTAGGGAAAATAAGGGAAGGGGACTAATTTTTCAAAACTTATTTAAAATAAATTAAAAAAATATGTATATTTAAGAAACGGGTTCCTTAATTGAAAACAAATATTTTTCTGAGTCATTGTTCGATATCCAGATTTATTGACCCTGTTAAATCTGAACGTGTGCTAAACTCATGATCCAGCTTTTAATTAACGCCTATTTATTAAATTACAAAAAATAAAATAATGTTCAGGACTACATAGATATATTTCACGTTATCAATTAATTTTCCACTAAATATCATGCGCGCATTCATCCATATTTTGAGCGTAGTTGAACTGAGCTTAACTCTCATTGAAAATAATGGCACCCGTTGAAATTGTGATTATCGTAATTAATTCTCGACACTTGCCATGCTTATATATATACTGATTGTGTAATTTGATTTCCGCATGGAATAATGTTAGCGAATCCTATGATCTCAATTTGGATGATTTGAATAAAAACTAATTTTTTTTTAAATTAAAAAATGGGTAAATTCTTTTATAGAGGAAAGTTTGCAGTACCTTATTTTTATTATTTAATTGAAAAAAAAGGTTTGACCTAATAACTAACGTGCAGAAGATAAGAGAATAAAAAAATGTTATTAAGATTCCTGTGGGGATGAAAATGACTTTTTATTTTGAAAAATTATTTGGAATGATCATGGCAATTCTTTAATTTTGAACGATTTTCAAAAGCTTTGGGGAAAAATCTAATCAGTTTAAAAGATATTTAGAAGGTTTAAATAAAAAAAATTTCAAAGAATAAAAGAATTTCAATCATGAACATTATTGAAAAAAAAATTGTAACATTTGGAAAGATTTTCAAAATTGCCAAAAAGAATCTCGATCAGTGTAATGCAATTTTTTTCATTTTAAAAATATTTTTAAAAATTTTAGGAATAATTTGATTCACTTTAGAAGATATTTAAATATTTCATAAATTTAAACAAAAAATAATCTTTTTAAGAATTTGGAAAGGTTTTAAAATTGCAAATGATTTTTTATTTTGGATAATGAATTTAAAGACAAAATTGGAAAATATTTCAACATTTTTTTAATGATTTCCGAAAATTTCGAAAAAAATGTAAAGGATTTTTTAGCAAAATTGACATTTTTGTTATTTTTCAAAATTTTAGAAGAAAATCGAGTACTTAGAATACTTTCTTCTTATTTAGAACGTGGGTTTTTTGTAAGATTTCCCCACAATGAAGAAGAGGGGATAAAAATGATTTTTTATTTTGAAAAATTATTTCGAGATATCAAGGCGACTTTTTTAATTTTGAAAAATTTTTCAAAATTTGTTGGAAAATTCGAATCAGCTTAAAAGATATTTAGATGTTTTGAGAAAATTTCAATAATAATTTAAAATTTAAATAGATTTGCGAGAATAAAAAAATTAAAAAGATTATCAAAATTATCAAAAAGAATCTGGAAGGTTTTAATGCAATTTTCTGTTTTAAACATCTTTTAAAATTTTATGAATAATTTAATTCAGTTCAAAAGATATTTAGGAATTTAAGAAATTTTGAAGGTTTTAAAAATATTTCAAAACTTTGAAAAAATTCTGAAAATTTATCAAATATTTCCATCGAAACTTTAAAATTGACTCGAATTTTTCCTAAAATATTATAAAATTCTATAAAATAGAAAACTTTTTTCAAAATGTTCTAGATACTTTTTCAACATATCTGAAATCTTCAAAAATCTATATCAATTTTCTCAAAAATACTAAAAAAAATTCATATAAAGTTAAAAACAAATTAACTTACAAAATAAACATTTTTTCGAAAATTTTATTTTTTTTTGTGAAAAATAACTTTTTCCCCAAAAATATAAATTGTTTGAAAGTTCTTTTTTTTCTTGAATGAGAAAACTTTTTTGTTTGAAAATTCAACTATTTTATTGCATATTCATTTTTTTTTTAGTTGAATTCAACTTCTTTTTTTCAAAATTAAAATCTTTTTAATCGAATTTTTGACGTAAAACCTTCAAGAAACCACTTCTTAATATTTTTTTGATCTGGAAAAATTTATCTAAAATTAAAAATCAAAAAATCCAAATTAAAATTATTCGATTGAAAAAATTAAAAAATTGTTAGATCTTAAGCACAAATTTTTATTCTCTCTAATGCTTTAAAAATCCTCAAAATACTTCAAAATTTTATTTTAAAATCTTCAAAAATCTACAGTTTGTTTTGTAACTTTTTGAAATCTTTTGAATCCTCGAATTATTTTTGAAATTGTTTCAAAACTTCTAAATATATTTCAAAGTGAATTTGAATTTTTCCTAAAATTTGAAAAAATCCTGCAAAATTTAAAAAAGGCCGTGACTAGTCTTGAAATCTTCCAAATTTTTTTTTAACAATTTTGAAAATCTTTTTATATATTCTTTTTGAATTTTATTTTAATTTTTATATTCTCTTTCATCATTTATTAACAAATTTTCAAATGTTTTAAAATCTTTTTAAATTTTCTTTAAGAATACATTTTCAAGAATCAAAAATCAATTGAAACTTTCCCAAAAATCTTAAGAAAATTTGTTATTTTCTTGAAACTTTTCAAAATCCTTAAAAATCTTTTAATTGTTTCATACAAAATATTCCAAAATTTACATTTTGCTATAAATATTTCGAATTTTTTAAAACTTCTAAATATCTCTTAAACTTACTCAAATTTTTTCTCAAATTTTTTAATCTTGCAAAATTGAAAATTTTGCTATAAAATCTTCTGCATTCTTTTTCGAAATTTTATAAAATCATTTGAAATGTTTCGAATCTTTTCATTTTTCAAAATAAACAATTATTGGAAATTTTCCGAGGAACCTTGAGAAAATTTTTGTATTCTTTTGAGAATTTTCAACATTCTTAAAAAGCTTTTTTTTCAAATCGTCAAAGATCAATATAAATTAAGCTATTAATAATTTTGACTTTTTTAAAATTAGTTTTTCGCAAATCTCGAAAAATATTTGATTGAAAAATGTTGTTTACAAAAGTTGTAGATCTCGTCGAAACACATATTTTTTATTTAGATACTTTTTCTCTAATATTAATATTTTTCGAGAAAATCGACAAAAATGAATTTTCAGATTTTTTGTTGGAAAAGTGGGCTTGGAAAAGGATTCGGCATGAGCGGTGGGAGGGGGTGTGAGCTATTTAAAATGCCCAAAATTAGGACGCGTCGTTTTTTTTACAGTTGGAAAAGGGGGTCGGCTTTAGTGGATGTGAACCGCATCCCCTCCACCCACTCACGCCGAACACCTTTTCCAAGGACGACCCCTTTTCGAACACCCCCTCTTCCAACTCCCCTTTTTCCAACTCCCCTTTTTCCAACTCCCCCTTTTCCATCTCCCCCTTTGCCAACGCCCCCTTTTCCAACAAACAAATCTAAAAATTCATGTTTGTCATTTTTCTCGAAAAATATTAATTTAAAAAAAAGTATAAATATAAAAAATATGTGTTTCGACGAGATATAAAACTCTTAAGAACCACTTTTTTTCTCAAATTAATATTTTTCGAGAAAATTGACAAAATTGAATTTTCAGATTTTTTGTTGGAAAAGTGGGCGTTGGAAAAGGAGTCGGCATGGGTGGTGGGAGGGGATCTGAGCCATTTCAAATGCCGAAAATGAGAATGCTTCATTTTCTTGGCCGTTGGAAAAGGGGGTCGGCTTGAGTGGATGTGAACCGCACCCTCTTCACCCACTCACGCCAAACCCCTTTTCCAACAAACGACCCCTTTTTGAACACCCCCTCCTCCAACTCCTCTTTTTCCAACTCCCCCTTTCCCAACTTCCCCTTTCCAATCTCCCCCTTTTCCAACGCCCCCTTTTCCAAACAAAAAATCTTAAAATTCATTTTTGTCATTTTTCTCGAAAAATATTAATTTTAGCAAAAAAGTATGAATATAAAAAATATGTGTTTCGAAGAGATCTACAACTTTTATGAACAACGTTTTTTCCAAAATTAATATTTTCCAAGATTTTGAAAAAAAAACTAATTTTAAAGAAAGTCAAAATAATTAATAAGTTGATTTATATTGATCTGCGCCAAAAATGATTTTAGTCGTTTCAATAGGGTCTAAAAAGAACCCCTAGGCCAAGTATCGAGTCAATATTCTTGGGTGACTTTTCCGGAAAAATATCCTTAAATTTTTGTAGACTCTGGAAAAAACAAACTGATTCCATTATTATGACATATAAATTACAGGTAATTAAAAAAAAATGACGCAGTATGAGTACAATTTATTTATTCATGTATTAATTCAGATTTTCAACTGTCGACTCGCATTTTAATTGAAGAGAAAAAAAAATTTTATACTCTTGAGGGCTTGTGTAACAGTGAAAGAGTTAAAAATATACATTAAAGTATAATTATAAATATAAGAAAAAACTCTTTCATCGCAGAGAACATTAAATAATAATTAAAATGTTATCACCCCTTCTGTATACCAAGACTTGATATTTCTCAGAGTCACAAGTAATAAATATGCCTCAGACCAAAATGCCTTAGGATCTTCTCGAGACGAGGTATTCATATTTAAAGTAGCATCTGAAGAAATTCATTTGCAAGAGCGTTTTTCAAGATGAGATACTAAATTACTCTGGGAGTTGAACTGAAATAATTCTAAAAATGTATGCCTTCGGAAATTGTATTTTAATTTATTTTTAAACTTTCAGGAAGTGCTCAAATTAGTCGAATCTTTCGTAGGGGGCTTAGGGAAAATAAGGGAGGGGAAGTAGGTGAATTGGGGGGAATGAGGAGAATGAATCAGGGGAAATGAGGGGAGTGAATTAGGGGAAATGAGGGGAGTGAAGTAGGGGAAATGAGGAAAATGGAGCGAGGGTAATTAGGGGAAGTAATGGGAGGGTAAGAGAGGGAAGTAAGAGGAAATGGGAAGAGGGAAAGTCTATACATTGGAGGAAATTAGTGGAGGGAAAGAAAGGGGAAGTAGGGGAAGTGAGGAAAATGAGGGGAAATGCGGAAGGTGAAGTGGAGGATATGAAGTTAGAGTAGGGGACGTGAGGGAAAATAAGGAAATAGGTTTTTTCCAAGAAGGGGAAATGAAAAGATGGAAATTCGGGGAAAGTATGAGAATGTATGGTGGGCAAAGTAGGGAAAAAGAGGGGAAATCAGCGAAGTGAAGTAGGGGAAATAAGGAAAATGAGGCAAGTGTATTTAGGGGAAGTGAAGGGAGGATAAGAGAGGGAAGTGAGGGGAAATAGGGAGGTGAAAGTCGAGACATTGTGGGACATTAGGGGAGGGAAAGTAGGGAAAGTAGGGACACTGGGGAGAATAAGAGTAAATGCAGAAGGTGAAGTGGAGGATATGAAGTCAGAGTAGGGGAAGTGAAGCAAAACGAGGGAATAGGTGTTTTCCAAGAAGGAGCAATGAAAAGAGGAAAATTAGTGGAAAGTATGAGAATGTATGGTGGGGAAAGTAAGCAAAAAGAGAGGAAATGAGGGGAGTGAAGTAGGGGAAATAATAAAATGAAGCGAGGGTAATTAGGGGAAGTGAAGGGATGGTAAGCGAGGGAAGTGAGGGGAAATAGGGAGAGGGAAAATCAAGACATTGGAGGAAATTTAGGGAGCGAAAGAAGGGAAAGTAGGGAAAGTAGGGAAAGTGAGGAAAATAAGGGAAAATGCGGAAGGTGATGTGGAGGATATGAAGTCAGAGTAGGGGAAGTAAGGGAAAATGAGGGAATAGGTGTTTTCCAAGAAGGAGCAATAAAAAGAGGAAAATTCGGGGAAAGTACGAGAATGTATGGTAGGGAAAGTAGGGAAAAAGAGGGGAAATGAGCTGAGAGAAGTAGGGAAAATGAGGAAAATGAGGCGAGGGTAATTAGGGAAAGTAAAGGGATGGTAAGCGAGGAAAGTGAGGGGAAATAGGGAGAGGGAAAGTCGAGACATTGGAAGAAATTAAAGGAGGGAAAGAACGGAAAGTAGGAGAAGTGGGAAGAATAAGGGGAGATGCGGAAGGTGAAGTAGAAGCTATGATGTGAGAGTAGGGGAAGTGAGGAAAAATGAGGGAAAATGAGGGAATAGGTCTTTTTCTCAGAAAGGGAAATAACAAGAGGTAAATTAGGAGAAAGTTTGAGAATGTACGGTGGGGAAAGTAGGGAAAAAGAGGGAAAATGAGCGAAGTGAAGTAGAGGAAATGAGAAAAATGAGGCGAGGGTAATTAGGGCAAGTAAAGGAAGGTCAAGGGAGGGAAGTAAGGGGAAATAGGAAGAGGGAAGGTCGAGAAATTGGAGGAAATCAGGAGAGGGAAAGAAGGTAAAGTAGGGGAATGTATGGTGGGAAAAATAAGGAAAAATAGGGGAAATAAGGCGAGGAGGTTCAGGGGATGTGAGGGAAGATTAGGAAAAATTAGGGGAAATTAGAGGAATTTAAGAGAGGTAAGGAAGTGAGGGGAAATTAGGAGAGGGTAAGTCGGGAAGTAGTTAAGGCAGGTGATGTACAGAAAATAAGGGAAAATGTGGGTAGAGGAAGTGGAGGAAATGAGGATAGAATAAGGGAAGTGAGAGGATGAGTTTTTTCCAAGAGGAGTAAATAAGAGGAAATTAGGGAAGGAAAAGTAGGGGAATTTATAGCAAGGAAAGTAGGGAAACTGAGAGGAAATAAGGGGAGGGGAGACAGTGGTGGTAAGGGAAATACGAGAAGAGGAAGTGGATGAAGTAGGAGAAATCTGAGGGAATTGGGAGAGGAAAAGTAGAAGAAGTGAGGGGAGGGTACTCAGGGGAAGTGAAGGAAGGGTAAGAGAGTGAAGTGAGGGGAAATAGGGAGAGGGAAGATTAAAACATTGGATTAAATTAAGGGAGGGAAAGTAGGGAAAGTAGGGGAAGTTTGGAGAATAAGGGGAAATGCGGAAGGTGAAGCGGAGGGAATTAAGTAGGAGAAGGGAAAGTGAGGGGAGATGAGGGAATAGGTGTTTTCCAAGGAAGGGAAATAAAAAGAGGAAAAATAGTGAAAGTAGAAGAATGTATGGTGGGGAAAGTAGGATGAAATAGGGGGGATGAGGCGAGGGGATTCAGGGGGAGTAAGGGGAAATTAGGCAAAATTAGGGAAAATGAAGGGAATTTGAGAGGAGGGGAAATAAGGGGAGGGTAATTAGGGAAGTTAGGGGTAAGTAAGTGAGGGGAAATTACGAGAAGGTAAGTCGAGAAGTAGTTAAGGAAGGTGATGTACAGAAAATGAGGGAAAACGTGGGAAGAGGAAGTGGAGGAAATGAGGATAGAGTAAGGGAAGTAACTGGATGAGTTCTTTCCAAGACGAGTAAATAAGAGGAAATTAGGGAAGGGAAAGTTTGGGAAGTTATGGCAAGGAAAGTAGAGAAATTGGGAGGGAATAGGGAGAGGGGAGTCAGGGGAAGTGAGGGAAATACGAGGAGAGGAAGTAGATCAAGTAGTAGAAATCTGAGTGAATTGGGTGAGGAAAACTAGGGGAAGTGAGGGGGGGTACTTGGGGTAAGTGAAGGTAGGGTAGGAGAGGGAAGTAAGGGGAAATAGGGAAAGGGATAATCGAGACTTTGGAGGAAATTAGGAGAGAAAGAGAAGGGAAAGTAGGGGAAGTGGGGAGAATAAGGCGAAATTCGAAAGGTGAAGCGGTGGAAATAAAGTCAGAGTAGGGGAAGTGAGGTAAAATGAGGGAATAGGTGTTTTCCAACGAGAGAAAATGAAAAGAGGAAAAATAGAGAAAGTAGGAGACTGTATGGTGGGGAAAGTAGGTGAAAATAGGGGAAATAAGGCGAGGGGATTCAATGGAAGTAAGGGGAAATTAGAAAAAATTAGAGGAAATGAAGAGAATTTGAGGGAAGGAGAAATGAGGGAAGGGTAATTAGGGGAAGTAAGGGGTAAGGAAGTGAGAGAAAATTAGGAAGAGGTAAGTCGGGAAGTAGTTAAGGTAGGTGATCTACAGAAAATAAGGAGTAAATAAGAGGAAATTAAGGAAGGAAAAGTAGGGGAAGGTTATAGCAAGAAAAGTAGGGAAACTGAGGGGAAATACGAGGAGAGGAGTCAGGGGAAGCGAGAAAAATACAAGGAGTGAAAGTGGATTAAGTAGGGGAAATCTGAAGCAATTTGGGGAGGAAAAGTAGGGGGAGTGAGGAGAGGGTGAGTAGAGAATGGGGGGAAATGAGAGAAGAAAAAGTCGGGAAATTAGAGGAAATTCGGAAGGGGGAAGTTGACGAAGTGGGGGAAATGAGGGAATATGTGTCGAAGAGAAGTAGGGGGTAATGAAATCAGAGTAGGGGAAATGAGAAGAAATGAGGAGAGGGGTCTTCTCCAAAAAGGGGAAATTAGAGGAAATAAGGGAAGGGTGAATAAGGAAAGTGAGGGGAAATTAGGGAAAATGTGGGGTAATGAGAGAAGGATGAATGAGGGGAAAAAATGAGAGGAAGAGTATGGAAAATTAGGGGAAATTTAGAAAATTAGGGGAAAGTAGGGGAAATTAGGGGAAGCGTTGACATCTTTAACTGGTAATAAAATCTTCCAAAATTAATTAGAATTATTGTAAGCTTTACATCAGTTTAGGCAGACACCTTTTTGTGATTCAAAGATATTTGATATTTGATTTTTACTAGAATTAAAAAAATTGGATGATTTAAAATTCAAAAGAATTGAAATTGTATTTTTTTCCTGATTAAAATCATTAAGAATTGAATAATCTTAATTTTAAAGCTCTGTTTAAAGTTTTTGAAAATTAAATCTTTTCATCAGCATTTTTAAAAATTGTAAAATTTCATTCTAAAATTTTGAAAATTGAACAATTTTATTTTGAATTAAGGATTTCGGATTAAAATTTTGAAAAATGACAATTTGAAAACGTTAACAATTAAATATTTTTAGATTAGAATTGAAAAAATTGGATGACTAAAAATTTAAAGAAATTGAAATTTTTTTTTCTTTCTGAATAAATTCGTTAAAAATGGAATAATTTTAACTTTAAAGCCCTGTTTGATGTGTTAGAAAATTAAAACTTTTTCATCCGAATTTTTAAAAATTGAAAAAATTCAAACTAACATTTTGAAAATTCAACAATTTTATTTTAAATTAAAGAATTTCGAAATGCCAGATTTCAAATTAAAATTTCAAAAAAGCAAAATTTGAAAACGTTAAAAATTAAATATTTTCAGATTATAATTTTGAAAATTGGATGAGTTAATATTTAAAGAAGTTGAAATTATATTATTTCTGAATAAAAGCGTTTAAAATTTAATATTTTCCGACTAGGATTTAAAAAATTGAATAATTAAAAATTCAAAAGAATTGAAATTGTATTTTCTTTCTGAATAAAATCGTTCAAAATGGAATATTTTTAACTTTAAAGCTCTGTTTAAAGTATCTGAAAATTAAAATTTTTTCATCAGTATTTTCAAAAATTGTAAAATTTCAGTCTAAAATTTTGAAAATTGAATAATTTTATTTTGAATTGAAGAATTTTGAAATGCAATGATTTCAGATTAAAATTACGAAAAAGGACTATTTCAAAACGTCAAAAATTAAATACTTTCAGATTAGAATTGAGAAAATTTGATGATTTAAAATTTAAAGAAATCGAAATTTTATTTTCTTTCTGAATAAATTCGTTAAAAATGGAATAATTTTAACTTTAAAGCTCTGTTCAAAGTGTTTGAAAATAAAAACTTTTTCATCCTAATTAAAAAAAAAATTTTAATTTCAGACTAAAACTTCGAAAATTGAACAATTTTATTTTGAACTAAAGAATTTCGAAATTCAATGATATCAGATTAAAAATTTGAAAAAAGGACTATTAATATACGTTAAAAATTAAATATTCTCAAATAAGAATTGAAAAAATTGGATAATTTGAAATTGAAAGAAATTGAAATTGTATTTTCTTTTAAAATTTGGAAAAGCAACTATTTCAGTACGTCAAAAATTAAATATTTTCAGATTAGAATGTTGAAAATTGGATAAGTTAAAATTCAAAGGAGTTGACATTTTATTATTTCTAAATAAAAGCGTTTAAAATTGAATAATTTGAAATTAAAAAGGTTTGAAATTGAAAATTTTCCAATCAGAATTTGTCAAAATTGTTTCAATATTTTGAATCGAAAATGAATTAATTGCATAAAAAAGGCTTAAAATATCAAATACACATTGTGGTAAATGAATTTTTGCAAAATATAATATTTTGATGCAATAATTAACAGACAAAAATTGATTATGAATATTAGTTACAAACGCATAAATATTTTTTTTAGTTTTCATTTTTTTCGGATTTTTAGCAAAAAAAAATGTCATATTGTGATATCGCCATCTTTAATTGTGATTTTCTGGAAACAGAATCACTTTATCGTATCAGATAATTTTTATTCTTATTCAGCATCCCTGGAATTTTAATCTCAAAATTTTCAGTCAATTTTTTCAAAATTTGTCAAATTTGTTAAATTTAACTTTATGTACTCGTACTCAGAAACTAAATGTCTCGGAAGCGTCATTTTATTTTATTTTTAATTTGAAAATTAGTTTTTTTTCATTGAAAATTAATTTTTTGAACTCAAAATTTAACTATGCCATTTTTTGTAGAAAATTTATCTTTTTTGATTAACATTTGATCTCTTTGGTTTAAAATTTATCTTTTTGGTTCAAAATCGAACTATATTTTTGGAAATTCATCTTTTGTGTTGAAAATTGTTTTTTTTTCAGTAGAAAATTCATCTTTCAGGTGGAAAAGTCAACTATTGGGTTAATTTTTTTCTTTTTTTTGGTTGAAGATTAATTATTTCAGTTAAAAATTGATTTCTTTGTTGAAAAATTTAACTATTTTGTTGAAAATTCATTTTTTTTGTGTTAAAAATGAAGTTTTTTGAATGAAGATTCATAATTTAAGTTGAAAATTCAAATTCATTTTAAATTCAAAGGAATTAAAATTGTATTATTTCTGAATAAAAACGTTTTAAATGAAAAAATTTAAAATCAATACTCCTTGAAATAGAAAATAATTTATTTCATTTCATTTTCAGATAATAATTTTGAAAACTGGGTCATTTAAATTTCACAGAAATTGTAGTTATATAATTTCTGAACAAGTGCGCTTAAAATTAAATAATTTGAAATTGAAAAAGTTCAAAATTGAAAATTTGTTTATAAAAAATTCTCAAAATTGAAAAATTAAAATATTACAATTTTCATTCTTATTCAGCATCCCTGGAATTTCAATCTCAAAATTTTCAGTCGATTTTTTAAAAATTTTCCAACTTTTTTACATCAAACTTTATTTACTCGTATTCAGAAACTTAATGTCTCGAAAGCATTATTTTATTTTATTTTTAATTTCAGAATTGAATTTTTCATCACATTCGCAGTCAAGCGATTTAGTCGGGTGCCCATCTGTCCCACTTTTTTTCAAGAAGGGGAAATTGGGGAAATTAGTGCAGGGGTATCAGGGGAAATGGGAGAAATTAGTGCAGGGGTATTAGGGGAAATAAGGGAAATTAGTGCCGGGGTATTAGGGGAAGTTAGTGCAGGGGTATTAGGGGAAATGATGGAAGGGGAAGCTATGGGAGGGGATTATGGGAAGTCAGGGGTAATGAGGGGAGCGGAAGTAGGGAGAGTGGGTGGAATCGAGGGGATGGGAATTAGGGGAAGTTATGGAGGGAAGTAGGGGAAGGTATGGAGGGAATTAGGGGAAGTTATGGAGGGAATCAGGGGAAGGTATGGAGGGAATTAGGGAAAGGTATGGAGGGAATTAGGGGAAAGTATGGAGGGAATTAGGGGAAGTGAGTGGTAATGAAGGAAGCGGAAGTAGGGAAAGTAGGGACGAATTATATAAGCGGAATAAGGGGAAGTAAATGAAAAAGTATAGGAAATGAGGAGAGGTTCAGTAGAGGAAATTAAGGTAGGGGAAGGAGGTGAAGTAGTGGATATGTGGGAAGGATTGGAGGACATGAGCTGTGAGTAGGGGAAGTGAGGAGAAATAAGAGGACAGGAAATAGAAGAAGTTAGGGGTAATGAGGAGAGAGATATAGAGAGTGAGTTTAAATTGAGGAGGAGAACTAAGAAAAGTGAGTCTAAGTAAAGGAAATGAGTGGTGGGGAACTAAGGTATGTGAAGGGAAATAAGGATAAGGGTTGAGGGGTGAGGTATAGTAAAAGGAAAATGAGGGAAGGGAAGTAGGAGAAGTTAGTGCAAGTGGGAGAAGTAGGGGAAATAAGGATAGGGGAAGGAGGTGAAGTAGCGGATATATGGGAAGGATTAGGGGACATAAAACGTGCGATGTGGAAGTGAGGAGAAATAAGGGGACAGGAAATAGAAGAAGTTAGGGGTAATGAGGAGAGAGAGTAATAAGAGAGAGAGAGTTTAAATTGAGGAGGGGAACTAAGAAAAGTGAGTCCAAGTAAAGGAAATGAGTGGTGGGGAACTAAGGTACGTGAAGGGAAGGATAAGGGGTGAGGGAAAGTGAAAGTGAAATGAGGGAGGGGAAGTAGGAGAAGTTACTGCAAGTGGGAGAAGTAGGGGAAATGATTATAGATGAAGGTGAGTAGGGGAGAGGAAGTGATAACTGGAGAAGGGAAGTAGGGGAAGGGAAGTAGGGGAAGGGAAGTGTTAGTTAGGGAAGCAAGGAGAGGGGGAAACAGAGGAGGATGAAGTTGGTGAAGGGGGAAGTGTGAAGTCAGGGAAGGGGTAGAGGGGAATGTAGGAGTAGGGAAGGGAAAGTATGAAAGGAGGAGGTTTGAACCTGTATAACTTTTTTAGGTTTGATCTTTTTGATTTATTAATTATAGTTATTTTATTATTATTAATATTATTAATATTATAATTAGATTTCATTAAAAAAAGAAATATAAATTATTTTATTTGTCATCGTAACAAAAAGCAAATAAAATAATCTGATTTTTTTCAAATTTATATATATATATATATATTTATTTATAAAATTAAATAAAAAAAATAATTTTTGAAAAAAATTCCTTACTCATTGAAGGAGCGGTTTATTACGAAACGACTACATCGTAGGTGCATACTTGAAGTTTCTGAAATCCCTCTCTTTAGGACATATTTTGAAGGAATGTGGGCGACAGATCCGGGACATGAAAAATGGCATCGAGTTAGCAAAAGATCCAGGTTTTTCTACCTGAGGCAATTTGACCCAATTCTACAAAACGATTTTTAACATTTTCACAATGTATGAGATACTCAAAAATAGGACAGCATTTATTGTATAAAAAAATTATATTTATTATTATATTATATTATTATATATATATTATATATATATATATACATATAATAAATATAATCTTTTTTAAGAAATACTTAACCTTCAGGTTGATCTTAATTGACCTGTCAAATTTATTAAAGTATAAATGCAGAGATAAAAATGATAAAAGTTAAGTATACTGAGTCTTTAGTTAAGTCTCCAGTTGAAGTAAAATATAAATATTCATTAATTATGTAAACATTCATAAAATTGCATGCATATCAATATTTCTAGATCAATTTATATCAGACGTCTTAGAAATAAAGTTTTAAATAAATTGTAAACTATATAAAAAACTATCGCACACTGCATATAGTGTTATATAAATTGTCAAAAGATCACTCACAGAAAAAAACTTATTCTTGAACTATACTGGCCTTGTAAAGAAAAATGGAGTAGAAATTAATTTTGAATTAGATATTCTATTCCCTTATAACTCTATCCCTTAGAACATAACAAAATTGATTTTTTTTACAAACAAGAGCAGATTTTTATATGAATGAAAATTAAATTTTTTTAGATAGTAACCAATGAAGATTTTCAAACCGATATAATTTTTTAATTTGCAAGTGATAGAGGTTTTTTGCGGAAAGGTCACACAAAGTTATGTGCTCTGTGATACGCTCCTGTCACAAGTCAAGCTTTTATCGTTACTAATACATTATTTACATTTTTCCATGGCAATCTCATGCTTAATTAAAGTAATCATCGGACTTTGGAGTGAAATGCTGTGGCGCATTGCCACACATGCGCATTAATTGTACGAGTAGATTGAACAACTACAAAAAATTCTGACTGAAAATTGCTTATAAGACATTTATAATTTATACACTTATATTCGCCCTGACATCTAATTTTCGAATTCTCTCAGAATATCTTCTAACTTTACTTTTCTAAATCGATTTTCCACATGAACTATAAGTATCTTGTTTTTATTTCAGGGCCGCGACACGTGGAAATAAAGTAAACAAATTATTTTTTTCTTTATGTAAGACAACGTTTAATATTTCACACAGAAGCAGTGTAATCGTAAATCATTAACTCTACCTATGAAGAAATAGGTCGAATGTCATAAATATAACTCATTCTAGCATTCCAGAACATTCATACAATGAAATAACACTGAATGTAAAAGAACAATCCTAATATTTAAAATAAGTTAAATTTTATAAGTTTTCGCTATGTAAATATACAATACACATGCACCTGTGACGTTAACGTCTACTATCCATTCCTCGAGAGAAATTACGGTTCATTCTTGTTCGAAGAATTCTATTGAAGAGGAAAAATTATATGTTCTAATATTAAGCTCCCAATTTAATTTGAAAAAAATTAATCTCTTATAAATGTAAGTTACGGGTGTACTCCCTGTATAGTCAAACTCGAAATTACTTAAATCTTTTCTTATAAGCAAAAGCTGAAATACTGTATATTTCACGATACAAAGTATTTCTATATAGTGAAGTTTCTATTTAAAAACAGCGATAAAATATTCTGTCGCCGTTCTAAGACTTTGTTTGAATGATTATGTCTTCTAGATATGATTTACGCGAAGTCTTTATGATGTAAGAATTTTAAAGAATAATGTATATATTATTCAATAGAGTGAAAATTTTCTTTTAAACAGATTATAGATTTCGGATTCATTTATAGTTACTCGATATGTAGATGAATGGAAAAGAGATCTTTAATTTTTGTAGTGATTATTGATTACAATGGACCAACTGCTTCATCTCTCTTGAAAAAAATATTAAAATCTGCCGTAAAAATAAATAACTCAGTAATTATTATGAATTCGCGGTTTCGATAGCCGCAGGTCATTCGGACAATTAAATAGAAAATAATTCACATAAGTATGATTCACATATCTGCGAATAGTTTGTAAGAAAATACTGCTTCGGTTTGAGACATCATTTCGCACGATCGACACAAACATGAAAAGCCACCATCCATATTCTTTTCAATTTCTCAGCAACTTTTTGAGCGAATTGTGCGATATGACGACTCGATAATGGCCCTTACTTTACTCGAAATTCCCAATCAACTGGGAGAACTCTTCACGTTCACTTAATTCGTAGTGAACTAGGCGCAAAATTAGATTCGCATTATTACTATAAAAGGACCTTGCTCTCAAAATATATTTTCAGAACAGTATCTTTCCCCCCACCTCGGAATAATTTAAATGAGTTACTTAGCGATTTACATACATCCGCATGCCTCCACCACCATATTGGGCAGAGTTTTTTGCGTTATGGTTTTATTCGTGTCGATGTACAATAACTGGATTGGTGAAAGTTGAGTTGGCGAACAACACGGGACTATTTCGTTCTTTCTCTGCAGCGCATTAACCCTCGACAACAGTTTCTGAAATTAAAAGACTATTTAGCTTGGGAAGAATTTTTCAAATAGTAAATGATGAATTAGATAAAGTTTGAAAGTGGTACCAACCCTGATGACATTGTTGTAAGGTGTTGCGCTCACAGTAAGCGATGCTGCTGACGAACAAGACCCCCGACAAAAGTAAGCGTGGTACCCACTGGGATGGAGAATCCAATCACTCCATCCGATATCCTCGAAACTAATATACAATTCATCCCTGCAACACTCTTTCATCTCCGGTAGACAATTTGAGTTTCTTTTGGGTCTGGTTTTCTGTGGCAAGGGTGAGGTGTGGATGACGAGAAACGGTTTTAGGGTCTGTTCAATAGAAACAGGGGCGACATTTCTCTCGAGCTCGCAAGTACTGCATTCTATTTGAATCGCATGGTTCAGCCACTGTCTTTCAACCCATTTTCTCACTGCGAAACCGACGTCAGTTTTCACCCAACCTTCTGAAAACAAAATATTTGTAAAATAAACATTGGCACTAACATTTTTTTTTAATTTTCAGGTAGAGACTTCAGAATGCAGTAGTTTGCCACAAAGGGTACGTCGATATTGTTACGGGAAACTTAATTTTTGTTTCGAAACCATTAACAAATGAGATGTACCAAAATTCATACCGAGCATTTTGCTGTGATTGGAACCAAATCGTACGATGTGAGTTAATTAAGAAGATGGAAGATATTATTAGACTAAATCGTAAACAGAGTCGCAAATTGGACATTGTTGAATATTTATGTGAAAAGACGAAGCCGGGTTCATTGAAATTTTGAAAAGAAGCTTATGTGATTAGTGCCTTTGCATTGAGAATCTGCCTCATTAGGTAAATCGTAGGAATCACAGCTGACATTCGCGACAGAGCGCAATTCATTAGTGAGATTGAAACCAGGGCGCAAACAGTGCCTTTTAAAGAATGAGCAACATCACGCAGAATGCTCAGGGTGCTTCGTTATCGGCGGACTCTGTTCCGTCCATGATTCACTAATCGGGATCAAATAACTTGCCCACCTAAAGCAAAGTCTCTGAACACCGAATTCATGCAACCTTTTATTGATCCATGGGTTCTGATTTAAAATTAATATGGGTGATGATAATCCTGAAAATCCTTACCTTCTATGCTCGTTTCTAAAATCGCCATGATAGTATTTTTCTCAAAACTGCCACTCTGGTCCCAATGGTCCAATTCAGAGAGGACAAAAGTTTGATTAAAGTTGTCATTAGCATCCTGCTCTTTATAAAACCATAGTTCAGCTGACGTGACACTGACGAATTGCATTTCATTTGGCAAATAAAAGGTGAAACAAGCTGCTGGATTAAACCCTGTCACGTGATTCGATGTTTGTCGACATTTGATTAAGTCCGCTTCACCTGAAACATTGAACACCTTTAATAATGAAACGATAATGGAAAAAAAATAGAATAAAAAGTTAATAGACAGTGCGTGGAGCCCAAGCGATGCCTAATTAGAACTAATTAACATCGCTATTAATTTTCATAAATGTACCTCAGGACATAGTTTGGATAATTTCGCTATTAAGACAGTAGAAATTCTTGCCTCGTTGGCTGACGAACTAATTTTCGACCGTACTTTAGGGTAATAAAATAAGGAACAAAATGTTAACTTCAAAGGGAGCTACTATTGTACTCACTAAAATTTTCGCAGGATATGCTAATCTTAATTTCAAATATATTAAAAATTTAATTAAAATTAAAAATTCAGGTGTGCGTTGAAATCTATGACATAGTCCTAGATTGTGTTAAGTTGATCTTGATTCGCACTTCATCAGCAGGGTCTGAAATAGTCTTACGACATTTTTTGTTTCCGCTTTCTAGTCTATGCAATTTCTTAATTGCATTTAATTCGCACGTACGAGAATCCCACGCATGTGTAATCGGAGAATGACCTCGAACCCTATATGAGCTTCGCGCTTGGATGTACTGATTTAATAAATATCTTGTAAGCATTAGTCAGATGGGTTTGTTTGTTTAATCATCAGCACGGAGAATGCTGGTTAATCTACCAGCTGACGGAAATCTGAATTCGTGATTGATAATTAATTAAAAAATGGGTTTTAGTGAGGAAGGTCATGATGACTGAATTATAACTACATAGTATCATACATTAGTACCACGATAACTGTTCTTCTTTAGTTTGGATTAGGATTAGTTTACGGAGTTTGCTTCGGTCAGATTTTAATTAATGGACACAAAGGTGCAATAGAAATTTGTAATGGCATATTTAAATTTATATAATATGTCTTTGGTCAACTTGCTCTGGTGAATCTGCTTAGGGTACAACAATATCTGGTTGTCTGGTTGAAGTCTAATGATGCACACATAAGTGTATTGAGTTTCAAACTCATTCCGTTCAGAGGTATTCTACGAGCTAAGACGCGAGTTTGTTCACCAAGTAATTCAAAACTTCGCCACAAGAAGTAGCCTTCTTCGTATTTTGTATAGGTTATTGGAATTCAGTGACTTGCACTTTTTGATGTAGTTTTGAGAATTATTTGAACTAATACTCAATATTTTTAACTTTAGTAGTAGAATTGAAGAAATAAATTGATATACAAAAGAAATAAAAACGATAAAAGATAAGTCGAGCGTTTAGAGGTTGATTACTTTAATACCATTTATGAAGTTGATGTGTCTTTCTTTCTAGCGATGCTTGCTTTCTTTATTTCAGAGGAAGTATGACGTGTTCATTTTTCCTGATTTTTTTACAGTCTAGGAACGATAACGTCGTATCTATTAATAATTACTTTCAGTAGTTTCCTCAGCCTTAGGCACTGATCTTCGACATGTTGACATAGTATTAACAGAGAAATTACCTTATGACCCGTAGACTTTCTTTCTAGACTTTATCGTACCTTCGAAAAATATATACGTGTGCTATTCTCGTTTTTGCTTAAGTATATCACGTGATTCTTTTTTTTTGTATTGATTTCAATACATCGTCGAACTTTACATGTTCTGGAATTTTAAAAATATCCAGTTAAAATTATAGTGGTAGTGGTATAAGGAAAATTTATTGTTCATCTTAGGCTCAAATTGTTAAAGATTCATTAAAGGTGAAGGGCCCATGAGGGCTTCTTTTGGACCAAAGCGCTGCAATTTTCTGTTTGTATATTTGTATAGTAGAGGTTAAGAGCTTTCCGAAACACCCTGGGAAATGTTTAAAATACGATTCCTGCTCGAACTTTCAACAGATTAAAAAGTTTTCTTTTTAACAATACAATTGTCAATAAGGAATTACTTATTCATAATTATTGATATTAATTCGTGCTTTGCCATTTTTTATCAATTGCACATTAATATCAGTCATTTTGAATAGATTGCGTAACATTATTGCATCCGTTTATTACAATGAATATTTCCTTCAAACTTTATGTTTGGGTAAACAAAGAAAAAAATGTGTTCTAAAATATAAGACGACAAATATTTTGAAAATTTATCTAGCTTTAATTTTAAAAGAAAAGTTTGAAATCCGCAAACCTTGAAGGCACATACATTTCTTTTTCCCCAACGTAAAAAGACTTTCCTATGGTGTTTCGGAAAGCTCTCAACCTTCACTATACAAATATATAAACAAATAAGAGTGACGCCTTGGCCCAAAAATCGTCCTTATTGGCCCTCCACCTCCTTATTGTGACAGAAAAAAAGTTTAAGGATTGGGTCAAAAATTAAAAAAAAATTTTAATAAAAAATGCACATTTTTTAAATCCGAGTTTTTACAAAATAATGAGGATAATAAACTTCATCTAGTTAATTCTGGTAGGTAGTTGAGTCTGATGTATAGTTTTTACGGTGTTTCGCATTATTTCAAAAGTTGTATACATAGGATGCGGAAAAATATATAGGATATATATATATAGGATGCGGAAAAAAGTTCACAAAAATAATTTAAAAAAAATTTTAAATAAATTTAATTAAAAATAGAATAGAACCCTTCTTAAAGAGTTTTTTTTAGATTCTTGTCGATCAAAGTTTTTTTTAAATTTTCATTTAAAAAAAAAACGTAAAAAAACTGTACTAATTTTTTACTTTTCAACTTTCTCCAATTTGTTGTGTATTTCAAAGTAATGTTCCCGTCGGTTCTCGTTAGGGGTGGGGTATGCAAAAAAAATTAAAAACCGACCTGCGCGGGACGGATTTTGTGTGGTTCAGGTCGGAACGGGTTTGCGGGTTATCAGGTTCGCGGATTCGCCCACAGACCCGCAATCAACCCGACATACCGCATTCAGCCCGCCAACCCGCATTGAACCTGACAACCTGCATTCAACCCGACAACCGTAATTCAGCCCGATAACCCGCATTTTGATAAATTTCCAAACTTTATGAAAATTTTAAAAACTTTGATGAGTTTGTATGAATTTCTGAAATTTTCAAAAAAAATTTAAAATTTTGATAATTTTACAAAAATTTTCAAAATCTTGATGAATTAAAATTTTTGTTAGTTTTGGTTCGATCAATCTTATATTCAGGAAGCTTTTCAGCGTTTTAAGTTAATTGTGAATTTATTGTGCATTTGTGGATTTTGCGGGTCGGCGGGCTGAATGTGTGTCGGGTTAGCGGATTGAATGCGGGTTGGCAGGCTGAATGCGGGGTGTCCGGTTGAATGCGGGTTGGCGGATTGAATGCGGGTCTGCGGGCCAACCCGCAAACTTGACCCGATCCGCACGAAACCCGACCCGATCCGCATCAATTTTGCAGATCCATAGTTCCCGTCTTCGTACACAAAAGTTTCGAGCCAGTTTTGGGCACACGATCTTGAAACTTTTTCGGTAGGCCTCAAAGTTTATTTTTTTAAACAATTTTAGCCTAATTTATATAGGATTGAATATTTTTATCTCTAAAATTTATTTAGAGATCAATTTTTGCTTCCCTTCATTGTGTTCGATTAGATATCTACTTTTTTGCGTCTTTTTTTCAGGCAGCTAGGAATAAATAATATTTATCTATTTAATTGCTTGTTAAATTTCGCTATTATGAGTTTTTTATTCGCGTTAAGTCATAATTCAAATGAATTTGTATGGAAATGCGAATTGAGTCAATAATAGTAGACTTCATTAGTATTTCAGGTTACTCATTGATAATAATAATTTACAAATTTAGTACATTTTAGTTTTAATTTCTTACAAAAATTATATATTCAAATAATTCGAAAGATATTTCAAAAGATTCCATTGATTTTAAGAATTGATGAAGAGCTCAAATACCTATTTAAAGTATTTTTAAAGGGCTTTCGAAGTTCAAGAAAATATTTTATTTGTGGTCTTGTTAGAGAAATTTGTTTCATTCAAATTAAGAAACGAGTAATCATTAATTAATTTATTTAATGTTGACTCTGCGCAGTTTCAAAATAAAAATTTCAAAATCTTTGATCATCAGACATTTTAGAACGACATGTGGTTATTTTTGGGAAAATCCGATTTTATAGAGAAAATACTCTAAAAGTAAACAAATTAATTTTTTCACTGAAAAATCTGTAGTTCTGAATATAATGTATATTACTGAAAACAAGCAGATCTATTAGTGAATGGAACAAGTTTTTGAAGAATTCTCCATTTTTTATATTTGATGACCATTTTGAATTGGTTATTTCGAGTTGATTAAAAATTTTGAATATCATGTTAGTACGGAAGAAAAATTAGTAATTAAACAAAATCTATAATTCAGTTGCCCGAAAAATACAGTTGTCTTTTTTTTTAGATAAACTATTTCAGAAGCAATACATTCAATTATGTTTTAATATACATAATATATTAGCCAATACTTCTTCGAATTGTTTAATTTGCGAAGTTAATTTCTTTAATAAGTGAACGAAACTGCATAATAAAAAAACTGGTGAAAATGTTTTCATTATCTAAAGTTAATGAGATCCAGGTCAACAATAATTAGCTTAAGATAAAGCAATTATTTCTTTTAGCAAATAAAATCATAATTGATTCTACATTGACAACATTTCAATTGTGATCTAATGAATTACGTTTTCTTAAATAATGATACTAATTCAGGAGTAGGAAATGATTTTATCTTAGGCTCTGCTTGCATTCAGATCCTAAGATATCAAGAGCAGACATTCTCAAACCAAAAAGTCTCTTCAAGATAATGGAAAACATAGTGCAATAGTTGCGAACATCTTTCCAGAAAAATGACAAAATACACAATTGTTTACTAAATATGATGAAATTCGAAGTTGTCAAACATGAGACCCTGAACTGAAAACCACGATAATTAATTATCCATGAATTTAAACATATTTAACATGGTCTTAGAAGCTCATAATTACCTTCATTCGGGAAGACGACAACTTGATCAGTTTTTCCATAAAAGCTCTCCGCCGGTTTTTCCGGTTCGAGCGGTTCACCAGGTCGGAGTTCAAGCACGTGTCCGTTTATCAGCGGCTTCGGCAAGGTCGACAGGGACAGCGACACTTCTGGTGGCTTCGAAAGTCTAAGCTTCTTCAGAATCTGTTGCTTGACGTATTCAACCCTCAGCTCAGTGAGAATCGGATCTTGTTCAATGATTTGAATTTTGTTTTGAGCACAACCCGAGCAGTCGCTGTCATCTGAATCGTTGTCCGGATAGAGAGTCGACCAGACGGTTTTCAATGGATTTGCCATTCCTGGCCAACTTCCTTCTATGCAGACCAGACCAGCGAGAAGCATCAAGAGTGTTAGGTCACGCTGCATATTTTTCTCCTGAAGGCAGGCCCTATTACGCGAATCTTATCAGCCAGGTCGACGAGTGGCTAGGTGACGCTACGTTCGAATGTGGAAGCTTCTCCACCGCGGTTTTTAAAAGTCCGAATTGGTCCACTCATCCGATTATTAATACTGCCTAGGTTCGAACTAGAGTGATGTCTGGGTCACATGGAAAGTCCCTCGCGAAATTCGATGCACCAAGTTTGAGTTTCACCGCATTAGCACTGTGTTTCCGATAAGTTAGTTCTTTGGCCTTTTCTTTAGCTGCTCTTGTTTTTTATGAATGGTGACTTTTGATGATTCTGATTCACCGGTTTCTGGCTTTCGGAAAACTGGTAGTCACTGACGCGAACGTTGATGAAGACTGGAGGTGATGTGTGACGATGGACCAGTGATGTAGTATACTGGGCTTGAGTAACCTTTGCCCCGGAGCTGGGGCCAGCGCGGATTGGACGACGAACGTCGATATCAGTAGCAGAAGCACGCGCTTCGGACATGCTGCCGGGTGGTTAACCGTGTCGATTTTCATAGTTCGGTGATTCTTATGGTCCACTTAACCAGGTTAACTTTACGAGCTAATAGCCTCTATGATGATGAAATGTTTTTTTCAAACCAATTTCTTAAGAGCTTCAGAGACTCTCGATGCTATCTTTAGACGCAAGGCCTGTTGGCCGATTTTTTAATTATGTAAGTGAAACAACCTCATTACGATACTATCAGTAGTAAGGAGACAAGACTGATTCGGTTCCATAAATAATTTTAAATTGCAGCTGCTACCTAGCACACTTGAAACATTTGAGCAAATTGCATATTGCGTATTTTTCAAGATATCTTCATTAGCATGGGAAACGTTTGTTGAAGGGTTGATATTAGACAGCCTAATATTCAAGATCATTGAGGACAAACTTTCAGATATTGAATTTATGACAAGTTCGGGTATGAAGAAGTCATTACATGTAACATGTCTTTGGGCACGTAGAGTATCCATGGCGATATATGTGTTCTTTGATCCTTTGGAGTCATCAACATTTACGTGGAGGGGGAATATGAGTTACGTAATCTGGATCAGGGCTTATCTAAAAAATGCATTTTGTATTCGAAAAATACACCTGATAAACCTAGAAAAGGCATGGGATTTTGATAAAATCCCTGAAATTAATAGGTAGAAAAAATCCTTGAAAAACAAGATGTTTTTCTGGGAAAACCTGAAATTTTGTATATTTTTAAATTCCTTTCGTCATTGCGTCGTTTTATATTTGAAAAATGAAGAAATATTTATTAGGTCTCATAATTCATAATTATAATATAAATGTAAGAAAATAATTTGTAATTAAGCGTTAAACATCGTGGCCGTAAGCCAGGGAAAATCTGGCAATGAGGGAAAAGACAGGGAATTTTATTGACCAGGGAAAGTCAGGGAAATGTCAGGGATTTTGAAAAAAATCTTGCAATAGTCAGGGAATTGCTATAAGAGGCACATCAAAATAACTGTCAAGGATAATAAATAAAAAAGTTTAAAACTTTAATTTGAAATTATTTTATTCCATTTATGAAAGATTTTCTGCTAAAAATGTTACAAGAATAGGATTCTGTTCATTGGATATTAATGGACACGGAAAATGAAAATTTAGTCAGGGAGAAATTAGGGAATTTCGAAAATAAATTGTTGCGTCCTCTCTGATGCAATATTTTTGTCAGTGATTTATTGACCTCGTATTTCTATTTCTTTTTTTTTGTTTTCTTTTAACGATTATATTTTTAGTTAAAAATTTTATTATTTGGTTTGCAAATTCGACAATTTTGATGAAAAGTCATTCCTTTTGGTAGAAAATTCAACTATTTTTGTTTGAAGATTGAACTATTTTGTTGAAAATTCGTCTTTTTTGTTTGAATTAAACTGTTTTTGATTCAAAATTATAATTCTTGGTTGTTGCAATATCTATTATTACATTATTCGTTGAAAATTCATCATTTTTTGTTAAAAGTTGAACTACTTGGTTGAAGGTTGTACCATTTAGAAAAAAATAATGTTGAACATTTATCATTTCAGTTGATAATATATCTCTTTGGCTGAAAGTTGAAGTTGTTTTTTTATTAAAAATTCAGCTACTTAGGTAAACGTGAAACTACTTTGCTAATTTTTTTTTCTTGGTCTGAGATTCATCTCCTTAGTTGCAAATTTAACTGTTTTCATAAAAAATCATTCTTTGGTTTTTAATTTTTAATTCATTTTTTTAACCGAAAATGTAACTTTTAATTTTTGGTTATAATTATTTTTTTTTCTTGACAATTCGTATTTTTTGGGAGAAAACTAATTTTCTTGGTTGGAAATGTTCTCTTCTTCTGTTAAAAATGCCAGTGATTAGTTGAAAATTAACTTGTTTGTTAAAAATTCATATAGTCGGGTTGAAATTTCAACTGTTTTACAGAAAATTCGTTTTTTCGTCGAAAATTAATTTTTTAAGGGAAAAATTTAACTTTTCCATTTTTGTTTGAAAATTGATCTTCTTCAGTTAACCATTCAACTATTGGTTTGAACATTCATCTTTTTTAGTAGAAAATATAAGTATTGGGTTGAAAATGCAACTATTTTCTTGAAAATTCAAGTATTTTGTTTAAAAGTCATGTTTTTTTAAAGAGAAAATTCAACTATTTGTTGAAAATTCGTCTTTTTTTATCGAAAATTCAACTAGTTGCATAAAAGTTTAACTACTTCGTTAAATTTTTTGTTGGTTGAAGGTTCATCTCTTTAGGTGAAAATTTAACTCTCTTGTTGATTTTTTTTTGCTGGTTTATAATTATTTTCCATTTTTGCTTGAAAATTATTAGTTTTTAGTTGAAAATTCGTCTTTCTGGGAGAAAACTAATCTTCTTGGTTTGAAATGTCCTCTTTTTTGGTTAAAATTGCTAATGTTTTGTTGAAAATTAACTTGTGCGCCCAAGAAATTCAACTCTTTTTCTTTCTTGACTGAAAAATCTTCATTTCAAATGAAAATTTAGCTTTTCCATTTTTGCTTGAAAACTGATCTTCTTTAGTTAACAGTTCAACTATTTGTCTGAAAATTCAAGTATTTGGTCAAAAAGTAAACTATTTTGTTGGAAATTCTATATAAAAAATGTTACGAGATGTATACACGAGTGTGTATATATATATTTAATTATATTTTTAAGATTTATATATTCATTAAAATACATTAAAATATATTTCGAAACTGGTAATTTGTAATTGGTCAAAGAAAAATGAGGGAAAAGTCAGGGAATTTGTAAAATGTGGGGTTTCAGCTACCCTGGTTAAAAGATAGAGCATTTTTATTTAAAAATATTATAGTTAAAAACAAGTAATGGAATATTGGCTTTATAAATTGATTTTAAAAAAGTTCAAAATTGTATCATTGAGTCGATAACAATATTCAAAAAGCAAATATAAGATAGAGGGAGGTTTGTAATGACGTACATGTTCAAATTGTAGCTCCAGTTGATGTTCAGGTCTGATATGGTTTTGAGCTAAATCTACCTATTAGTAATGTTTTTTTTTTGACGTTATATGAAAATTTTATCGTTGCTTTGTAGGCTTCCTCGAGACACATCGATCGTCTTATTTACGAACCTTTTATGACATACTAGTACATACTAGTACATACTGTTGATATTAAAAAAAAATCTGTACGCTATATTTAGGCATGAGACAAACTTTGGTTGATATAGGGAAGTCAAAAGTACTGTATCTTGCTGGCGTCTTCAAGACGCATCGAACGACCTAATAACGAACCTTCGATGACCTTTCATGACCTATCAATATCTATTTATAGGGTTTCAAAAAAATTGTTTACTTTATTTACATGAGGAAAACTTTTTTATTATTTGGAACATGACACTGCATTCATTTATAGAATGTTTTTGTTATGACAAGGCACAGTTGTCTGATTTTCTGGAAATAAAATTTTGTATGAGAGAGAAACATAAACTTGAAAAGTGTTGAAAGAGTATGTTGTCATTTGTTTGTTATTGAAAAATCTTCTCTGAGGAAGCAAATTTATAAACATAGTTTCCATAAAATGAGCACAAATAAGTACACCCATATCGTGAATACACGCATAGTACTTCGTAGCGGTATTACACTGCCACATTAAATATTTTTTGTTTCAAATTTATGTCGTTCAAGTTCGTACAATTTCTAAACAATAGCCTTAATTGTCTTTGGATTGCAAATGAGATCATTCCAAATTGAAATCATAAAAAATTGTATAATTTTAGATTGAACCATAAAAATTAGAAAAATTCAAATTGAAACTGCTGATATTTGAGTAATTTTTAAATAAAAAAGTTTCAAATGGAATAATTAACAATTTAACAATTGCACATAAAATTCTTCAAAATTGAAAAATCTTCAATTGAATATTTGGAATATCTAACCATTCAAAGGTAAAAAAAACATTTAAATATGAAAAAATATTTAAATTGTCGAATTTCCTAGTAATTCTATTTACATGAACGTACTGTCTATATTATGGAATTTTCCGTACACCTAACCCATTTCCAGCTCGTTCGGAATAAATAAATTTCCATAATTTTAGTCCCAGCGCTACACTTGACCGGTTAAAGTTAGGAAAATTGGATAATACCGTAGATTCTTACAAAGCGCCTCTTCCACAAAGCTTCATATATACGTGCAAGTCGTCGAAATCATATTTATATTTTTTAATAAATATAAATAATTTCTGAAAGGAAAATTAGTCAACATTTGTTTTTCGATACATCAGAATTTCACCTCGAATTTTACTATACCCTTTTCTCAAGAGGGGCATTTCTTATCAGTAAGGATTATCTCTCATAGGTCCCTCGTGAGTTGAGTACATTGGTCGAACTCTTCCCCTACTATTCAATATCTTATCCACGTCTCCTATTTGAGACTCGATTCTTTCCATTTTTCGGACATTGCAAGAAACTCTAGCGGATAGAGGATATTAGGTATATCTCACACTTATTTTTTCTTGGGGAAAAATAAATTTTAAATAATTAGCAGGGCTGCCACATAGTCCCTTATGTCACTGTTAGTCACCTTTTTTCAAGTCACTTTTTAATGACTTTTTAAGGAAAAATTTACTTTTTCAAGGAAAATACCACCTTAGTCACTTCAATCCACCTCATCTTAGATTAAAAAAAAATATGCCCGCTGCGCGGGCACATTCTCATTGCGCGCTACACGCGCGGCTCGCTTCACTCGCAAGTTTGAGCGCGCCTATGGCGCGCGACTATTGGTTCTCGCGCTTCGCGCTCGAGAATATATTTATCTCGCGCTACGCGCTCGGTCTTTAGATTTTCCACACATTTGTGGACAGACTCTTTAAAATTAAAGGCCCTGAATTTTTACCAAAATAGTTAAATTTTCAACCAAGAAGATGAACCTTCAACGAAAAAAAATAAGTTTTTGGCAAAGTGATTCAACTTTCACCCAAATAGTGGAATTTTCAAATCAAAACAATAAATTTTCAATTAAAAATGGAATAGTTTTATTTTCAGTTAAAAAAATTAGTTTTCTTTCAACCAACGAGATGAAATTTCGCCTAAAATTATGAATCTTCAACTGGAAAAGTTAAGTTTTTAGTTAAAAACAATTAATTTTCAACCAAAGTAATTAATCTTCAACAAAGAATGAATTTGTAACAAAGTTGTTCAACCTTCAAAAAACTAATTGAGTTTTCAACCAAAAATGAGGAATTCAACAAAAAAAGATTAATTTATAACCTGACAGTTGCATTTTTAGCCAAAAAAGATTAAATTTCTACCAAAAGAGATAAATTTTTAAACCATAAAGACGAATTTTCGAAAAAAATAGTTGTATTTTGAAACAAAAAAGTTGAATTTGCAATCAAATAATAAAAGTGTTAACTAAAAATGTAATCGCCAGAAGGAAGCAACTGAAAAAAAAAAGAAATATAAATAGAAGTAAAAGGCAAATGAATTACTAGCAAGAATATTATATCAGGGTGGCCGCAAACTTCATTTTCAAAATTCTCTAACTTTTCCCGGATCAGTTTTTCATTTTCTCTGATTATTAATATTCAAAGGCCAGAATTTTGATCTTGTGACATTTTTAACATAGAATATTTTATAAATGGGATAAAACAATTTCAAAATTATTACCCTTGACAGTTTTATAGTAATTCCCTGGCTTTTGCAAGATTTATTTTAAAATCCCTGACATTTCCCTGATTTTCAGGTACTCCCTGACCTACTGCCACCTTGATATAAATATTGAAAATAGGGGAATATCGGACTGATCCCTGAAAGTATGCAAATTTTACCTACCTAATATTTATCACGTCACGAATCAGATGTTTTTGGCCATTGTAAGTCGTCAAAATACTGATTTTGTCAGCAGGATATCCCAAAAGACGCATGTACATAAAAACTGCAACGCAATATTCGGCTTCTGCAAGATTTTGGTAAAAGTAAGCACTAGGTTCGCTTTCTCCGACGCCATTAAAATCCTCCACGTTGATCAGTTGGAAATCGTACAGGAAACCAGCATTTGCCACCAGATATTCTGCACTTTGCTCCACGTGTGTTAAATTTCCAAGCTTCTTGTATCGCCAATTGTAGAGATTACAAATGCTCGGCCTAGCACGACCTTGGCCGTCAAGATCAACTGTTGGAACTCCCAATCTGACAAACCTCGCGAAAAGGGACTGTTCCATGTTTGAATATTTCTGAAAAGCCATGTTCTTAATTACGGGCGGTAACTGATGATGATCTCCTATCATGATCCAACGTTTTAGCCGATTGTAACCATCTTGTGGATTCTGCAAAAGTAGCGGAATAAAGGTCTCAATTTCTAAAATCTGGGCTGACTCTTCCATTAGAATATTATCGTATGTAAATCCCATGTCAACAAGTTCTCGTCTTTTAAGGGCCGCGTGCGTACAGGTCATCGCAATCACTTTAGCTTCCTTGACGAGCAAATACTTGGATCTATCAAGACCGGATCGCAGGAGTTCAAAGGCTCGGAATTCCTCAAGTTGAGTGAATATTCGCTCGATATATCTGAAAAGGAAAAAGAAAATAATAAGATGTTTTCGTGGAATCTGTAAAGAAAGTTAGCAGGGTCGCCGAAAAACATCATTTTCAAAATTCCCTGATTTTTCCTTAACCAAACAAAGAACAGAATTTGAATCTTGTAACATTTTTAACATAGAATCTTTTATAAACGGAATAGAACTATTTACAAATAAAAGTAGAAAATTTCAAACTTATTTATTTATTTTGACCAAAAAATATGACTTTTCTACCATATAAGATGAATTTTTAATCCAAGAGGCCGAATTTTCAACAAAACAGTTCAAATTTTCGAGCACAAAAGATGACTTTAACAACAAAAAATTAATTTTCAGCCAGGTAATTGAATTCTCAACAAAATAGTTGAATTTCCAACCAAACTTTCTAATTTTCAAACAAAAAAGATTAAACTTCAACCAAAAACAGTTACATTTTCAACAAAATAATTGAATTTTTTAGAAGACAGTTGAATTTTCAACAAAAAAAAAAGATTAATTTTTAATTTAAAAGGACGAATTTTTTGTTCAAATAGACGAATGTTCGTCAAAACAGTTGAATTTTCAACCAAAGATTACTTTTTAACCGAACATTTGAATGTTCAACAAATAAATTAATTATTTGACCGAATACAGAAATTTTCTCCCAGCAAAGATAAAGTTTCAACCAAACAGTCGAATTTTCAAACCAAAAAGCCTAAACTTCAACCAAACCCAGTTAAATTTTCAACCCAAAAAGTTGAATTTTCAGCCAAAAGATGAACTTTCAAACAAAAAATTCAACAAAATAGTTAAATTTAAAAAAATGAATTTTCGACCACAATGTTGAATCTTTAAAAAATGAATTATAAAAAAAGGAGTTCATTTTTCAACCAAATAGATGAATTTTCAATAAAAAAGATGAAGTCTCAAGGAAAAATGTGAAAGTCGATATTTCAACCCAAAAAGATGATTAGAAACCAAAGACAGTTGAATTTGACCAAAAAAAGATAAATTCTAAACAAAAAATGTAATAGTTGATATTTCAACCAAGTAAGATCTTACTTTTAAATAAAAAACAGTTGAATTCATAAAAAAGACGAATTTTCAACTGAAAAAGATAAATTTTCGACCAAATAGTTAAATGTTCAAATAAAGACGATAAATTTTCAACTAAAAAAAGAATAATTAAATTTTCGGTAAGAAAAAATTAAAATTTCAACAAAAAAAACGAATGTTTAACAAAATCGTTTAATTTTAAGAGATGAATTTTCAACTAAAATGATGAATCTTCAAAGAAAAATCATTTATTATGAAAGGAGTTCATTTATCAACCAAGTTGGTGTATTTTCAATAAAAAAAGATGAATTCTAAAGGAAAAATGTAACAGCTGATATTTCAGACAAAACAGATTTTAATTTGAAATAAAAAACAGATTAATTCAACCAAAAAAGATGAATTCTCAACGAAAAATGTAATAGTTAATTTTTCAACTAAGTAAGATTTTATTTTTAAATAAAAAAAAGTTGAATTCAAGAAAAAAAAAACTTTTTACCAAATATTTGAATCCTCAACCAAAACAAAGTAATTTTTAACCAAACAGTTACATTTTTAAGTTGAATTTTCAACTAAAAAAGAGAAATTTTCAACCGAATAGTTAAATTTAAAAAAATTGAATTATTAAATTTTCAAACAGAACAAAGTCATCGGAAAGATATTCTTAGTTAATTCTGTAAAAAATGTAGCTTATTTGTTGAAAAATAGCCAAACTCTGAATTTGTTTATGAAAATTGTTTAAATAATAATTTATCATTTCTGTAAATTTACAGAAGCAACATAGAGAAGAGCCATCAGAAAGACTTTCCATAGCATCATGGAAAAAAGTAATCGGAAAGATATTCCTGCGTAATTCTATAAAAAAAATTTAGCTTATTCATTGAAAATAGCCAAAATCTGAATTTGTAAAGCAACATAGAAAAGAGTATTTGGAAAGAAATTCTTAGTTCACTCCGTAAACAAATTGTGCCTATTCCTTGAAAAATAGCCAAGCTCTGGATATATTTATTGTTTAAATAATTAATAATTATTATACATTTTCAAAGTATCATAGGAAAGAGTTCTTTGAAAAACATTTTTTATTGATTCCGTAAACAAATTGAGCCTATTCGTTGAAAAATGGCCAAATTCTCAATTTGTTTATCAAAATTATTTAAATAATAATTCATTCTTAGAAATTTGCAGAGCATTATAGAAAAAAGTCATCGGAAAGATATTCTTACTTAATTCTGTAAAAAAATTGAGCCTATTCATTGAAAAATAGCTAAACTCTTAATTTTTTAATCGAAATTGTTTAAATAATTAATAATTCTTGTAAATTTACAAAGCAACATAGAAAAAAGTCAACAAAAAGACATTCTTAGTTGACTTCGTAAACAAATTGTCCCTATTCCTTGAAAAATAGCTAAACTTTATATATGTTTATAAAAATTATTTAAATGATTAATAATTATTGTAAATTTGCAAAGTACCGTAGAAGAGAGTTATTGGAAATACATTCTTTCCGTAAACAAATTGAGCCCCTTGGTAGAAAAATGGCCAAACTCTTAATTTGTTGAAATAATTAATAATTCTTGTAAATTTGCGAAGCATCATATAAAAAAGTCATCGGAAAAATATTCTCAGTTAACTCTGTGAAAAAATTGAGCATATTCGTTGAAAAAAGGCCAAGATCTTAATTTGTGTATGAAAATTGTTTAAATCATTGAATGAAATTTCATTAACATAATTAAATTTTCGACAAAATCATTAAATTTTTAATAAAACCAAAAAAAAAAAATCTTTTCTAAACAAATAGTTGAATTTTCAACCTATGAAGATGAATTTTCAAACAAAAAGACGAATTTTCAGCCAAGAAGATTAATTTTCTGCTAAAAAAAGAAAGATTTTCAATAACATACATGAATTTTCAAACAAATAGTTTAATTTTTAACCAAAAGACAAATCAAAACACAAATGTTAATTTTCTACCAAACAGACAAATTTTCCACCAAAGAGATAAATTTATAACTAAAATGGTGAATCTTCATCCAAAAAAATAAATTTTTAATAAACTAGTTCAACTTTTATCCAAAAAAAGAAAAAATTTCAACCAAAAAGACGAATTTTCTACAAAATAGTTGAATTTCCAACACGCAAATATTAATTGTTTACCAAAAAGACAAATTTTCAACCAAAGACATAAATCTTCAAGAACAAAAAAATTAATTTTTAACAAGTATTTCAACTTGCAATCCAGAAGTTGGATTTTCCAACCAATAAGACGAATTTTCAACAAATAATGATTTTTTAGTCCAGAAATTAATAGAGACAATTTTTCTGTAATTATTAATTTTAAAGATCAATTTTCCACTAGAAATGGAATAGCTACATTTTCAGTTAAAAACGTAAATTTAAAATAATGTGTTTTCAACAAAGTAGTTTTCAAAAAACAAGATGAATTTTTGACTGAAAGTGTGAATCTTCAACTTGAATAGTTAAATTTTCAGTTAAAAAAAAATTAATTTTCAACAGAAAAAACGCACTTTCAACCAAAGAGATGAATTTTCAACTAAAATGATGAATTTTCAACAACAAAATCATTTGTTAAAAAAGTGGCCCAACCTTCAACCAAGTAATTGAATTTTCAACCAAAAAATATGAATTTTCAACCAAACAGTTGCATTTTTAACCAAAAGAGATGAAATTTCTATCAAAAGAGATGGATTTTTAAACCAACCAGACGGATTTTCAAAAAAGTAGTTGAACTTTCAACCAAAAAAGATTTCAGTTGATTTTTCAACACTAAAATGTGAATTTGCAACAAAAAAGTTAATTTTCTACCAAAATAGTTGAATTTTCAACCCAAGAAGAGTAATTTTCAACTAAACGGATGACTTTTTAAAAAAATTGTTGAATTTTCAATTAAATAATAAAATTTGTTTCATTTTTCCTGACCATTAATAGTCGAAGACATAAACAGGATAAAACAATGCCAAATTTATTATCCTTGACAGCTCTTTAAAGTGCCTCTCATAGAAATTTCCTGACTATTGCAATATGTTTTCCAAAATCCCTGACTTTTTCCTGAATTTCAGGTACTTCCTGACCTACGGCCACCCTGGTAAGGTATGTATTTAATCAGTGATTCAATTTTTTCCATTCGACATACACGTACCTGAAGCAACTTTTAGCTATCTCGTAATCCTCACAAAACGACTGACACTTGAATAATGGTTGTGGTGCATTGTCAAAAAATTTATGGAATGGAAATTCTTGATTGACAAACGCAGCCGCAGAGGTACTCGTACCACCTCCTCTTTGTTTGATTCTGGCTTCAAAACGTTCCCAACGAGTCAGTACTTGGTACATAAAGAAATGACCCGCTGTTTCGCATGTATAAGCTACATCAGCTTTTACGTTCAAGGATTCCTGATAAAGAAAATAATTAATTAGTATTTTAATAAACGGCGAGGGATTAACTGCTCGTATTTTTGGTGTACGATAAATTACAAGATTGCAATACTGCAAAGGAACGATTTATTTTAGACAACTCACAATCTGTGAAATTTTTTGATATTTTTAAAATCGCTTTACAAAATGTAATTGAAATACATCTAAACCTTTTAAAACAAACTTTAAAACATGAAAATCTCTTAAATCTGTTAAAATCACTTGAAATTTGTTAAATCCCCTAAAATCTTTAAAACAGTTGGAGGTCCCATAAAATCCCTTAAATCTTGTGAATTGTTTTTAAAATTATTGAAATCTGAAAACCCTACCCAATTTATTGACATCGCTTGCATTTTTTTTATATCCCTTGAAATTCTCGAAATTTTTAAAAATTCCTAAAATCTTTAGAATCCTTTGATATTTGTTTAATTCATTTAAAACAATTGAAATTGTTGATATCCTTAGAAATCCCTTGAAATAAACTTTAATTTATTCCGTAAATAAGAAATCATTTGAAATCCCTTGAATATAAATTAAACTAACTCAATAAAGTTATCTAAGAAAAAAGTTTAAATCCATAGAAATCTTTGAAATTCCTTGAAATCGTTGAAGATCTATTAAAGTCCTTTATCTTTTATGAAATTACTTAAAATACCTTAAAATACCTTGAAATTTTATTTAAAGCGTTACAGTACAGAACTAGATAACCAACAAAAAAGAAATTGTTTTAAAAGAGCGATAAAACATTCTGTAAAATCGAAATCAATATTTATAGATAAAACAAATCTCCACTCCTGAGCAAGAGTATTTTTGAATAAAGGCCGAAAAAGTTTTATCAAAAAAAGTTATCAAGGTTCGAGGAAATGGATGTGGAATTTAACAATCTCAAAGCATTTCTGACCACAAATTGGAGTAGACTCGGCTGCGGATTGCGATAAAAATTCAATTTTCAGTTTAAAAATAAAATAAAATCATGCTTGCGAGATATTACGTTTCTGAATACGGGTAAATAAAATTTCGATGTAAAAGTTAGCCAATTTTGAGAAAATCAACCGAGAATTTTGAGATTAAAATTCCATTAATTTTCAGAATCGACTTTTGATAAAGATTGAAAAAGGTTTGATCCAAAAAAATTATTCTGTTCTAAACAAATTAAAATTGAAGATCGCGATAACACAGTGTGACGACATTTTTTTTTTGCTAAAAATCCGGAAAAAAAGAAAATATATTATTTTTCTTTATTAAACGATAATAATCTCAAAAAATATCAATGCTAAAAGGTTGAAAAAATTATTACTGCCTTAAAATTGCAACTAAATTGTAACTAAAATTTGTAATCAATTTTTTTATGTTTTAATTAATGTATCAAAAAACGATATTTTGAAAAAATCTTTTTATCTGACTTTGTATTTGATTATTTAGGAATTTTGTATACAGTAAACTCATTTTCTACGGAAATGTTGGTTATCGAGCTCTATACTGCAACCCTTCATTTAATTTCATTTATTTTTCAAAGTTCAGTAGAAATTTCTTGAAACCTTTGAAAATCCTAACAAATTCTTTGAAACCTAATAAAATATTTTAAATTTCTTGAAATCCTTTGGAATACCATAAAACCTTTAGAAATCGTAAAAATCAATTTAAAAACATACGTATAAATTATTTGAAATCCCTAGAATATAAATTAAATTAAACTTATTCAATAAAGTTATCTAAAAACGGCTTAAATCCCTAGCAATCTTTTAAATCCCTTGAAATCCTTGGAAATTAATTAAAATAATTCTTTAAATTTTGCAAAATATCTTGAAATGCCTTGAAATTTTTGGAATCCTACAAATACTTACAAATCTCTTAAAATTTTGTATATCTCTTGAAATCCTTTGGAATCCCTTGAAATCTTTGGAAAACGTAAAAACTCATTTAAAAAGGTAGGTAAAATTTTTTTGAAATCCCTAGAATATAAATAAAACTAAACTTATTGATTAAAGTTCTCTAAAAAAAAACGATAAAAATTCCTTGCAATCCTTGAAGATTGATTAAAATCCTTTAAATCTTGTGAAATTCCTTAAAATACAACGAGATCTTTGGAAATCCGACAAAATTCTTTGAAATCCCTTGAAATTTGTTATGTATCTTGAAATACTTTGGAATGCCTTGAAATCTTTCAAAAATGTAAATATCCATTTGGAAAATTAGGTAGAAATCATTTGAAATCCTTTTAAAATAAAAAATAAAAATTCCATTGAATTCAGATAAATGTGAGTGAATTTAGAAGATTTCAAGGGAATTCAAAAGAATTTGAGTGAATTGAACGAAAATTAAAAAATCAACCAATTTCCATTGAATTAAGTAAAATGGAAGTGAACAGAATTCAGGAAGAATTCGATAGAATTTAAATGTATTGACTTTTTTTTTAAATGAATTGAATAAAATTCGAGTGAAATTATGGGAGTATAAGGGACCTGAGAAGAATTCAGTGAAATTTATAAAAATTCATGGTGAATTACAAAAAATCTACTTAAATGAGTGAAATTAAGTGAATTTAAAGGAATTCAAGTGAATACCAAATAATTTGAAAGAATTCAGTGTGAATTGCAAATGAATTGCAAAAAATTCATAAATTTCCAAGAATTGAATTGATTTCAGAAAAATTAAAGTGAATTTAGAAGAATTCAAGAGGATTTGATGCAATTGATACGAATTCAAGATGAATTCAATAGAATTCAAGGCGAATTAAAAATAATTCAAGTGAATGCAATAACATTTTTGAAATCCAAAAAAATCCATTGAATTCAGATAAACTAAAGTGAATTTAGAAAAATTCAAGGGATTTCAAAATAATTTGATGATATTCATAAGAATTTGAGTGAATTGAACAAAAATTAAAAAATCAACAAATTTCCATTGAATTGAGTAAAATGAAAGTGAATAGAATTCAGAAAGAATACAACAGAATTTAAGTGTATTGAAGAAATTAAAAAAAAACACCCATGAATTAAATAAATTTCGAGTGTACTCAGGGAATTATAAGGAAAGGGAGAAGAATTCGGCGAAATTTATCAACAATTCAAGGTGAATTAAAAACAATTAAAAAATATTAATAAAATTAATTCAAAAGAAATTAATAAAATCCCAAAGAATTCAAGGTGAACTAAAAAAATCAATTTAATTGAGTAGAATTGAGTGAATTTAGAAGAATTTAAGTAGGTCCCAAAGAATTAAAAAGAATTCAGGATAAATCCATAAGAATTCAATGTGTATTCCAAGTCAGTTGCAAAAAAATTATTAAATTCCAAAATATTTAATTGGTTTCAGTAAAACTAAAAAGAATTTAGAAGAAATCAAGAGAACTCGATGAAATTGATACGAATCCAGGATGAATTCAAAAAAATTCAAGATGAATTAAAAATATCTCAAATGAATGCAACAAAATTTCTGTAATAAACAATGTTATTGAATTCAGATAAATGGGAGTGAATTTTTATTAGAATTCAAGGGAAATCAAAAGACTTTCATAATATTCATAAGAATTTGAGTAAATTGAACGAAATTTAAAAAAATTAAAAAATTAATATTTAATTTAATAAAATGAAAGTAAATAGAATTCAGGAAGAATACAACAGAATTTTGGTGTACTGAAAAGATTAGAAAAAGACAATGAATTAAATAAAATTCGAGTGAACTTAGGGGAATATAAGAGAAATAAGAAGTTGGTGAAATGCATAAAAATTCAAGGTGAATTAATACAAATTCAAATGAATTAAAAACAATAAAAAATATTAACAAAGTTCATTGAACTTATTAAGTTAGGAGAGAATTTAGAAAAAAATGTAAGGGTATTCAAACGAATTTGATAAAATCCCAAAGAATTTAAGGTGATTATAAAAAGTTCATTTAATTGCGTAGAATTCAGTAAATTAAAAAAAAATCAACTGAATTCCAAATATTTTAAGAGAATTCAAGATAAATTAATTAGAATTCAGGATGAATTCCAAATGAATTGCAAAAAAAATTGTTAACCGAAATATTTAATTGATTTCAGTAAAAATACAGTGAATTTAGGAGAATTCAAGAGAATTCGTTGAAATTGATACGAATCCAAGATGAATTAAAAAAAATTCAAGTGAATGCAATACAATTTTTAAAATAAAACAAAAATCCATTGAATTCAGATAAATGGGAGTGAATAGAAATCTGATACAATTCACAAGAATTCAAGGTGAACTGGAAAGTTTTTAGGATGAATTAAAAAAAATTCGATAGAGTTCAAAGATCACTAAAGTGATGTTTTCATTCAGAAAAGTGAATATAGTGATTTTATCTTCAAAAAGAGAGTATATTATAGCTAAAACTACATTTTAAAGTACTATAGGTATCTTTGAACCATAAAAAATGTATATTTTGAAATTCAAGATTTCTATCTGTATAAATGTTTTTAATTTCTTCATTATGGAGAATATTTTCTTAACATTTTAGAAGATATCCTCTGCTTCTAAGCCCAAGGATAAATTTTAAAAATAGTCGAATTTAGAACTTATTCCTCAATAAATAATAAATGCTTTCAAGGAATGAAAGCTTCTTTTAGCTTGAAATTTTTATTTAAAAAAAAAATCAAAAACCATGAAAATTCATTTGAGGATCTAAAACGGCCTAGTGGAACCTTTAAACAATTAAAAAAAAAAAAAGTAAATTTGTGGCAGTATTTTTTCCCCAAAAGGAAGAAATTTAGGTGGTAGTTTTTGCAAAATTAAAAAATTCACATTTTTATTGGGCACCCTAGTATGACTATTAAGAATTATACATACTTTCAGTCTCTGAACTTCTTCCAAGAGATTCATTCGTTTAGCTAAAACGTAATTGACTCGTCCGTATCTACTAAAATCTTTCTCTGTCTCCAGCGCTTCTTCACCATGACCGAGACGCAAAAGATGCCTCTCGTCAATATCGAGAGCCATGATTTTCTCGAAAAGCTGATTTAAAGCTTGATTAGAGTGCGTTACGATTAATGTTCTCTGATTGGGAAAATTGTGATAGAGATTAGAGATAATCTGTACAGCCACGTCTGTTTTTCCGGTACCTGGCGGACCGACAACGAGCGTCAATCCTGGTTGCATTCCAGCTCGAATCGCTTCCACTTGAGTCGGTGTGAATGGAATTTGGTTTCTGTCGGAAAGAAATTCAAATTACAACAGTGATAATAAGTGTCATTACAATATACAGTAAATAAAACGAGTTAACTCATGTGTGACCAACGGGCAAGCCCACCTACTTGAGTCCCGAATGGGCATTATTATTGCCCGAATTGTGATAGTATGGGATCTAAGAGTGTAATATTATTGTAAATTCAAAGTGATCTTGCAATTTGCTCAACCCGTCTCTCATTCGACTTTCGGCAGCGGAACCGTCCCGATTGGTAACACATGATAATTACTCACTTTTTCGGTTCGTTAGCCTTGTAAGGTCCTCGACTCGGTGGAATGTGAGGTTCCACGTTGATTACTTTTCTTTCCACTCTCTCGTTTTGTTTATCCAATACATCCTCAAAAGTTAAGCGAAATGGGCGTATAAGCTTCTTTGGGTCATCAGTCGTGACTTTTATTTCATATCCAGGGAAACTTGAGCGCAAGTGATCAATATCCAGAAATGTGTCATTAAAATCCATAGTTGCGATTTCATTTGGCATTCTAAGTGTTGAATAAAATATGAAATTAACTTTAATTTACTGTTAGTATTACTGTTACTGTATTTGTTATTACAGGCTGATTCCACAACAGCGCCCTGACATGGGTCGCTGATCAATCTCTCTAGCAATCACCCCAGGTGAAGAGCATCACAAAGTCGTTGCACATTACGGTTTACACATAAACATTCAAATTAACTAATAAGCCCACAGGAAGATCCATACTCTTTACGCCAGCCACATCCACTAAGTCACACATTTCTTGTAAACAATTGCCCTCCACACGTCCCTGTCCTGGCATACAACTTTTGCTTCCTTTAAATTCATACATCTTTTCATACAAACTCTTGTGTTTTATAACTCTTTATATATTTGCGCTTTAGAGACTCATTCACACATTCCCACCATTTTTTCCTCGGTCTACCTCTGGGTACACTACCATTCACTTTACCTAACTAGATTTGCTTCGTCAAACGTTCTCTACCTACACTTTACTCTAAATTACTCTATATTACTCTAAATTACAAGTGGATTACTCCGGGTTACATCGGACTTCATCATTCCACCAATCATCTCCAAACATTCTTCCTACGACCACAGTACCACACACTCCAGATGCATTCCTGTATTCTTGCCCATCAAGCAAATTTTCAACCAAAAATGGAATAGTTACATTTTCAATTTAAAAAATTATTTTTTTTTTACCTAAAACAATGAATTTTCAATAAAATAGTTACATTTTCAACAAAACTGATAAACTTTTAACGAAAATGATGCATTTATGCATGAATTTTCAATACCAAAAGTTAATTGCCAACCAAATAGTTGAATTTTCTACCAAAGTAGTTAGTAGTTGATTTTTTAACCCAAAAAGATGAATTTTCCACAGAACAGTTGAATTTTCAACAAAAAAATGGCATTTAAAAATAGTTATTTAATTTTCTACGAATTAGATTACTTTTAAAACTCATAATTTAATTTTCAACCATAAAACATGAAGCAGTTGAATTTGCAAACCGAATAAGATTCTCTATGAAAGTTTAATAGTTGAATTTTCAACTGAAGACGAACAATTTTTCACCAAAAATGGAATGGTTAAATTTTCAGTTAAAAGAATTTTTTTAAACAAAAAATATGAACTACGTTGCTCGAAATGTACTTGGTTGAACATTCATCTCTTAGGTTATAAATTTAACTATTTTGTTGGAAATTTGTTTTTTTTTATTTGAAAATATATTTTTTTAACTGAAAATTTAACCATTCCATGTTTGGTTGAAAATTGATCATTTTTAGTTGAAAATCTAATTGCATGGTTAAGAATGAGTTTTTTTGTGTGGGAAATTCTACTTTTTTGTAAAAAATGCGTCTGCTTGGCTTGAAAATTCAACAACGTAGTAGAGATTTTTTTTCTTCACCGAAAAATCGTTCTTGGTTAATGATTTAACTATTTTATTGAAATTCCTTTTTTTAGTTTGAAACTCATCTCTTTTTGTAAAAAATTCAACTTTTTTGGTTAAAAATGTTATGTTGAAAATTAATTTCTTTGACTAAAACTATCATGTTTTTTAGTTTTAGTTTTTAAATATTTTTTGGTTGAATTCAACTTTTTTTAAATTTAAACTTAACATATTTTTCGGTTGAAAGTTAAACTACTTATTAAAAATATATTTCTTCGGTTGAAGATTTATCTCTTTGGTTAAAAATTAAACTAATTTTGTTGGAAATGCGTATTTTTTCTGGTTTAAAACTAATTTTTATAGCTAAACATTTAACTATTAAATTTTGGTTTGAAAATTGATCTTTTCTTGTTAAAAATTCAACTATCTCGTTGAAAATTCATGTATTTAGTTGGAAATTCTTCTTTTTTAGTAAAAAGTTAATCTTTTTGGTTGAAAATTCATCTATTTTGTTGAAAATACATTATTTTTACTTAAATTGTTAGAAATTTAACACATTTCAAATATAATTTAATATACTATCCAGAATAATATTATTTAAAACAATTTATCCCCCTATTTTTTATGAAAAATCTCCTTATTTCCCCTGTTTTTAGAGAATTTTGCACTGTGAAGACTGTTACCGATACAATTAAAAAAATGTTTTTTTTTTTCTTATTGTAAGGGGCCGTGTATAAATTACGTTAAGTTTTTCGGGCGGCAGGGTACGTTAAGGGATTATTCTATGCTGTATTACATGGGAGAGGGTGTGGTCAAAACCATTTTTTACATAAGATATTTTGTTGAAAATTCAACAATTTTGTTACAAAGTTATCCTTTGTTTGAAAATGTAACCGTTTCGTTCAAAATTTGTATTTTTGGCTTGAAAGATCAACAATTTGATTGATTTTTTTTCTTTGACTAAAAAATGTTATTTGATTCTAAATTTAACTATTTTGTTGAAAATTCGTTTTTTTTGGTTTGAAAATTCATTTCTTTTTGTAGAAATTTATTGTTTTTTTTTAAATAAAAATGCAACTGTCTGGTTAAAAATTAATCTGTTTCGATTGAAAATGAACTTTTTTTGAAAAATCAACTGTTTTGTAGAAAATTCTTATTTTGCCTCGAATATTCAACAGTCTGGTAAAAAATTCAGCTGTTTGGTCAACGAGTAATTGTCCTTGTGATAGGTGCTCTCGGAGGTGCGAAACTATCACTGGTTCGTAACCTTAAAGCCATACCGGTGTGCCAAAAATATGCCACGGCACTTGCGAGATGGATGCAGAAGCCTGTCGTTGTGATTTCTTCGTGTCAGGTGACCACTCATCACACGGTTGTGAGACGTGGCCATGAATGGGATTTACTGCTGTCCTACTTGGAGCCAATGTCATTTTTTAGATGACAGTTGCTCCCAGTGAAACCCTGCGATGTTTGATAACCTTTAGTTTTTAATTATACATATATATATATATATATATATCATATAATGTTTGAACAATTTTGAACTAAACAATGTTAAGCTGAATACTTTAAAAATATAGGATTTATGATTTCATAATTTTATACACTTTATAGTTTTAATATTAAAATAAATATAAGAGCAAGCTATATTTTTGTACTTTAAAAATTGAGTTAATAATGAAGAAATTTAACAAAAATAATAATAATATTATTTTAAACAATATTGAGTTATAAACATAAACAATTTTCAAACCAAAATTTTTTTAATCTGAACATTTTGTAATTCATAATTAAAATAATTTTACCTCAATTTTGTTGCAAATAATAATTTTTGTATTGTTTTATACACATTCAATATAATCAGAAGGTGTAAGGAGCAAAGAAAAAATTGGCACGTGTGAATTTTGAGGTTACAAGTCGAATCGGAAGGGCAAGGAGAAGAGGCGCTAGGGGCCTGCGTGGAGAGAGCGTCAGCTGTGATGAGAAGGTTGCTTGACTACAGCGGTGATTTCAGCGGTGAAGAAGAAGAGAGAGTGAGATAGAAGTCACAAATATATATGAAAGCGAAAGTAGGGGAGACAATATAGAATTGGAACGAGAAGGAAGGCAGAATGGAGGTGATTCGGCTGGAGAAGAAAGAAGAGGATCACTGGGAAAAGAAGGGATGGAGGAAGCAGAGCGTGGTGAAAATGTTTAAGTGAAATGCAGAGCAAGGTGGTTTGTGGTTGTTGAGAGGGTATGTGTTGAATGGGAGTGGCTTGCAGTGTGGTTTAGGATGTGATGTAAATCTGAGAATAAAAAACGGTAAGGAAGGAAAAATGTATTTTGACAGATAAGGAGGAGGAAGATTTTGTTACTTCTAGATGAAAGAGGCGAGGAAAAGAGAGCGAAGAAAGGGAAAGAAGGTAGAGACAATAAGCTGAGTTTTTAAATTTGTAAATGGACAATCTGACAGTTCGGGTAAAGGGAGAGTTTGTGACTGTAGCAAAGGGAAGAGGATGAAGTAGTTTAGAGGTAGGGCTTTCGTTTTTGCTTAGAGTACAGAAGGTTCTGTGAGGTTAGATAGAAGTAGGTTAAGTTAGGTTAACAAGTTTGTGAGGATATGTTTTGCAATGGTTTTTTAAGAGTCTCAAACCTGTAAATGGGAGAGAGTATGATGAATACATACACACAAACAACTAATGTACGCATTAGAAATATAATCTGTGAACAATTTTCAATTAAACAATGTTAAATTGAATGCCGTCAAACTTCAAAATTACAAATTAAATTTTTTTATATATTTTGCAGTCCTAATATTAAAATAAATATAAACGCGTGGTATATTTATGAATGTTCTAAATTGGATTAGTAATTAATTAATGTTCAAAAGTTATATTATTTCAATTAAATGTAAGACCTAATTATAAAAAAATTTAAATTAAAATTTTTTTTCAATATGAACATTTTGTAATGTATAATTTGAATTATTTTACTTTTAATTTTAGAAAAACTAATTATTGTTATATTGTTATATGTACATCTCATATAATTTACAATATTTTCTAAATTTTATATTTTAAAAATGAAACAATAAATCTAAATTTTTCAATCAATGTAAAGAATATATTTTTTTCTCCAAACATTACAAAATTTCCTAAATCCTCAAAATGTTGTTTCAAAATTTTTACAAATCACTTTTTTACATTCTTTGTAGAATTTTATAATATTAATATACTTTATGAATCTTTTAAAAAATTATAAATAAAATTTAGAATAATTTAAAGATTTCCTAAGGTTTTTTATCAAATGACTTCTTCTTTATTCATAATGTGTTCCCTAAGGGTTTACATGACTTCCATTTCTTACAATACTTGCAGCTACATATTTTATAAAATCTTATTCTTACTATTCACATTTATTTACAACTATTTATAAAACATCTTATATCTATATCCATATTTTCTATTTTTTACAATAGTCCAATTTGGGACGTGTTAGCGGACGAGTTAGCGAGCGATCGGAAGCGAGAGTACAAGCGAGAGAGAGAATGAGAGCGCAACCGCATCTTAATCTACTTATGCTATTACATAACCATTACTTACCAATCTTTACGCTTCTAATCTAAGCGACTTCCGTTTCCTTTTGGGATCTGAAATCATGACATCACATCGTCAAGTGAGAGGCAATAAGGCGGAAACAACGGGGTAACTTTTCAAATAATACACCCGATACCAACAGTTTTAAAGTGTTTTGTGCGGTAATAACGAATGAAATGATGCTAAGCATTAGTGACATTTGCGAATTTACTGCTTCTGCGCCGTCTTCTAGAAATTTTATAGAAAAAGAAAAGGTTTTAGATGCTGGACACATTTCATTCTATGGCAAGATGCATAACGATTTGAACAACAAAAACAATATTAATTTAATTGCATTTTGTTTTCAATCGTCACATCTTGAAGAAACGCCTCACGAAATCAAAGGGGAAATTAGCTTTGAGGGCGTTATAAATATTATGAAATGTAGCTGCAAGGCCGGTTTGAGTGGAAAGTGCAAACATGTAGTTGCAGTTTTATTGCATTTGCATACGTAAGTATCTATCACAAGTATGCCTTATATAATTAAAAAGTATCTTATTTAATGTTTTAATGCTAAAAGTTTAGCTTAGGAACTATTCATTTGCATAATTAAGGAAAATTATAACCTATTTTGGCAAAAAAAAACATGATTTCTCAATTTGAAGGTTATGTTATGAGAAATCACGAGAATAGTCTAGAATTCAGAAGAGGGTAAGAGCGCTTGCGCTGAGAGAAGTAGTCACGAGAGATCAGGAAGAGGGCATGGATAAAAATGCCAGAAGGTTCGGATTGCACATTAGTTAAAAAAGGGCGAGGAGTCGCGTTAGAGTTCTGCTTTTTGAAAAATGTATTTCAGGCACGAGTGCGCAAAATGTATCAAAATCGATATTTATGTTTTTAATAAACTAAACTGTTTTATTCAATCTTAAATTTGGACTTCAACTTTTTCATTCTTTTGATTGTCCCTAGAATTCGACATCCGAGGTATAGCACTTAATAATTCAGAAGTGGCATGTCGACTAATTATTCGAACTGTGTGTGCAAATGATTTGTGCTAATGACATCCGAAAACGAATTTGAGCAATTTTGTCGAAAGCATCTTGCCTCTGGAGGCGAGGAACTACAGGCGCCATTAGAGAGCACTAGATCTGATTACGCCAATATAGAAAACCAACCGAAAAATTCTTACCACCAAACCCTGTGTATCTCCGAGGTGTGCCAAACGGAGGAAAGAATCACCACCCTTTCAATGGGACCGCACCAGGAATGAATCCAGGAATGGATATGCCCAACATGCAAGATATGATGGCGGCTCTGATGACCATAGTACAGTAAAACCAAAACACCATGTTGTATTTGCAACCGGATATGCAGTATCCACCATCTCGAAACAACGTGATGCCTGATCTTCTTGGTAGCATTGAAAACTTCGAAGGGATGAGGCAAAACTTTGAATCAAAAAGTTTGTCTCTTACATAATGTTGCCCAATTGGACATCAGCTATCCCGCTAAGAAGGCTTGCATTCAAAGGTATTGAAAATTTCAATACCCAGGGATGCCGTTTCTGTCCTCATTTTTTGAATCCCCGATTAGGCAGCGAAAATATTTAGATTCCAATCACTTTTAATGTCGATCGGAGCGGTAAAGTTTAACCTGAAATAAGTTAAAAACGGCATTTTCGTTTAACGCATTGGAAAGCGTATCAAAAGCATGAAATTTGCCAAATATAGTTGGGTTGTGCATAACAATACATCACTTTATGACAAAACTTTCGCTTTATGCAACTTTGATCAATTTAAAAAATATGAAATCATAATAAAGAAATTAAAAAATTAGTTTTCATCACAGCTACCTGTGTAGCAATAATATTGACAACGTAAAATGAGTAATACTGTGTTTTTAAATGCTTTTAACCTCATTATTGTTCGAAAAACAATTAATAATAACAGCGAAATGTGCATGTGAAAAGGTATTAAAAATGTTCTATTTCATGGTCGATTTAGGGTATCCAAAAGTTTTCAGAAAAATATTGTCGCCACTGGGTACAGAAAGGGATTCAATTTAAGAGATAACTTGCACTGCTCGGAGGATTCAAAACGCGAGGACAAAAACGGTATCGAAAAGGATTCAATAATTGTCACGTCACCATTGAACAGGAAATTTTCGAATACTTTTCAATTCAAGCTTTCTTACCGGGGTATCTCGATAGCCTCTTTCATGAACTAAGCTGGACTTTGCTGTGCACCACTAAGGAAGCTCTACCGACACTCAGAGACTGCTCAGCGTCACGCTAAAAGATCATTCCCTATACAATAAACTCCAGTTGTTTTGAAGTTCGCGACCCTTGGATTGTTCTCACTGTGAGGCTCATTCTTATCTGTCGGTAAGTATGCTATCCAAATTTGGTGTCTACTTACGTTCATGAATCGTGAATAAACTCGAACTCTGACCAGTCCCGTCTCTAGTATAATGTAGCGATGTCGCTCGTTCATGAATTCCTAACTGAAGCTCTTCTTCTTCTTTCGTCTGTAGCTTGTTCTGAATATACGAAAGAGCTAACTTGGCCCGATACACTACGACTATCAAATCTCGAAGGAATTCTATTGGTGAAGGTCTAAAGTTAAGCACGTGCTGAGAATTCAACTGAACACATCCGTGAGTACCTTTAGCCCACAGGTTTTCTACATCTACTAGTGCTCAACCAAAGATACCTTCACGGACTTTTTGTAGCAAGTGTCTAGCCAGAACAGCATTAGCTTCTGCCATTCCAATGGGCGAATGGTATCTAATAATTAATATCCCAGCGATGCGATTAAAGTTGCCGAAGTTGGACGCGTGCTGTACTAAAATTGTATGATCGAAGAATTTGAATATGGTTTTGATGCGGCCATTTCTATTTTAAAGTGTAAATTTTATACGTGTTAGCCCCCTGGTTTCCAACAATCGAGTAACCTCAATAATTGACCAATATGAATCCTTCGTGTATTGATACTTTATAAAAGCATTATTAGCATTACTAGTAATGATTTTATAAAGTATCAATACAGGAAGAATTCCTATTAGTCAATTATTTAGGTTACTTCGTTTTTGGAAACCAGGGGGCTTACACGTACAAAATTTACACTTTGACGGAGAATGACCCATATATAGCCATCTGGTGCTACTATTAAAGCAGATTTGGCCAAATGACGGCCCTTGTGCAAACAGTATGACTGTCACAGACTACGGAAGCTGCTACTCTTATAAATGTAAAATATGACCTTTAGGAATTCGTCAAAAAGTCATTGTCGTAATTTGCATAGGAATTCACGAAACTGCACCTTTGTGTTGGAAACCATACATGCATCCTTTAGTTTACATAAAAAATAACATTTAGTACAACAACGACGAAAAACGATCCTTCTCTTGAGCTTCAGACATAGATTAGTTCGGGGGGTCCTAGACATAGTTCGGGGGGTCCTAAACTACAAAATGTCAAATGAAGAAAGAGCTGAGCATTATCCCTGAGCGTGCTGCTAGATAGACCTCGAGTGTCGGTACAGCTCTTTCAGTGTGCATGAAAAATGACATTTGGTACAACACCTACGAAAAACTGTCCTCCTCTTGAACTTCAGACATGGATATTATTGTTCGTGGTGACCTAAACTACAAAATATTTCAGGAACAAAGAGCTGGGCATGATCCCTGAGCGTGGTACAAAACAGAGCTAGAGGTTCGGTTGAACTTCTTTGGTGTTCATGAAAAGTTATTTTGGGTACAACGTGCACGAAAAACTGTCCTTATGTCGACATTTAGACATGGATATTATTGTTCGGGGGGTCCTGAAGTACAAAATGTCAAAGGGGCGAAGAGATGAGCATGATCTTTTTGCCATTAGGATTTTTTGTTCAGAATACGATAAAATACAAGGAAAATGTAAAAGTATTTGTGATAGAAGAATACTTAATTTATTTCTCTGCACGTTTTTTACATTGTCATAAAATTTAGCAATATTCATAAATAGAGCAAAACAATTTAGTAAAAATTGTCAACACTTTTCTCAATTCAAACATTAATACCTGTAGGAATGGATTATCGATAGAATTTTTTTATGAATTAATTAACTTTTTTTGTTTACAAGAGAAGTATTCACAAAAAATTACTTTCTGATACTAATGTAATAAAAACATATTAGGGCACTTTTTAATCAAAAAATTGATCCGAGAAAGCTTTAAATATAGTAAGAAGAAATCTCCTTGCTTGATAATACCTTTCGTCTTTGAAATTGAATTTATATTTTTCAAGTTCGTAACTTTTATTTGTATGCGGCTACGCATGGGTGCCCTCTCACGATGCAGATTAAATAATCGTGCAACTTCAAACATTTGCATGCGTATCCAGCAATTCAGTACAAATTTTTATAGAAATACATAGTGAATGATATAAAAAATTATTTTTTAAATTCAGTAATAATAGTTTAGTAAATGGAAATGAAAAACGAAAGGTAGAAACTGATGAAAAAGGTGATAAAAATGATCAGTACATGCATCGTAAACTACCAAACAAGACAGATGTATGTGCAAATATCTTCAGTAAAATTTAACTTATACTAAAAATATTTCACAAATATCTTACAAAGATTTAAAAGATTTCACTAAGATTTGGAAAGTTTTTAAAGCATTTCTTAAGATAACCTAAAATGATTTCACAAAGTTTTGAAAAATTGCATACAGACTTTACAAAGATCCATATCGCTGTCTAAGATGTTTACACATCAAAAACAGAAATGAAATGTAAAAGAGAGAAATCAAACAAATATTCATGGTTCTAACAAATGACCGGTTATATGTTCGATCGAGTGTTCAATCACAGTAAAAATTAGGCAAAAATATATTGCAGGGGACAAATTATTCCACAACATCTTGGGAAAGTACCATATCATTCAAGCGAAAAGACTACTAAAGTACTGAAAGCAACTAAAAAAAGAAAATAACCACAAATTAATGAAAAGAAAAGGTTTTATCATTATTCAATTTGTAATGCTTTTTAATTCTTATTAAATATATAGTACATATATTTTCTTATGAAAATTAAATCGTTTAAAATGTGTAAATGGCTCCTTACTTATAAGTCTAACTTTTTCTACCTGTGTTATGACATATATACCATAATTAATCAAACATTTTATGAATTTTTGTCATAAGAACAATAGATTTTCAAACGATAAAATATACATATAGGTAAAGGCAACAATCATTTAATAGGCTCCTGTTGTATATTTCAAAGATTAAATTCTTGCTCTGTTCACTATTTTGTCAATTAGTTTTAATTTTTGTTCCTTTCAGAGTCTTGATTAAGATATACTTAATGCCTTTTTCGCCAGAAATTACATATTAATAATTTGAGTTAAAATTAATAAATTCTTTTCTCGACAAATGATTTACACTCAGTAATTGGCTCTTTTACCTTATTATCGTCTCCAAAACTTATCAGTTCAATGAATTCAGTTTATTTTCTATTCGTTAATTGCTTTCAGTATTTTAAACAACTCTTCAATTGAAGAATATTATGCTTCTTCACAATTTTGTAGAATAATTCTTCCTTGTTAAAACTAAAAAGAGAGAAATCCTATCACTTTTGATGATTTTCTATCTCTAACAAGGGTAAGGTCAGAGTTGGTGTTTTTTGTGTTGATTCATACTTTTTGTAAGAAAAGATTATGCGGCCCTAAAGTAAAGTTGAGAAATTCCTAGGACCCAATATTTGGCAATTTTGAAGAAAAACGGCTTTAAAGAAAATTGAGGCCAGCTTATGGACTTGAAAAAACCATCTCCCCGGTGGCCGAGTAGCTCCGCGGTAGAGCGCCCAGTTTGAGCACAGAGGCCGCAGACTCTATTCTCTCCGCCTGAACTTTTTATATATATTTTTTTTTGCTTTCTAAGTATCTAAATGTATATACATTCGATTCCCTCGTAAAATTCATTTCAGTTATGCAATGAGAAACATTTAATTAGCTTTTTTCCAATGAAAAACTGATATTTTCAGAGTTTTATCACAATGAAGGGTAATTTTGATAAATTTTATAAATATAATCATTTACTTAAAATTGATGAAGAAAATATAGAATTATAATATATTCAAAAAAATTATATTCTAAATAAGATATGAAATTTTGATCATGTAGATGAATATTTTAAAATGAGAATATAAGCGAAAATTTTTATTTTGGATAGTTTCATTCGTCCCATAGAAAATTGTGCAGAAGTCCTTTTTAATTCTTATTATTATCCTATCTGCCTTTTATAGTTGGAAGGTAGGGCATGATTTGACGTAACTTTTTCCTTTTCTCGTTCAGTTATTTCGCGAGTTTTATTAAAACACAAGTGAAAACGGGAGCCTGTGTAGTGGTTGGACAAATAGTTGATAATTTCTACTATTTCTTCCCTTTTAATAGGTGTAAACGTAGGGTCTCCAAAGTGTAGGCGTATTATAGTTAATTTTTTGTTCTTGAAATCGTCTATAATCCAACCTAGGTGTCTTAGCCATTCTTTCTCAATGTAATTTGGCATATTATCCCTTTCAATTCTTTTCCATAATTTTCTGGCTGCATTTGGTTTAACTTTTACGCTTACATTTGTCACCGGATCTGATTTCCACTTTAATTAATCATCAATTAGATTGGAATCCTGCTCATTTTGTTTTATACTTACTGATTCGTCCTCAGTTGAATCTTCAGTTGATTCCTCAGAGGACTCGCTGATTCTTCTTGCAGGTAATTTATTTTTGATCTTGCTGTCGACTATCTCGTTGCTAGTGATTGTGGGCTTAGGTTGATTGTACTTGGAGGTATTTAACTCCCCCTAATGGGCGTGTCGACTATTTTTTTGTTGGTTAATTTGTCCTCTGGTGTGATTCCTTTTTCCACTATGTCTGTGTCTTCTAGAGTTCTATTGAGTACGTATGGACTGGTAATCGGGAATAGTCTAGATAAGCTTTCCGCAGCTTTATTCTCTTTACCTTCAATGTACTGGATTTCATCCTTGTATTGTTCTAATCTGAGTCTCGATCTCAGTAGGCGTGAGCTTGGGTCTTTCACGTTATAGAGCCAAATAAAGGCGTTGTGATTCGTCTGAACTGTACATTTTTTTCCTAGTAGGTATTGAGGAAGTCCTTTGACCGCCTATACAATTGCTAACAATTCCTTTTTACTAGTGGTATAATTTTCTTCTGCCTTGTTCAATGTTCTTGATATGAACCAGCATGGGTGTTCGTTCTTTGGTAGTACTGCACGTAATCCAACGTTTGATGCGTCTGTCGTACGGACAAAAGTTTCCTTGATGTTCGGGAATCGCAGTACTGGTGCTGAGCATAGAGTGTTCTTTAGTTTTTTTAAACTGTCAGTGCATTTGGGTTTTCAGTCGAATATGGTCTCTTTTTGGGTTAACTTATGTTAGTCAGAGGTATTGCTTTACTACAGAAGTTTTTAAAATAAATTCTCTATACTATCCTGTCAAACCCAAGAAAGACTAAATTAACTTTATATTGGTAGGCATTTCAAAGTTCCTGACTGCTTGAGTTTTTGATAGATTAGGTTTGACTCCATCCTTGGCGAGTAGATGGCCTAAATACTTAAATTTCTGTCGTATATAGTCGGATTTGGTTAGTTCTGATTTTACTCTTATGCCTTTATCATTTCAAGTACTTCAATATCAGTTTAGTTGCGCTCCTCTAGGGTTTTTCCTATAATTACTATGTCGTCTTATGTACACAAAGCGTTCCCGGCCAATTAGACCTATAAAGGCGTTGTCCGTCATTCTTTCAAATGAGGCTGGTCCATTTTTTAGACTGATAGGCATACGATTGTATTCGTAGTGGCCTTGAGATGTTGAAAATGCAGTATATTTTTTGGATGCCTCGTTCATTGGAATTAGGTGGAAACCTGCACTCATATCAAAAGCCGAGAAAAACTTCGCTTGTCCCAATTGGTCAAGAATATCATCGATAACAGGTAAGGGAAAGGCATCTTGGCCGGTGTCCTTATTAATGTGTCTGTAAATGATGACCATTCTTATTTTGTTTCCTTTTTTTGGGTACTACCCAAAGTGAAAAGTTAAACGGAGATTGGGAATGTCTTATGATTCCTTTATCTCAAAATTCCTGCGTGTGCTCCAAAGTCAATTGTCTGTGGGCTTCTGATAACTTATGTGATCTCAGATTCACTATCTTTCCTGAATTTAGCGTAATTTCGTGTTCTGCCAGTTGTGTACACGGTAATGGGTCTGTAGGTAGTGTAAAGACCTTACTATATGTTGTAACCATTTTTTTAATTTGTTGTCGAATTGAAGGTTGTATGTAGTTTAACTGCATAATTTTCTAAAGTTCTGAAATTCCATTAGAGCCTTGAAGAATGCCATCTGGGGTATGTTTTTTTCCTTCGATCCATACGTTTGCATTTGTATTCTTGACTTGGATAAGGCATACTTGCTCTGAGTTTTTGTCTTATATAGTGCACGTCTTTGTGAAAGGGTAACTTCTTTTTGCCTAGTATCAAGAATTTTGACGTGAGCGAGTTCTTTCATACTTCTTTAGACATTTTTCGTATGGTTGTCTGGGATGCTGTTCTCTTTTATTAGGTTATAAGAGGCTCCTGATTTCACTAATAGGCTGCATATTGTTCCATCTCGTCATTTTACTCGTATAGATAGGAGTTTTCCGCATATGCTTGATATTCTGCCCGTTTTTCGTAGGCCTCTTGCTCCTTTATTTCTTTCTGGGTCATTTGATGTTGGTCTAAGCAGTTTGTGTTTTCCTTCTGAATGTGCCTTGCTGGGTTCGGTGGTTTTTTGGGGAAATGTCACTGGTGACAATTTTCCTTTGTATAGCACTGGTTAGCTGCCTAATTCTTTGGACTTTCCTGATGAATTCCTTAACTCCGGCATCGTCTAGTCCATTCAAGGACTTAATGCCTCTGATAGAATTGCGAGCCGGAATATTGTCATCGCCGCTAGCTGAGTAGCTTTCTCTTTCCCATCTTTCCGCTACTGTTGATTCACTTCTGCGGCTGTGTGGCGTTTCATGCTGGTTTTCTTCCCCATTTTGCCTTGCCTCTCGCTCGCTTCTAAGGGTGTTCGCAGGCTCAGGCACGTTTCCTCTTTCACTGCTGTACGCACTTCGCTCAGCCTCCTCTTGGTCAGTCCTGAGTGTGTGCATTGGTTCCGTCTGGTTTCCTCCCTCGCTTTCCTCCAGATTTGTGTCAGGTAAGTTTTGACCATTCTCACTGGCATATCCTTTGTCGGATGTTAAGATGCCTTCAATATCCGTCTCTATTTCTCATTTGAATTCCGCATTTCTTTCTATCGCAGCTATCTCTCTGACTCTTTATATTTTCGTCAGCGAGGGTTCCTACATTTACTTTTGAAGACCTGATGTCGGAATGAATTCCTACTAGAAACGATTTCGTAGTCAGTGGGTTAAGAGGGATGGCTCCATCAACAGAACTAGTCTCGGACATAGTTGCTCTTGTGGGGATGAATTCCATCTCGTCGGCCGATGTAGAATCGATACCTGGGGTATTATCCTCAGTCCGCTTCCTAATCTTCCGAAATTCCTGCGCGACAAATTGCTGGAATGCTAGTGTAATATGTGTGTATTTATTGTCGTTTGTCAGTTTTGTTTTTATTGAAGGTGGCAGTGCTCTGGAGTACCAGGAGTATACCCACTATCCTATTCTGGTCATTAAACTTCGCCTTGCCTGTTCTATCTTGACTAGGCCGACACTTTGCCCTGCTGGTTCAGTCTCGATAGGTTGTCCCCGTACATAGAGGGGAGAGAGGAATTATGCTTATAACGAAACCGTAGTTTATAATCTTTCAATTTTTTTACTTTAAGAAATTATTGCTTACAGCTGTGCTCCTTCCTTTTGATGATTCGAGTGGCTGACCGTGGACTTCCTTCTCTTCTTATCTAGAATCGGGCGTACCAGGTGCTAACGTGTCAGTTCCCTTGCTGATGTTACGCTGCGTTGCTATGCTGTATTGCTATGCTGCTTTGCTATGCTACGTTGGCATTCTTAGTTTTTCCTATGTAGATTGGCCGTTTCCCCTTCCGCCTGTTAACGAGCCTCGTTCATTTTCGTGAATTTTAGAAAAACTGAGTTTTGCGTAGTATAGCGGCTACTCAATTCAACAACTAGTTTTAATTCTAGCTTTCTTACCTGTCAGGGTATCGGGTCGCCTGTAGGTAAATCCGGAGTTTCTTAATCCTTTGAATTTCCGTAGGAATTTTCTCATTTTCAGGATTCGTATCGACAACACAGCTTCTATGTGATATCTTTTTTAATAACTCCGTAGAATGCAAGGATTCGAAAGTTGATCCTGGCAGAATCGGTAAAATTTTACGTGGCAAATAATGAATGTGTATTTTGTATTGAGAACTGAATTTCGGACAGCAATTCAGTATGTCTTTATTGCTCTAAGGCTAGAAGAGAACTGAATATGGGCCGGGCCCGGACGCTACACTATGGCCCACGTATTTTATAGGCACGTATGGCCCAATGGTAGTAGTGGGGAAGAGTGGTGGGATTCAAATGCTCGTAACAATGTGTTGTAACCGCATTTTTATCCAGTGGCGGTCTAGGCTACATCTCCGCGATGTACCTCTGTCAAAATGATCGGAACAGATCCGAAAACTCATTGTGAACTCTCCATTGACTCTCAAAGCGAATCGGATCAATTCTGTGCGACTGAAAAATATTATTTTTATTTTTCAGAATTTTTATAATAAAAATTATGTACCAACTTAATTTAGTCAATGTCGTATTTTTGCATGATGCCCAAAAAGTTGAGTTCATTTGGTCGGTTGCAGTATAGATGTAGAAAATCAACATTTTTATCGAAAATAGCTTTATTGCATGAAACATTGTTAAAAAATCAAATACACATTGTGGTACAAGGATTTTTTTAAATATTATTATTAGATACAATAATTGAAAAAAATGTATTCAAAATATTAATCTACAATTTACTTACAACTTTAAAGTAATGATATTTTTTCAACCTTTGAACATTAATATTTTTTCCAATCTAATAGCACGCAATGTTCCTGGAACGTTCGCGGAACGTTTAAAATGTCTGTCGCTTGGGAAGGTTTCAGGAGCATTCCACTGGAAGGTTCCAAACAGAAATTACTGTTATTGTTATTATTATGCATAAATATCGCGTAAACCCTAGGTGATCAGTCAAAATCGATGTCAGTTTATGATATGGTTCGCTCCAGGTCCCAGTGGAACGTTCCTGGAACTTTTCACTTGAACGTTTCCAAGCGGCGGACATTTTACCCGTTTCGAGAACGTTCCAGGGACGTTTTCTGCTATTAGGGAGTATAATAGACCATCTTTTTGCTCAGAATCGGAAAAAATCAATATTTTGGATGTCATTGCATGATGATGATTGGAAAAAATAATAATGTTAAAAGTTTGAAAAAAATATTACTGCGTTAAAGTTGTAAATAAATTGTAGCTTAATATTTTGAATACAGCTTTTTCAATTATTGTATCAAGTAATGATATTTTGAAAAATCCTTGTAACACAATGTGTATTTGAATTTTTAACAATTTTTCATGCAATAAACTTATTTTTGATAAAAATGTTGGTTTTCTACATCTGTACTGCAACCCTCTAAATCAGCTTAACTTTCTGGGCATCATACAAAAATACGAAATTGACTAAATTAAGGAGATACGGTCACGAACACACATTTCTTATGGATTTGTTTAAACTTCGACTATAGGTTCTTTGAAATGTTATCTAAACGTTTGCGAAATTTAACAAATATTTTCCTCTCCTGAGCTGAGATAATTAAGATCAAAGTTGGACCTTTATACACGTAAAGCCTATCCCAAGCATAGGAAAATGTTACATTCCTAACTGTAACTCGTAAACTATTCTTACCTTTTTTTCAAAACTAATATATTTTAGAAGGGCGTTTCATGAAGATTTTAAAAAAATTTCAGAATTTTTGTCCTTTTAGTTTGAGAAAGAGAGGTATGCAAAGTTTGAGAATTTTTAATTTTTCGAAAAATGAAACAAGCACGTGGTAGCTATCCGGCAACGCTGCTGAATGGGTCTCAGAAAAAAAATACGTTGCCCATTAAAAAACTCATGTTCTCATTCAAAAGTCAGCCTAACCAATGAGTGGCAATCTGGAATTCCAGTGTCAGATACGCAATTCAGAAGTCATCAAAACCCATTCAAACGCAAGTGAATGGATTTTTGTTTCCTGGGTTGCATCGAAAATTATATTTTGAAGAAAAACATCTTTCGGCCACAAAAATGGATTAGCAAACATAAAACTGATAGGATGCCTTTATTAAATTAGCAGAACTTTGAAAAATATATTGCAAGGAATAAAAAAGGTGGGGTTTTGTAGAAAATCTTTTGCATTTTTTTTGAAGTTTAGAAATATGAAAAGAAGATTTTCTGGAACATCTCACCTTTCTTTGTAATATTTTTGAAAAGTTTTTGTTTTTTTGTAGAACGTTCATAGATGCGCAAACTTTTACCTTGATTTTTTTGTATCTTTCATTGTTTCGCAGAAAAATTCGAAAATTCGATTTTATGCAAAAAAAATTCCCCTGACCACAAAAATGGTTCAGCCTGTATAAGACTCACAGGGATGAAATACACAGAAATTTAAAAAAAAAAACACATTTTGTGGCTGAGAAATTCTGCGATCTGAAGTGTAGAATCTGCTGATTTGAAATCGATTCAATCCCGTTTATATCTCTGTTATAGGAAGATTCTTATATAAACATTTGTATTTTCATATTGTAATTTTATTAAGTTTTGTCACATTAATATCGTACTTGAGTTTGTCTTGGATTTGTCCGCTTAAGTTTTGAAAAAGTTCATCAACGTCATCAAATTTCTCGTATTCCTGAGCAACAGTTTCTTCGGGATTGCTGTTCAAATCTTTCCGAGAAATTTGTGATGATAATACAAAGCGTTGCGGTATATACGTTGATAATAACCTTTCATCATTAGTTATAATATTTCTTGTGTTGGAGGAAGATCCTTTGAGATAATACATATTCGTTGATTCTATAACCAGAAATTTTACATTCTTTTAAACAAATACATGTAGCCAGTGTTGCGCGTAGTAACTTGTTGCAAGTAAGTTACTGAAAAATTACGTTACTTGCAAGTTTTAGGCTAATTTAGTTACAATTTTTAATAAATAACTTGTATCGTACTTTGAAGTTATTTTATATTTTTTTTCTTTTATGTAAGAAATTAAAACATGCCGTGTTTGATGTAGAGGCTGAAAATTTAATTTAATTTACATTTAAGTAATTTTTTTTTAAGGCTATAGCCTAGGGCGGCAACTTTTTTGAGGCCGCACTGCGGCCGAGAATTTCTTTTTGAACTTTTGGGATTAAAAATTATATTATATACATAGTAAATTGCATAACATTTTAGATTAGAAGATAATATATATTAAAAGATATGAATAGTGTATATTTTTGCATGAGACGAAGAAAACGGGTCGCGAATGTAGAAATATAGAAAATGGGGTGTTGAAAGGCGATTTTGAAATCTGGTCAGGAGTAGGTAGTGAATCACATGGTAGTCAATGGGTCGGTTTAATTTTGAATGAAAAAGCAAGACAACATGTCAAAGATCATGATTTTGGATCTCCCAGATTGTTGTGGGCTAGAATGAAGGTAGGAGTCAGAAGATTATTCATCATAGCGTGCTACACCCCAGTTGATAGCGACCCGAGGGAACCCTGCTTAAAATGTCGGATAGAACTCGATTAGAAACCGGTTACAGGTGGGTTCTAAATGGCCCAAACCGCGCCGTAACCGATTTTTGTCTCTGGGTTATAACCGACACCTAAGCGGGCTCTATCTGGCATTATACAATATTCGTATCCGGTTTCTAGCTGGTTTGTAACTGGATCCACAAAATACTTCTAACCGGTTCTTATCCAGTTCTAATTGGCCCGTACTCGATTTAAGCCTCCAGTTTATAAATGGAAATAATGTGTTCTTAAGGAATTACAGAATCAGTTACGATGTGGCGGATATGAGAAAAAAATCCGTGATAATTTCAGACCTACGTTTTTGTGAATTCTACAGAACTTTTTTATGAAACTTAAATATAATTCAGGAAGAATTCTTAAACAAGACAAAAAACGCCTCTCAAATCAAAAAGATGGCAGAATTCTGTAATTTCTACATCACCGCGCTATCTTTTCCATCACGAAAAAAAATTTCGATTTATGGAGGGGCTGCTATATTTAGCCTACTTATCTGTATATCAGAAAGAAGGAAGAACGGATGGAGAACACACGAGTGACAATTCTTAACTTATTGCAAGGCACATAAACATAATTATATAACCTAACCTAAAATTTATATATAATGCACGTAACGCACTTCCCTAACGCAGAATATCGCACGCTGAGGGTATCGGTCAAAATCGTCCTTATATATTAATCAAGAAAATTCTTACCGCTTGTGAGAAATGACCAAATTGCCGGATAGAAACGGGTTAGAATGCTTCCTGTGTCGAGTGCCGTGTATGAATCGGCTGGGAACCGGTAAGAAACGGATTTCGGTGTTTGCAAATATTCAAGTTCAGGTTCTAATTTGTCGGATAGAAAACTGTTAGGACCAGTTAGAAAGTTTTCAGTGTCGAGTGCTGTGTAGGAATCTGTTAGGAACCAGTTAGAAATGAATTTCGGTTATTCGCCAATATTTCATTTCGGGTTCCAATTTTTGGATAAAAAATCGGTTAGGGCCGGTTAGAATGATTCCTGTGTTGAGTGCTGTGTATAAATCGGTTAAGAACCGGCTAAAAACGAATTTTGGTGTTTACCAATATTTAATATTAGGTTCTAATTTGCCTTATAGAAACCGGGCAGGACAAGTTAGAAAGTTACCAGTGTCGAGTGTTGTGTCGCAATCTGTTGGAAACCAGTTAGAAATAAACTTTGGTCTGCCAATATTTAATTTTGGTTCCATTTGTCATATAGAAACCGGTTAGGACCGGTCAAAATGTTTCCTGTGTCGTATGCCGTGTAGGAAACAGTTAAGAACCAGTTGAAAATTATCTTAGGTTTTTGCTAACATTTAATGTCAGGTTTAAATCTTTTGATAGAAACAGGTTAGTACCGGTTAGAATAATTCCTGTGTCGAGTGCGGTGTTGGAATCAGTTAGGAACCGGCTGGAAACGAATTTCGGTGTTTGGCAATATTTAATATCAGGTTCTTATTTGCCGGATTGTAACCGGTTAGGACTAGTTCAAAAGTTTCCAGTGTCGAATGCCGTGTAGGAATTGGTTTGGAACCAGTTAGGAATGAATTTTGGTCTGAAAATATTTAATTTTGGTTCCATTTGTAGGATATAAATTGGTTAGGACCGGTTAGAATGTTTCCTGTGTTGAGTGCCGTGTAGGAATCCGTTAGGAACCAGTTAGAAACGAAGTTTGGTCTTTGCCAATATTTAATTTCTGGTTTCGTTTGTCGGATAGAAACCGGTTAGGATCGGTTAGAAGGTTTCCTGTTTCGAGTGCCGTGTCGGAATCGGTTGAGAACCAGTTAGAAATGAATTTCTGTCTGCCAATATTTCCTTTCATATTCCAATTTTTTTATAGAAACCGGTTAGGACCGTTTACCATGATTCCCGTGTTGAGTGATGTGTAGAAATCGGTTAAGAACTGGTTAGAAACGAATTTCGGTGTTTACCGATATTTAATGTCAGGTTGTAATTTACCTTATAGAAACTGGTTAAGACCATTTAGAGAGTTTCCAGTGTCGAGTGCCGTGTAGGAATCGGTTAGGAACCAGCTAGAAACTAATTTCAGTGTTTGCCAATATTTAATTTAAGGCTCTAATTTGCCCGATAGAAACCAGTCAGGACATGTTAAAAAATTCTCAGTGTCGAGTGCCGCGTAGGAATCGGTTAGGAACCAGTTAAAAACGAACTTTCATCTTTGCTTATATTTAACTTACGGTTCCATTTGCCTGATGAGGACCTGTTAGGATCCGGATACATTCCAGAAATTTAAATTGAGACCAGATAGAAATCGGTTAGAACAAGGTAAAAACCGAATTGGTTTCTAACCGGTTTCTATCCAGTTTCTTGTGTTTTCTAACCGGTATTTTAAGCAGGGTGGTTTACGTGACATTATACTTACTTTTGTTCAATTTTGTGCATCTGACAGGAGAGCATGTTTGATAGGTTCATGAAGCAATTAGAATTCCTTCATAGATAAAATTGAGGTCGAAACAAAGAAAAATCCGAAGTTGCGCACTGCAAACTACAGTTTGGTCTTTATTCAAAAATTTACGTTTTTTTATAGGTTTCGAACTTTCGAGGGGGAATGCGCAATTCTAAAAACTAAAACATTTTGTTGGAAAGTAAAGGCGAGTACCATGTTGACATGTGTTATTGTAAAACATCTACATTCCTTCACAATAGGGAGATTTTGCATAGCGTTCCGTAGCTTACGGTAAATGCCAAAGTCACGTGAGAACGTTTCTGCGCATGCTCTGCGAGTTTAGCGTTATCGTTTTCCGCTACCCAACGTTTGTTAGCGTATCATTTAGCGTTTACTGTATCCTACGAAACGCTATGCAAAATCTCCCTAATATGTATATGCGTACAGTGATTTTGTTATATTGCAAATTCATGAGAAAAGGTGCTCGCGATTCTCGTGACCAATCCTGAACAATACGATGCCATATTATTACTATGGGCCTAAAATGACCATTCGTCCTGTATTTCGCAGGACAGTCCCGCATTTGAACAATGTGTCCTGCGAAGGTAAATGTCCTGCAAAGCGTCCCGCATAAGGGTTTTTTTCTACTTTGACGCTTCTGAGTTCCTCTCTACCCAGCTGAAAATATGCACGTGGAAAGCCACGTGTAAATCCACGTGAAGATTCACGTGGAAATCTTCGTGGCAAGACACGTAGAAATACGCGTGAATTCCTCGTGGTAAATTTAAACAGTTCACGTGGAATTTTATTGAGAACTTTACGTGGAATCGTACATGGAAATTTAGATTGAAAACAGAGTCGACTTGTATTGTTCTTGCACACGGAACACTTTTTCCACGTATAAATATTCGTGGATTTTCATGCGTGAATTTCCACATGGAAATTTACGTGAAAACCCTACTTTACATGCATTATTTCCGTTCACTCAAAACGTTTGCCGCGTATAAATCCTCGTGGATTTCCATGCGTAAATTTCCACGTGGAAATTTACGTGAAAACCTCGAGTTCACTTGTATTATTTCCGTTCACTGAAAACTTTTTCACGTGGAAATCCTCGTAGATTTCCATGTGTTAATTTCCACGTGGAAATTCACGTAAAAAGTCGAGTTCACTTGTATAATTTTCGTCCACTGAAAACTTTTTGCACGTGGAAATCCTCGTAGATTTCAATGCGTGTATTTCCACGTGAAAACCCGAGTTCACTTGTGTTATTTTCGCAACATCGAAAACTTCGGCACGCGGAAATACTCGTAGATTTCAATGTGCGAATTTCCACGTGGAAATTCACGTGAAAACCCGAGTCGAATTGTCTTATTTTCGCAACACTGAAAAGTTTGGCACGTGGAAATCCTGGTAGATTTTCATGCGTGACTTTCCACGTGGAATTTTACGTGAAAACCCGAGTTCACTTGTGTTATTTTCGCAGCACTGAAAACTTTTCTAGGTGGTAATCCTTGTAGATTTTCATACGTGAATTTCCCAGTGGAAATTCACGTGAAAACCCGTGTTTACTTAATTTTTTTCGCTCATTGAACACTTTTGCCACGTATAAATCCTCGTGGAGTTCCATGCGTGAATTTCCATGTGGAAATTTACGTAAAAAATCGAGTTTACTTGTATTATTTTTTCACACTGAACACTTTTGCCACGTATAAATCCTCGTGGATTTTCATGCGTGAATTTTCACGTGGAAATTTACGTGAAAACCCGAGTTTACTTGTATTATTTCCGTTCACTGAAAACTTTTTCACGTCGAAATCCTCATCGATTTCCATATGTGTATTCTCACGTGAAAATTTATGTGAAAATCCGAGTTCACTTGTGTTATCTTTGCAGTACTGAAAACTTTTGCCACGTGAAAATCCTTGTAGATTTCCTTCTGTGAAGTTGTATGTAAATAAACCAGTCTGTGACAACCTTTTTAAGTGCATCAATACCAGGATATACTTATGTCGATGCAGAAAATTGCTTCAAATATAATGTAGTAAGGAACATTTAATAATTCTGTAATATATTTTAACATTTTGAACAGAGTTTGAACATAGAATGCTTGAAATAAGTGTTTTAAAAATAATATGTCTTGGGTACGCAGTAGACTCGTTTTACATAGATCTCTATAAGATACTTTCTATACGTTTAAACACATTGAATCGTTGAACTAGAACAATGTTTGGAAACACACAATTTCTTTATAATCGTCTAACACTCGTGTTAGTCTGATAAACTTAAATATTCTTGATTTTCAAATAATAAATTGCAAGTTTCAACTTTTACTTTTTAAAAGTTTTTGTAAGTCTTTTTCAGTATTTATAAGTATTTTTTAACTTATGAAAGCTGGGTCATTTCAGAATAGAACATCTGTACGTGGTTGCGACCTAATTTAATAAAAAACGAATAAAAATTTCGAATCGAACAATAAAAAATTTCAATTCTTTACGACTCTTCCAGACTGGAAGAGTCTGGAAGTTCGAAGAGTCAAATTTAATTATTCATGTAGTAATGTTTATGTTCATTTGCAGAAATTAATTTTTAATGTTGGTGAGCACTGTAAAAGTGGCTTTTGAACTGTATCACAAAATGCATTTTTCTAATAAGAATTTGTAATATAACTTAATTCAATCAAACTTATATAATCATTTATTGAATTGAGCTTTCATTTGGCAATGATATATTTTTATTTAAATACTATTTTCGATACTACAATTAAACACAAAGAATTGCTTCGAAATTTCAAATTGAGATTTCTTCTGCATTACTGTGTGAAATTGATGAAACTTGAACTCCATTCGAAAGATATTTAATACTTTGATTAAATACATTGATGTACATCCCATACAGTTTTTCTCTGGGATCTCGCACGGTTTCAATTTTATATAAATTTGAAAATCGCTTAAGTTTAACCTTTTTTACTGGGTTCAAAATATAAAGACAATAGGACTGATGTTAGCTCTTAAAATTGGATATCTTTTTATTTCAAATTAAATAATTGTTCAAAATTTTAAAAATTATTTAATTTGAAATGAAAAGATAATTTTGCAAAGTTTCAAAAATTATTGAGTTTTAAGTGAAGAGGTGTCGAATTTTAAGAGATAACTTCAGTCCTATTGTCTTTTCGTTTAGAACCGAATAAAAAGAGGTTAATCTTACGCGATTTTTAAATTAATTAAAAATTGAGACCGTACGATATATCATCGAAAAAAATTATGGGATGTGTAGAGTGTATTGATCTTAGGATATCTTGAAAGTTTCCAATTTTTCCATTCTACATCTTAGGAGATATTCGCCGGAGAAAAAGTAGAATTTAGGCTAGGTTACGATTTTCAACAACCAGTTTTAAACAGTAAGGTATTTATTTCCAGTAATTTATGATAAAATGTACAAATATTAGGGACATATCTTTTGAATAGAGTTCTAATTTCAATAACTTCACAAAGTAATGCCCAAGAAATCTCAATTTGAAAATCTCAAAATTTGACATTTCGATGCAATACTTTGTGTTTAATTGTAGTATCAAAAATAGTATTTAAATAAAAATATATCAGTGCCAAATGAAAGTCCAATTCAATAAATGACTGTATAGATTTTATTTAATTAGGTTATATAACGCATTCTTATTAAAAAACTGCATTTTGTGATACAGTTCAAAAGCCCTTTTTACAGTGCTCACCAACATTTTAAATTAATGTCTACAAAGGGAAATAAATATTAGCACATATAAATAATGAAATTTAACTCTTCGAATATCCAAGAAAATTATATATTAATATCATTTTTTTTAATTAGGTCGCAATCACGTCCAGATGATCTATTCTGGAATTACCCACCTTTAACACGTATAATTTTAATAATCTTTTAACAATCATATTAATCTGATGAAATTAAACATTTTAAATTTTTAAATAATAATTTACAAGTTTCAACTTAGCTTCAGATGATCGTCTACGAATCATTTTCTCTTCTGGTTGGCGGATCTCTCACAGTAGATTGCGGATATAGGATTTTTCTCAAGTATTTGATCCTTTCGCTTAGGTATCGCCCATGTTTGTTGTAGTCTACAATGCGTTCGTTGACTTCAAGATCTGTACTTCGCAGGTAGTCTCTGAAGCACACTGAAATGTAAGATAAGAAATATTTTATGAACAAACAATGGTTACAAATTTCCAAATCGCTCGTGAAATTATTCTAAATCTGTATGCACTACTCATCAGAATTGTATATCCACTTGTTTTTCGATCTTTTTTTCAAGTTCTCTTAATTTTCTTAAAATGAAAGATAAAATTTTTGCTTTTAGAAAAAAGTTTAAAATTATTAAAATTCCAATAATATATTTCAATACATTTTTATTCGATTAATATTATCAAATCCTTGAAAATTTCTAATCCAGAAATATTCGAATTTCTTAAAATCTCAGATGATCTCTTCAATAAAATTTCATTCAAAATTTACAGAATTTTTTTTTCAGAAATTATATTCTATTTTAATAAAGTGAAGTCACATTTCTTTTTTACCGGTTCATTATCAAGAATGATATAAATCTTTGTACTCACTTTGCAGTGTTTCTTTTTTGCTTGGAGTTAACTCTTTCCTAGGTGATCGATTTGGTAATTGGATGAGCGTCGGGTTATTGTTCCGAATGTATCGGTTCACCAGTACTGTATCAGGCCACAGGGCCTTAGCTAATTGATTGCAAAATGCTGATGGATCGTCACATAGTAGTAGTAGTTTCTAAGTTTCAAGTTTGATGGCCCATCCATTTCCCAAATGGATTCTCTTGACCTGTTGAATGTTTAAACGTAGTCAATAAAAGTTTATTAAATGAGTGAAACAAAATTAAATAATTAAATAAAGAACTAGTTGACAGGCTAGTATAATACCAACTTTTAACCCTTTTTATTAGTTATTTAGTTCCAACGAATGTCTTATAGCGTTCCATAGCTTTAATATCAAGCGTATCATCGGTAGTGAATGAATCTACAGAAAAATAGATTAACATACAAAAAACCAAATTTCTCTGTGATAAGTAGAGAGATTATTACAGATTATTTGAATGGAAAATTATTATTGTTCACCTTCTTCATCGGAGTCTTCCATTACTATGGCTCTAATGTTGCGGCGACTTCCTTTTGCTTTTTTGATTCGTTTTGCAGGTTGGCAGTCTTCTCCTTAAAATTAAATAATTTGCTGGCAATTCTTCTCTAGTTATATAAAGAAAGGGTGTGAGTTTCTACGATATTTTATTTTCAAATTTATTTTCTTATGGAAGGAGAATGCAGGGAGTAAGGTTCCCAAGAAATTCGCCTTCAAAATGGTTTGAAGAAATTTGAAAAATTTTAATATCTGGAGTTATGAATATTATTCCCAAATATTGAAATTTGAGTTGTTTTTTTTGCAATATCTTATGACAAATTTGACAAGATTTCTCAGGGAGCTTAATAGGGTGGGCCGAAAAAATAAAAAATTGGAAATATAAATATGACCTACCATAAAATGTTCTTACGTGTTCTTGCCATAATTTAATTAAAATAAAAAAAAATTCTTTAAAGACTTTTTATAATTGCGTATAATGATCATAAACCACTAAATTCACAATATTTTGACTAGTGTGAAGTCTGTAAAGAATTTTGTTATTCTAATTAAATTATGGCTTGTTTCTCCAATGCAAATCAAAAATTTTCCATACATGAAAAACAAATAAATTTTACAAAAACTTAACCGAATAATTCTGAAAGTTTCGAGAAATCGTTAAAAATTATAAAAAGTTTGTAAAAATCTTTTGAAAGATTTAAAAAAATTTAAATATCTTTACAGATCATTTAAGGTCATGTGGTAATTACCATAGGAGCAAATTCAGTTTCCCCAACTTTACGCTCGAAATAATAAATATTTTTTGCTAAAACTAGGCTAGTTAGGTCCGTTTCGTACAGACGGAGGTAAATGACTCAGGTTTACCAAAAAATATTTATTATTGCGTGCATAAAGTTGGGGAAACTAAATTTCTGTTATGGTAAAGCATCACATGCCCTCCAATCCTCTATAATATTTCGAAATCTTTAAAAATGCTTGTAGAGGAGTCAACTAAGGTTTAAACATGGAAACCCGGCGGCGTTCCACCGATTTTAATGAGGACCTTGAAAATTTTGTTGCTAAAGATGTGGGATGAAAAGTTGAAAAAAAAGATCTATTCGCTAATTGTCATATTTTTTTCTACATTTATTAACAAAAAAAAAACTAAAAAAAAAATATTATTATTTGCCATATATATTCTGTAAACCATTTGTAGATAATATAAAATGAGTTCAACTCAAAATGAAGGGGGAAACCACCCTTAAATCGAGCAAATCACCTCGAAAAAACGGGGTTTGGCGTTTCTTTTGGAAACGCTGCATCGGAAAAAAACTATTTTCTATAGATAAATAGTTCTAACAATTTACAATAAGAATGTCGGCATGAATTTTTCTTCGGCGGGTCATCCTTTCTGAGTAATCAACCCTCAAAGCAGGGAGTAAGTTTCAGCACGCGGATGGCACGCTCCTTCCATAGATCATGTCATGAAAAAGGATGGTTTTCCAAGGAAAATGTATGAGATTTAAATTGTAGAACGCAAAATTCTGTACATTTTTAGTTATATACACTTTTACCCAGAAACGACCCCGTTTCGAGATATGAGCTAATGAAGGAGAGTACCACCAGTGCGGTGCAACTCGCCGTCTACTCTGAGGGTTGATTACTCAGAAAGTATGACCCGCAAAGGAAAAATTTATACAAGCATTCTCATTGTAAATTCTAAGAACTATTTGTCTGTAGAAAATAATTTTTTCCGATGTACCGTTTCCAAAATAAACGCCAAAAATCATTTTTTGGAGGTGTTTTGCTCGATTTAAGTGTAGTTTCACCCTTCATTTCGCGTTCAACTTATATTGTCTACCAATGCCTTAAAGAATATGTATGGCAAATATTAATAATTTATTTTGAGTTTTTTCTTCTCTTTTTAATAAATGTTGAAAAAATTTGGCCGCCATTTTGAATTTGTTTACCCAAAAATTTATAATCAGCAACCCCAATATACATAAAGACACTATCTTTGTGGCTTTAGGACTCCATTTGTTTAAGTTATTCGACTTTAAAATCGATTTTTCGGAATTCTTTGTTTAAACAAATAAATAACAATTAGTGAATAAATCCTTTCTTTTTAACTTTTCATTAAATATCTTTAGTAATACAATGCAAAAGCTTTCATTGAAATCAGTGGAACGCCGCCGGTTTTCCGAATTTTTCATTTTTAACGGCTAAGGTGATTCCTCTATTGGTAATTCTTCAAACTATTTAAAGATCTTCAGAAATTGTAGGAAACGTTTCTAATACGTAAAATTTCTTTAAATATTTTCTGAAATTTATTGAAATCACAGACAAAATTCTAAAACCTTCAGAAATTTTGATCAACATTTATCATCTTTAAACATCTACAAAACTTATGAAATATACTTTGAAACCTTCAGAAATATTTAATAGCTATTGAAAATCGTTGAAAATACTTAAGGGTCTTAAGAAATTATTTTAAAAAATTCTCTTCACAATATTTTAAGATCGTTTGAATTCCTCAGGAAAGTTGAAAAATCTCTACATAACGTTAAGAATGTGTGGTACTTTACCATAAGAGCAATTTACTTTCGCCAACTTTACCTTTGCCATTATAAATATTTTTGAACTGAAACTAGGGCATTTATCTCCACTTGTACGAAACGGAAGTAAATGGCGTAGTTTTAGCAAACAATATTTATTATTGCAATTGTAAAGTTGGCGAAATTAAATTTGCTCCTATGGCAATTACCACATGCCCTTAAAAAGAACCTTGGATATTATTATTTAATATGCGTTCTGAAATCATCAAAAATATTTTCAAAACCTCAGCTATATCAATTGAAAAAATTGATAGACTTACCAGCATAAAAAAAAAGTTTTCTTCTAACTCCCGAATACTTCTCCTTAACTTTTTTCAGCTCTGCGCGAGCTGCAGCTAGTTCCTGCTGTAACTTTTGAAGTTCTGACATCGAATTCTCAAAATCGACCAATTCCCCTCTCGCAGAATCCTCATACTGTTTTGTCGAAACAAGTGAATTGTTGGGTATCAGAACCTCATAAATCTCATCTTCCCTGAGATCTACCCTTTCAGCCGTAGCCTTGGGAGAATTTGGAAGCGCTGCATTATTTTTATACGATGCCATTCTTTGCGCAAGAGTCTTCTGATCCTGATTCCTTCTCGCCAAACGTTTAGCCTGAAATAAAATTAAACAATTGAATGGTAAAGGGAAATATTATGAAATTGTTCTGGGGGAAGTATTAATGTAAGTTTACCTTCTCGTTTCGCGCTAAAAAATCCGCAAATTCATTCTCCTCATCTTCTTCTTCAGTGGAAGACCCATTGGAAGTTTTTATATATTTCCACCGTCGTTTACCACCTTCTTCTTGAGTTTTCACTTGCTCCTGAAGATCGGAAATACTGCCTGCAATGAATGGAACATGAGCAGTGGTGTAGTCGAGGCCTGGCGTATAGTGGGACCAAACGCATATTTTTCGTTCAAAAAACTCGACAGTCTTCAATTTTGCCCCGATTTACGATTTAAAACAAAATTAAAGTGCACTCAATTTCAAAGAGCACCTTGGTCGATGATTTTTGAATTTTCATTTGTTTATTTATTATATGTTTACTCCACGTACGAGAAAATTGAGATTTTGCACATAATTATTATTTACTCTTCAACAACGGTTTGCAGATAATAAAAATCAACGCAAGAGTACTCTCAGAATACAAAGAATTTGATTATTGTACGTTTCAATTATTATAAACAAATTAAATGAACAAATAGCCAAATATCGTAATTTTGGTTGAAAACCATTTTTTCATAGCTGAAAAAGGTTAAAGTTATTGTGAGAGTGATTTTTAGTCAGAGTATCTATAAATTATTAACAGTTAGAATTTTTATGAACAATTTTTTGCAAAACTTGGGAATTTGTGGTTTTTCCAATTGCGGTTTTTGTTTTATCATCAGAATTGATGCAGATATTCTTGAAAATAATATGTGTCCAATTATATTTGTAAAAATACAATTGCTGATTTTTCAGAGAAATGAAATAAATATAAAACTTTGGCACTTTAGCCTGGAAAATAATTTTTTGCACAAAAACTGCTTTAAATTTTTGTGATACACAAATGAAAATTCAAAAATCGATGACCAAGGTGCTCTTTGAAATTTAGTGCACTTTAACTTTTTTTTAAAGGCCTGGCGGTGTCTGGCTTGTCACACAAAAAATTTTTCCAGTTATGGGCCATCCATAAACTACGTTACCAATTTTGGGATTTTTTTGACCTCCCCATCCTCAAAAGTAACCTAACCACCCTAGCGAAAGTTTCAGATAAGAATTCATTCCGAAAAAATCCGAATCATTCCGAAATCTGTATCCCAATCAATCCGAATCTATCTTAACCAATCCGAAAAAAGTTTCCAATTTTGTTTGATCCAAAACGGTTAAATATTATCCGACTCAATCCGAACATCCAATCCGAATCAATCCGAACCAAATTTTCAATCCGAATGAATCCGAACTCGGATTCATTCGGATTGAAAATTCAGTATATATTAATTCGAGTTCGGATTGATTCGGATTGAAAACTTGGTTCGGATTGGTTCGCATTGGAAGTTCGGATTGAGTCGAATTAATTTTTAACCGATTTGGATCGAACGAAATGTAGAACTTTTTTCGGATTGGTTCGGATTGATTTGGGTTGGTTCAGGTTGTTTCGGATACAGATTTCGGAATAATTCGGAATGAATTCTTATCCGAAACTTTCGCCAGAATGCATTTCATGCAAGAATATAGCCAAATTTTTAATTTGGGGGATGATTAACCACCCCTAAAGCGATTTCCGTAGATGCGACAGTAAAGTCGACTAAAAGGTTAATAAAGTTAATATATATTCAACAAAATAATAACTCTAACAGTTAGGAATCAACACCAGACGAAATTGCGTGATGTTGAGAAACCTCGCTCCAACCCCTAAAACCCACCCCTATTGATAAACGTTTTTCGAATTGGGAAAATCAACAAAAACACCCAAAACTTAATACAATATAGTTAGATGACATCTTTGCTGTTTTTTTGAAAGATATCGTTTTTTAATTGACTTCAAAATTCTCAGTATACATTATTATGAATTTAGATTAATTTAAATGTATAAGGTAGGACTGATTCACATAGCCTTACTGACGAGTCCAGACGTTGAAAACATATATACATGTAATGAAACTACCTCTACAAGCAGAAAATGCGTTAATATTCGAAAACTCGAACGCACCACATTAGCCGCCACGCCGCATTCGCCGCCGCTTCCCTAACATTGAAAATGTTGAATTGTTCAAATGAAACAACCGAGTTGTTAAAAGCAAATTGCGCATACGCTCGGACAACACGTTAAACATCTTCGATATTTCAGTTCATTATCTCAGTTAATAAACTCCGTATTGAAAAAGGCATGTTAACAAAGTGAGATTGACCTCATTTGACCTGAAACTATAGTACAGAGGTCAGTTTGCTCACTTGCTTATAAAGTCGAAGACCTAAGCTCCATATTTAGATGTGTAAGTACTACCTGCGGTGGAAGAGGGAGAAAATACGGAAGAAAGGACGTAAAAGATGCAATAGTAAATCGGAATAGGTCGAAATGCATGTGAGGATCGTTCACATGGCGTGGCGCATCAGCGTATGTGCACTACGGCGTACATTACAATTGGTTTGACCTCGCACGCTTTTATTATTGATACCTATATAGTGGTGCTGCCTTTGCACCAGGACCAGGGACGTGTCAGTAATTATACTAATCCATACCCAAGACCCAGTCCGATCCAGTCTCATTTTTTCCAGTGACTTTACACATTTACATGAATATTCAATACGTTAAATTTCATTTTGTTGACAAAAATTGTGTTCAAGTTACAGTACACTGTAAAGATATGCGTACTCTCTAAATATGAATTAGTGAAACATTCACTGATTGAAATAGTATTCGGACATTTCACTGATTAATCAGTGATTTAAGACTTATTCACTAATCAATTCAGTAACACATGTGACACATAACCTCTAAGTTATATAGTAAAGCGTTGTTATTATTATTTTAATTAAGTAGCGAAAAAGATTTCTTAATTCAATAATTTTTGTATCTTTTGGGTCGTAAGTGAGCTACAGTAACTGCGGGGAAAATATATTCTAACTCTTATAAAAAGTACTTACTGTGTACACTGCTATATGATAGCCGAATCTTGAGTGTCAGGCAATGTATGAGGCTACTTGTGATATAGAAGCATCGAAACTTTTCGCTTTTTTAATATTTAATCACATTTTTGGGTTTTACGTTCTGACTATGATTATTTTATTGAATCAACTAAAATCTTATTTATTTGTGACTGCTAAATTGACCGTCCAGGAGTATGACACCTAAGAAACTAGCAATTAAAAACATCCACTCACTTATCGCAGCATTTCTGCTCACAGAAAAAAATTAGATAGAATAATTTACAACAAAAAAAACATTGGAAAGCTTACTGAATTTGAAATATTTTTGATGAATAGATATACTGAGTTATTGAGTGAAAAGGACTGACCTAATTTCTGACTTTTGCCCATTTTCATGATTCGACTTGAACTACTGGCAAAATCTAGCAAAATAATGGTCAACATTTGAAAATCACGCAAAATGAACCTTGAAATACAGGAAATAGAGACAAAAGATTGCAGTCGATTTTCGTCTTGCGGACACCTCTACATTTATTATGATAATTCGAGAACCAGTGTACATTTTAACAGTTTCTTGGGCTCATATTAACGAAGAGGTGTCAAAGTTGATTTTGCGGCGCTTTAAAATTTTGACCATTATTTTCATAGATTTTTCCAGGAGATGAAGTCGAATCATGAAAATTGGCAAAAGTCAGAAATTAGGCCCGTCTTTTTCCCTCAATAACTCAGTATATCTATTTATCAACAATATTTCAAACAGGGCCAATTTGACGCGAAATTTAATAAGCTTTCCAATGCTTCTTTATAAATAATTCTACCTCACTTTTTATGTGAGATATCCCGCGAGCAGTGAGTGAACTGTATGAAGAATAATAATGAGCGGAGAAATTGAAGTGAGAAATGAAAACCCTGGAAAAAATGATTCTACGCCACTGGAAAAATCTATAGTACATACACACCGGCGACGTAGAGTCTGCCTGGCGTTGGAACGAGGGAACCGAGCACAGCACGCCGATCACTTATTCATGTACCAAGAAATGATTCCGGCCTTCTCCGCTCGACCAAGCAATGTGAGCCACAGTCGCATATGTTGTGGGTGTTACAGTCTGAATTAAATGTCCGACATTCACATAAAACCGATAAACTGCGACCACTTTATTCCCCTCATATAAAAAGAAGGGAAAAAGACGAAAAAAATACTACTCCACTTTTTATCAGAGAATATCCAGCTTCGATCTAATTTCAATTTGTTGAAATTCATTGAAATTGATAATAATCTCCAAAGAAAAATTCCAAAACCTCTCTCCTGGATGTGGTTTATTTTAATTTACTTGATCAGGGGCCGTTTTAGACATGAGGCAGGGCATTCACCGCCAGGCGCAAGGGGCAAGGGGCGGCCGCTTAACGAAAACTGTTCATATACTTGATAATAGGAATAGAAATTCTAAAGTTTCTTAAATTATATTCTAGGAAATTCTAAAATCTAGACTAAATGAATTAATTGTATTGCTCTGGCAGTATAACTAAATTAGCTAGTGAAGCAATTAATAAAGTGGATCCTTGATCAATTGATCATACGTGTCATCCTAATATGGCAGGAAAAAATGTTGGCGTACAAAAACGAATCTTCAATTTAACAACAAATCACTGCATTCAATTTAATTAAAAACCTCTAAGTGATACTAGGCGGAAAAGTATATAGGACTGATCCGTTATTTGAAATTTACATTAGATACTGAAGTTAGATACATGGCGAAATCATTAATATAAAAATTGGAAGATTTCAAATTTCTGTGGTTAGCAGTTTAAATAAATATAAACTCTGCTTTAAAATCCTTTCAAAAATTGAATTCCTATTCCGTCGAAAGTTGATCTGATCCAGGGTGTACTTAAGTCATAGCAGATTCTAAGGAAATGGCAGAAACTTTAGGCGTGGAAGAAAATTTCAAAGTACAAATTTTAGCGTGATCTGCAGCTTCCACCACACTATCGATGCAATTATTGTTTACATAGAAGAACGGTTTCAGATTCTCGATGAATTTAATAATTACTTGGGATTCTTATGTAACGTCTCTCAACTTAGAATAAAGGATGAAGAATCTTTGCTGCGGAATTGTAAAGATTTTCAACTAATTTTTACTGATGGAAATGAGCGCAACATGGATGACACAGTTTCGTGAGGTGAGCTTAGTGAATTTCTACTGCACATTACTGAGGAATTGTCAACAATTGAAATATTGAATTACATCCACGAAATCTGTCTGACGTCTGTTTATCCAAGCACTTATGTTGCTATGCAAATTACCCGCTTTCATCGAAAGTGCTGAAAGGTTGTTTTCCATGTTGAAGATACTAAATATTACCTACGTTATCCAAGCATGATGGACGAATGTCAGCTTTAGCTACTATAGCTATAGAGCAGTTTTTGGAAAATAAATATTTCCGTAAATAATACAAAGATCTGCTTCATATGATTACTTCCCCTCTGAAAGCGATTACGATAAAACGTAATATATTATTGAACTATTAATGTAATTGATTAATTAATGTAATGCATTATTTACTGTGGAAATAAATTTTACTTTTGAAATGGAAGAATTTTAAATAGGTATAAGATTTAAAAACTAAGAATGGAAGGGACGATGAATTAAAATTTACCTCCGGGCGGCCAACAGTCCGAAGCGGCCCCTCTACTTGATTTACTTAGCAATCAATTGGCGCAGAAACATGTAAAATTTTAGCACTACTGGTTCTCAATTAGTGCCAGTTTTGAATGGAAACTAATACTAATAAATTACAGTGCAACTTTCATACAATACCTTTAACTTCAAAAGCAAGCTTTAAAGTATAGCTTTTCATTATCATAAATCAAAAAAGATTTACGTTCATGAGTGCATTGTTTTAATTTGCATTATTTTTTTTAATATCCCCGTATAATGTGAGAACAGTAAAAACGAGTGATAGTTTAGTGCGACAGTGTTTAAGCCAGGATTTATTCTATAATATTGTGGTAATTTTATGAGGTAATTTTGAAGCTACTGTGTTAGAAACAAACACCTGCTAAGCTGGCTTGATCGAATTCGACATGCGCACTCGCAGATCGAAAGGTTGTCATAGCAATGCTGTATACGTACCTTTCGTTAAATGACTATTTCATTGATCGATTAGTTGTTTACGAGATTTTGCACATCATTTTGAAAGAACTTAGGTTTAACGTTTGCTTTGTTAAAATTTTTCGTCATTAAAGTCTTTAAAAAGTCGTGTATTGCAAAGCGGATTATATCTGTTGGAAAAATCTGTATTAAATTTAATACAAATGTATATGAAGTCATTTGCATAAGCAGTAGTTGAAATGTAATGAACATTAAAATATGGAAAGCTATACATTGTATATTAAATATAATATACAGGTCGGTACAGCAGCGTGCATGAAAACTCAAAGTGCTTTAATTTCTTTAAATCTTGTCAAATATTCGCAATGAAAGTAATAATCTGGAAATCGTCGATTGAATTTCTTTTTATGATTGAAGTGCAACGTACATGCGGAACTTTTTGCAAAATGTGCCCTGAATGGTAGAAATTTAATGTGAGTACAGTTTATTGTAAGTTAGATCTGTTATTTATTTGCGTAATTGAAATTTTCGACTTAAAATCCAATTTTATTTTTGTTTAACTGGAAGAAGGCATCATGTTTTATTATGAAGAATCAAAAATAACTGCTAAACTTATTTTGGTTTTGTGTAAAATGGAATTATCTGAGCGATTATCATGAATGTATATATGAAATTTCATAAACACGTTTCTAATAGCGATTTCATATGCTTGAGATATTAATTTTAATATACATTGGTATTTTAAATTTAATACTATTTTTAACAGTGACACTGAAAAAAATAACTGGATACGAGGAAATGCGTTTCTTTAACCTATTTTCTTTGTGTCAAAGAAAATTCAACACTGTAAAAACTAGAGATCTCTTTTTTTATGGTACACTCGAACTCCAAAGATACGAGCTCCAGATATACGAGCACTCCACAGATACGAGCGCCCCGGCTCCAAAGAAGCGAGCGAAATTTTTTCCCACCCTAGTCGAAAGTGAGGCGCGCGCGAATGCGCGCTGTTTTGAATTCGACGTTGTTCCATTGCGAATTGCATACGCGCGTATGCGCGCAGTAGGCCTGTGTGCGTTCTCACGCATTACCCCCGAAATCTAAACGTCGCAGGAGTGGGAGCCCTTTTCACGCTCGTATGTTTGGAGTTCCCGAATCCCGAGATTCTCGTATCTTTGGAGTTCGAGTGTATCATTTTTTTCGTGCCCTGTTTTTGAATATAATAACTTCATGCTGTATTTTCGATGTAAAACAAATAAATCTGGGTTCCCAACAGTGGTATCATTTTAATATCATTCGGGACTGTTTTTTCTGAGTCTTATTGTAATACCTGAAACTAGCCCTGAAATAATACTTTGTTTTTACAGTGAAAGAAATCATTTCTTTGGTGATGTGAACATTGTTAAATCAAAGAAATGATTTCTTGGGAGCTCAGAACATATAGCTTCTTTGAATCTATTTTTCACACCCTAAGAAATATTTCAGAATTTAAATTAAATCGATTTATTGAAGTAGTAGATTAAGCAACTTAGGTTTCGTCGAGTGAAAGAAATATTTTTTCTAGATAAATAAAAATAGAGTTGCCATGAATAATCCAATCTTCAAACTTGGAATATAAGTATATAGATTTGAGAGATATTGGACTGATAAAACTTTTTCGTTGAATGAACAAATACGTTTTTTTGATACCTGTGCAATCAAATTTTGTTGTTGCTTCAACAAAAATATCAAAGAAATGTTGTCTTAAGTTTTGTTAAGTCAACATATGTTTTATTAAAATAACCAAATTTTCATATTGTCACAACAAAATTTTGATCAATATTTCAACAAAAGACATACTCAGAAAAAGGTTTTGTTGAATAAAAAAAAAAGTTTTGTTAACAAAACAAATTAAAATTACAATTGGTATTTGTGCAACCAAATTATTTTTTTGAACAAAAAAGGTAGCCAATTTTGTTGAGACAGCAAATAAAAAGTGTTTGCACAAATACCAGCAAAGAGTTTCTGTTGATTCAACAAAACAGTATTCTCAGTGTCTCTTGAGCTCGAAATTATATCTACGTTGTATATGACTCTCTTAATAGTGATTTGATTAGTAGGTATCTCATGGAATCGATTGAGATTGCACCAATAGATTTTCAGCTAGTACGGTAAATCAGGTATGGGCATATGGCTAATTTACCGAAATCCAGTTTCGATGTTTGTGCGAGTGAACCCAATATAACGTAATTGCATTTCTATAATATGCTAATCCGCGAAAGCCATCGTTTATCCGTAATTTTCACGATGAGAATGTAGCATTATAGCACAATGCTGAGCCGCCTCGACTCGACAATGAATTAATCGCATAAAGCCGTCACTTAAGTAAGTTATCAAGAGAGAAAGTGCGCGGATGTCAATGTCCCTGCAGGTGCATGCATGCCTGTTACAAACTTAACGGAGCACTTGAATGATGAATTACTGTATCTCATGTCTCACAGTATATTTTCTAAATATTTATCATTGCATCATAAGTAGATAAAACGTTACGAGGACAAAACAGAAAAAAAAACTTTCGTCTGACGAAAAGGGGTATTGTTTAATGCTAAAAAATGGGTCTTCTTTTATCTGTATCAAAAGAATTTTCATGTGTAAACTGTAGATATTAGTGGAATAGATTCGATTGAAAAAGAAAAAGGGAAAAGTTCTCGAAAGCTAAGTGTTTTTGCAAAGGAATTGCGTCTCAGCTCAATGTGAAAAATAACTAAGTGTTTTTTTAAATTTGATTTGAGTGATAAAATAAAGTGCAACGAAAGCAAGTGCTATATCAGTGTGATTTTTACCCTTGTGAGTGGATAGAATTGGGTAGATTTAGTATACATTAAGGTGATCCGAAAATAGCTTTTTCTAAAATGGGTCTCTTACGAATTGTTCCTTTTGATGCCAAAATTACATTTTTTAGACTTTAAAAAAGATATTTAGGGGTAGCGCAAGCCTATTTTTGCATTTTAAAAATTTGACCTGAGTGCCCCTAAATATATTTATTTAAATTCTGCCAAAAATCTGGGTGATTTATTCCACTAAAAGTAATAGAGTTCAGGTATGTCAAAGTAACATAATCCAACAGCAGCAATTAAAATAAAATAAACATTTTTTTACAAAACTGGCATACGCGACACTTAAATATATCTTTTAAATACAAAAAAATGCAAGGATCATTTTAACACCAAAAGAAATAATTTGAAGGGGAATTATTTTAGAAAAAAAAGTGAAGCCTTTTTTTGGACCACCCTAGTACCGCTAAATGGGGCTAAGGGGTCGACCATATATTACGTAACCCTTTTTTGGACGATTTTTTAATCGTACCTATCAGTAATCTGATTTTTGCACTATATAAATATAATGTTGTATAATGCCCATGTTTTTCCAGATTTTTGGACATCACTTTCAGCCACCACAGAGGAGTTAAATGTTTTCAAATTTTGAAACAAAAAATTTCTATGCGCACAAAAATTATAACCAATTTTTTATGTGTATAATTTTTGACAAGAAATAATAGTATAAAATCATATTTTAGAAAAAATGACTTTTGATCAAATTAGTATTTTTTGAAATATCAACAAAAATATTACATTTTTCGGATTTCGCTAATGATACATTTATTCAAATTAAAAAAAATGTCTTCTAGATATGTTTTCTCGTTTGTTTACAGAAACTTATCTTTACTTTTCTAAATTAAAAAAAGACATCTTTTCATTATGCTAATTTTGCATTTTTTCACTATTTTGAAGTGGCCTAAGAGCTGAAGGACTGTACTTGAATTACGTAACGCATTTTTCTTTTGTTTAAATAATTGGGACAATCAAATTTCCGTGAAGCCAAAAGGGATACAACGATGTAAAAAGAAAAGAAAAACGCGTTACGTAACAGCTCAAGGAGGAACTACGGTTAAAATTAATCTGGTTATGCAAGAAGTAAAATAAGCATATTATTTAATGTTGCCATAAGTTTTAGTAACATTATTTCCTTTAAAATGATTAGAAGGCTCATAAATAATTTGTTTGTTTGTTAAGTTTTCCTTCCAATCACTTTTATTGACCTTTTTTCATGAGTCAGCGACTTAGCCCCAGATTTTGGGGTAATGTCCTATTTAACGGTATACATATAACAATAAAACAAGTACATGAAGATGATAACTTATAATCAAGGTAGCCAGAAAATACTTTTTTGTCCAACGTGCACGATAAACGCGACTTTCGTGCCTGTACAGCCAGCGGAAAGTGTGAAATGGCTGCTCGACGACAGTGACGCATGCGCATTTCGAGAGTGCTTGTATCAACCCGTATCAGCGGGCGGGAATGTGTTATTCCCGCCCGCTGATACGGGTGGGTATGTGCTTACCGACCGCTTACCGTTTTGCAAACTTCATATCGCTCTAAAAGTCCATAAACCCCATAACAGACATTTGTACTCGTTTAACGACTTGTTTATCGTGCACTAGGACAAAAAATATCGTGTGTGGCACGGGCGACATTGGTCAATCCCGCACGAGCGAAGTGAGTGCGGCAAACCTCACATTCGTGCGGGACTGACAAACTTGTCGCCCTTGCCACACAATATACAATTCAACTTTAACGATCTGGGTTCGAAAGGAGCCAATTGAAAAAATAGAGGAAAAATGTGTGCAGATTTGTAGAACGATGTGAAATACCTTTTCAGATTGAGGCTATACCTAAGCTAGCGTATCGTAGTACACTTTCCAGACTTGTTTTTGTGGAGGTGAACGCTTTGTGTCTCCGAGAGAACGTTTTCATGTGCCAGCAAAGACGTGCCCTATCGAGAGCTCTCCTTCTGGACTCAAGAACATGCTTACTTTACGAAGTTGTGCATTCGTGCCGGTTTACAAATCGTTTTTCCTCTATTATATTTTCCAAAAACGTTTAAAAATATGAAACAAACAACGCAAAGAGTAACTTCTTAAGTTGCTTCTAAGCCCGTGTAATTCCTTGGATTTTATTTTACATTGAAAAATGTCCTATTAAGCAGTTATTCATATCCCTTCCAAAGTTTCCCAAATTCTGGAAATCGCTTTTTAATTGTTTCTATAATTACTACCAATTTTGAAACCACTTTTATTATAAGAAATGATTTGAAATTACTTTTATATTTATATTTGGAAGTGTCGTGTCATCCCGAAATTTAGGATGAGTAGTCAAATTTTTTTCATAAGCTTAGCTAGTCTTCCCCCTTTTTCTAAATTTTTGGTTGCTATAGAAGCAACAAAAGCATATGGTTGAACAAACCAAAAAGTTGGATAAGCTCACCGAAATTTTGTTGTGAACAGAACAAAACCTTTTTTAGGCTGAAAAAATATATTCTGTAGAATTAATCATCGTTTTGTATAAGCAAATACAGTTTTTTGGTTGAAAGAACTATATGGTTTGTTGAAGGAAAATTTGTGTTTAATAGATATAATAAAGTACCTCGTTTATGCGAGGAAATGCTATAAAGTTAGATAAATGAATTGATTTAATAAAATGCGCTTCAATTGCAAAGAATTTGCTAACTTAAATACAATTCAATTTCATCGGGATAATTCATGGTTATAGACGAAATTATGTGATTAACCGAAAGACTTCTCAAAACAAATGCATTTCACTGAATCAAAGCATTTTATCTTCTTCTATAGATTTTTCTTTAAATGAGGAATATGTGGTATTATTTTGTAAAACAATATAAAGAAGCTATGTTTACAAATCTTAAAATCTTACGTCAAATCAAAGAAAATCACTATAATCACTGTCACTTTCTACACTCAGAAAAAAAATTTCATTCAACGAAATCGTTTGGCTGATTTCAAGGAAGAATTTGGTTGACTGAACAAAGTTTTTTTTATTTGGAACAAATATTTTGTTGATTAAACCCGTTAAACCAAATTTTTTCTTAATTACATAAAACTATTTATATTTTCTAAAATCAACCGAAACTTTTGATTGGATCAACCAAATGTTTTGTTGTCCATATAATAACTAAATTCTATGTTTTTACCAGCAAAAATGTTGTTGACTCAACCAAAATTTTTTCAGGGTGTATAGGAATCTTACTCTAAACAGCAAATATTCTGAATTCATAAAATAAGTGTAGCATTTTCCCGAAAAATTCCCCGACACTAGTTACACACAATAAAACTTTATTTTATTCAAAACAACTTAAATAAGCTCACTGATCAAATCGACAATACGTTGCTGTCTCTGGCATATCAGCTGACTTCAGCCATATTGAAAAATGGGGCTTCAAACAAACGGTACTCAACAAAAATCTTTGTTTGATGAAAATAAATTGTATTTTTACACCAACCACGTTTTTAATAACCAGAGCTAAATTTTTGTAAAATGAACAATAACTGCTCAACAAAAGTATTTTGTTACCAAAACTTTATTTTTTCTCAGTATAAGATACAAATTCTACAAAATATATTTGTAATGAAAGTAGAAAGCTTTTATTATATATAGTAAAATAAGGCCTCGATTTTCCACCCAGATTTTACTACGGTATTAAGAAATAAATATTTAACACGATAATTGAAGCGTCGGCTCAAAGAAAGTTCTATAAATAGAGGTTTTAATTCACTCGAATCGTTCATTATATAATTTCTTCAAATTGTAACTTATCTACTTCGTCAACGAGGCTAACAACATTGGCTGGAAAAATTATTGCAACTCTAGGAAAGAAGATAAGTCTACTGTAACTCGGTATTTAATATTTCTTTAATTGAAAAATATTTATTAAAAGTATAAATTATAATAAATAAGCATTTAAAATATTTTCAGGTAAAAATATATAACCAATTTAAGAAATTTAAATAATTCCTGTTTCCAAAACAATTAACTATTAAGCTATTCCAAATTGTTAAATTAAAATACTGGGAATTTAAAGATAACACTTTTGTATCTTACGATAAAAGTGTGTTTAGAGATAACAAATATATTTTTAATTTAAAATTATCGAACTAATTGTTTTTAAATAGGTAGGTTAATGACAACACCTTACAAAAGTTTTCAAATATTTATATTTATTTTAATGGATTTTATTTTTCTGTCGACAAAATATTATAGTTTAAACTATAAAGTATTATTTATTTAATAGAAAGATTTTATTAAATACTATTTTAAAGAAAATTAAAAAGAGTAAAACAGGAAATCCAAAATCCGATCTCAGCGCTACCGTGGAAATATTTCGAAAATGGGAAAATTGTCCAAATCTCCGCCCATACAACGTTTTTTGAGCCGATGCTACAATTACTAATTCGGCGTAATTGACTGGAGCCAAGAGTAGAACTAATCGATCGCGACCAAACAAGCAAATGATGTCAATGGAATCCGAATTGGCTTCTCCGATGCAATGACGCACGATGCCTAAATGTCACAGGTAATTGAGATTCGTGGATTCAAAAATATTCTATGAGCATCAGAAAAAATAACAAATTAATCCCATCCGCACTGATTACTGTAGAAGTGTTCTGCTCTCTAAATGACAAAAATTTGGGTCAAATACTAAGCTTTCTAATTGCTCTTTGCGTCACTGAACATATCATTTTTTTATTTGTTACTTCCGCGAATATAAAATACGCTAATGAAGGCTACAGGGCAAAAATCTAACGAAAAGGTATCTTTTACTATTGGTTATACGTATTTCTTTAAAAAGAAAAACCACAATCTTGCGTGGAGTGGTAATATTTAATGACAGAAATTAAGAAATTTTAAATCTTGCATAAAGAAAGCGTAATTGAAAGTGCTTTGAAATTCTATCTCTAAAAACTGGATCTGTGCTATGAAGTTTTATACTCGACGTAAAAACGGCGAAAGGATTTTAAACAATTTTAACGATTACCACAATAAATCCACTAGCCGTTGGCATTTTATTATGCGCATGCTGTAAAGTTTTTTATTCGACCAGTACAAAAGCATACACTTTTGAATAAAGTAAGTTCGAGAGTAATTTTCGAAAAATTAACGGTAGATTCAAAACTGAAATTATATGCTGCATTTTTTTGCTCACTTTCTGATTCATGAAAAATCATAAATAACTTTAATAACACCCGTAATCCAATGGCTATTACGTTATTATTTATGATTTTCCGACAAACATGAAACTCTTTCCTGTTATATTGACATTTCCAATAACCGTCAATTTAAAAGTATAGGTATTGATTCCGTCTAGAGTAAAGTATACAAGATTAGTTATCAATCAAATTAATTTGCGTGCATCAGAAAGTCTTTAATAAAATAATTCAATCGATTAGCATTTTATAGTTTGTTAAAGTCCGTTTAAATAAATTAAATTAATAGACCATGAAATATATAATTGCGAATAAATTAATTCATTTCAAATTCAAGAAGTTTCCCTTTTTAAAACACTTTTTTTAATAAAATCTAAATGGCTTTGGCATTTCTTTAAATCTATTGAAATTCTTTGAACTTCCACATAAAATATATTGAGATACCAAAAACGCATTCAACCGTTCAAATGTCCTGAGATCTGTTCAAACTGCAAGATGCCTGCAGAAGTTGTCCGCAATTCAATCGAAATCTTTTCCAATTAATGAAGCCCCTTGAAGTCACTCGAAGTCTTTTAGAAGTTCGTAAATATTAAAAAAAAATCCTCTATATTAGTTCAGCTTTCAATTATATAAAGTCTTTAAATTAAAAAGTTGCAAACCAACCTATACTTTTACTCATACTTTAAGAAATAAAAATTAGCAATAGCTTCAGGCTATTAAATCTTCAGTGTCTCTTCAAAATCCCAATTTCGAAATTGCCTGACTTCCTCTGGCTTTTCATGACCAATTTTTCATTTTACCTGGCCGTTCTAAATTTTCCTTTTAGATATAAAAACAACCTGACACCTAGGAGATCAATAATATTAATGCAAAAAAAAAGATTTGTTTCAACACGAAAGTACAGGAATTGTCAACCATATAGTTGAATTTTCAACTGAAAGCCCTAAGTTTTCAACCAAACATGAAATAGTTAAATTTCCAGCTAAAATTTTAACTTTCAACAAAATAGTTAAATTTTGAACAAAAAAAGGTAATTCAGCTGAAATTATGAATCTTCAAAAAAAAAAAAAAAATGAATTTCTAACAAAGTACAGTCGAACATCAATTTCAGCCAACTCGATTTGCGCCTTCAAAAAATTACCCCATGCCGCAGTTTCGGATGTAAGGAGCCGCGGAGGGATGTGCCGTGGTCAATCATGCATGACAAATTAGTAGCATAGCGATAAAGCGCAGCACCCTAACGGCCTAGCTAGATAACTGCGTCACGTTACGCAAGATTGCGACACGGCCCTGATGTTTATATTCAAACCGCCTTAATGGGAGCCGAAGGTCAGAAGCAAACCCGATGTCAAACTAAAGTCCGACTGTAGTTCCACTTTCAACTAAATAGTTGAATTTTCAACAACAAAAAAAGATGAATTCTCAACAAAAAATGTAATAGTTGATATTTTCACAAAAAAATTTTAATTTTAAACCGAAAACAGTAGAATTCAACTAACAAAGAGGTATTTTCAAGGAAATAATTGAATCCTCAACCATACCAGATTATATTCCAAGTAAACAGTTCTGATACTTAAACAAAAAAAATGCCATTTCTACAAAAATAGATTATTTTTTAACCCAGAAAGACAAGTTTTCAACAAAAAAGTTTAATTATCAACCAAAAAGAACGAATATTTAAAAAAATAGTCGAACCTTCACCAAATAATAAAATTAACTTCAGTTTATCGAAAATTCCCTTATTGTACCATCAGTTAACGAACACGTAGAGTGGAGATAAAGTATTTTATGTAACGCAGGCATGATTCAAGTCTTTTATCAGCGCATTTTTAGTTCTGAAAGTAGCCGTTTACACAATAGGAGTGAATGCGCATGCACGCAGTACAATAATGCATCCATAATACTCCTAGGAGTATTATAGGCCCATTGTTGCACTGCGCGCATGCGCATTCGCGATCAACCGTGTACGATTATGGGTAGCCTATTCACTAGCGACGGAAAAAAAGATGAGGAGTTAGATAGGCGCATCAATGAGGGTAAGAAGGCTATCGGTAGAGCAGGGTCCATTTTCAGAAATACAAACAAATAAAAAAAAACTGAAATGACCGAATATAAATCTCTATTCGTACCAGCTGTACTATACGGTAGCGAGACATGGACATGTCAAGAAAAGGACAAGAGTAAAATTAACGCGATTGTCATGAAACCTCTGCGCATAATATGCGGGAAAACACTGATGGACAAAGTCCGAAACGAGATAATCCTCAAAGAATGTGTTGTAGAATTTCAATCTTCTTGGTGAATATATTTTGTTCATAATTTTTCTTATTGTGTAGAAAATTAATATTTCTGGTTGAAAATTCATTTGTTTGGCTGCAAATTTAATTATAAGGTTAATTTCTCTGGTTATTCAACCTTTCCTTGGCTTAAACTGCGATTTAAAAAAAATTTTTAATAAGTTTTCAAGTGAAAATTTAGGTAATCTATTTTTTTACGAAAATGCATTCATTTTGATAGACACTCAATCTTCTTTATTAAAAATGTATTTCTCTGATTGAAAATTTATGTTTTTTTTTTGTAGAAAATTATTCGTTTTATTGAAAATTAATTTCTTTGGTTGAAAATTTAACTATAAGGTTGAATATTCCTTTAATCTTCAAAATTTGATACAAATTCATTCCTTTAGTTTCGAATTAGTTTTTTTTTTGTATTGAAAATGATTTTTCTAGCTGAAAATTGCAGTGATCTATTTTTTTCGAAAATTTGTCTTTTTTGATAGACATTTAATTTTCTTTGTTTGAAATTCATTTCTTTGGTTGAAAATTTAACTATAACGTTACAAATTCCATTAAAAATTAAAAATTTGACTGAAAATTAATTTTTTTAGTTTAAGATTAGTTTTTTAAATTGAAAATTAGTTTTTTAACTGAAAATTTAAGTAATCTATTGTTTGGTGAAAATTTATCTTCCTTGATAGATATTTGATCCTCTTTGTCAACAATTCATCTGTTTGGTTGAAAATTCATTTATTTTTTTGAAAATTTGTCTTCTTTTGGTGGAAAATTCACCTTTTGCCTTGAAAATTCAACTTTTGGGTTGAAAATTCATTGTTGTGGATGAAGATTTATTAATTTAGTTATAAATTAATTTCATCGCTTAAAAATTTAACTTTTTTGTTAAAAACTTCTTCATTTGGTGAAAATGAAATTCTCAAACTGAAAATTTAACTATTAGGTTGAAAATTCCTTACAAAATTACAAATTTGGTTGAAACTTTATGTATTTTGTTAAAAATTAATGTTTTGGTTGAAAATTGATTTCCTTCAATAAACATTAGATTCTTTAAATTGAAAATTAATTTTTTTTACGGAAAATGTAACGAAAATTTATCTTTTTGATAGACATTTAATCTTCTTGCTTGGAAATTTGTCTGATTGGTTGAAAATTTATTTATGTTGAAAATTTAATTATCTGGATAAATAATGCAATGTTGCAAATTCAAGTTTTTTCTCAAAAATTCGTATTTTTTGGTTCCATTTAACTGTTTTTCAATAAAAATTAAAATATTATTCAGGCATTGGAAATCCCTCTTTAAGATTTGAAAATTGGTCTGTTTTTGGTTAAGAATTCAGTTAATTTGTCGAAAATTCTTATTTTTTTATTGAATCTTACTATTCTTGAATGAAAATTAAAATATTTTTAATTGCAAAATGTCAATTCATACACTTGTTGTTGAGAATTAATTTTTCTTATCAGAGATTTTCGAATTTTTAAGCTTCGAAAATGTCAAAATAACGAACGTTCACTTTAGATTTTAGTGTCAGTTTTATAGTGAAATCTGCCCGTAAGCTTTGGTTTCCAAACATAATTATTCAACTTTAAATAATGCAATGAAAATATTTTAAAATTGTAATATTTTAAACTAATAAAGTTTCAAATCATAAATCTTACATTTTTCTTAGTTTTATTATGCCATTATTATGTCATCATCCCAATCGACGTTGTGGGAAAAGCGACAACAATGCTTTCAATATTTACGTGACACACCCATTTTTTAGAGAAACTTCGACGAACGTTTTTCAGTTTTTATCTTTCATTATGGATGAATTATTTAAGAAAAAAATAAATATTATGAACATTATAATTGTCAACATTTTTTTGAATGGTTTACATAATAATAAAAAAAAACTGTCTCATTCTTCAGAATTCAGTTGGCAGAGTGGTACGGACGTACCTTCTTCTTCTAGCCGACTTGAAATTCCTCCTAGATTTCAAGGATCTTTGGCCCACCCAGCATACCGATTTCCTGCTGGTCTTCTTAAAGTTCCATTACTTGACCCACCTTATGGTCTCGTCGACTTAGAAGGAGGTGTTTTGTACGTTTCATTTGCAAATTTTCGGCATGACGTATTTGGAATTTACAATAGAAAAGGAGAATTTCAAAGATTTTTTGATGCCCGGACTTTGAAACATGTGTCAATAAACATGGAAAGCATGCACAAGGGAAGGACACCCCTTACGGAACTTGATGGTCCCGAAATCGCATATCTGGAGAATCGATTTGGACCTACTTTTGGCAGAATTCCTCTTCATTTTCAGCTTGGAGTAGACACACCAAAGTACTATATTCCTCCCAATTTAGTTGTAGTGTGGAACAAGCGAAAGCATGAATATGAACACGTGCCATCACATATTTTATATCAGACATTTGCAAACAAACGTGATGAAATCTTTGGAATTTATGATCGTGGTCATTTTCGTAGATTTTATAATATTCATACTTTTAAACCGGCGGCAATAAACATGGAACTTGATGAGATCAATGAAAGAAACCCGTACGCTAGGGATCTTCAAGGCGACGAAATCCAGTTTTTACTTGAGAAGTTCGGTACAGACTAGTTATCATTCTTGGGTAAGTTACTTTTTTCTAGAAACTCGTTACATGGACTACGTTATTCATATTAAAATGGGTTTATCGAATATGCCGTCCAATCTCAACTGTTTTCAATGACAGCTTGGCAGCTTCGGGGCATACTTTCGGTCCAGAATATTGGCAATACCATTTTTAGTTTTTGATGAGGTGCAGAGTCGGATTTGATGCTTAGGATCATGATCCACGTTGGATCATGCTTAGGATCATTGTCCTTCTACACTTCATCCTCATTCTGCTCCTCCTTCCCCTCTTCTTTATAATAGTATTGCCAAAAAGGTTTGGGCTGCACTGGCACCAGACATTATTTGTTTAAAAATGATGTGGTCAGCAATGAAGCTCAAGCATAAAAAATGGTATTAACGATGAGACAGTTGACTCGTCATCTTCGGGCTTTCTAGAAGCTGCTCTTATCCACTAGGAAGTTGTTTGGACCTAATAAGTGGATATTACAAGGATGAGAAGGAGGACAATGATGAAAAGGGCATGAGACAGGAGAAAGATGAATAGGAGAAAAAGAAAAAGAAGAAGGACAATGAGCACAATGATCACAATGAGCCTAAGCATCGTATCTAATCCTAAGCATCGTAGCCGATCCTGGGCATCGTTGCCGACTCTACACCTCCTGGAAAACTGAAAATGGTATTGCAAATAAGGTTTGGGCTGCACTAACTGCAGACCTTATTCGTTTCGAAAGAATTTGGTCATCAGTGAAGCTCAAGTTGTACTTCACCGCCAAGAAGTTGTTTGGACCCAATAACTGGATATTACAAGGAGGAGGAGGAGAAGGACATTGATGAGGAGAGCGTGGATGAGAAGGAAGATAAGGAGAAGGATAAGGATAATGAGAACAATGATCTTAAGCATCGTAGCCCATCCTAAGCATCATAACCAATCCTATGCTTCGCGGCCGATCCTAAGCTTCGCGGCCGATCCTAAGCATCGTGGCTGATCCGAAGCATCGTAGCTAATCCTAACCATCGTAGCCGATCCTGAGTATCGTTGACGAATCCGCATCCTCTGGAAAACTGAAAACGTTATTGCCAATGAGGTTGGGGCTGCATTGACTCTAGACCTCATTCGTTTCGAAATAATTTGGTCAGCAGTGAAGATCAAGCTGTTCTTCTCTGCTAAGAAGTTGTTCCGGCCCAATAACTGGATATTACAAGGAGAAGAAGGAGGATAATAATGAGAAGGACGTGGAGGAGAAGGAAGATGAAACAGAGGATGAGGAAATTGGTCTTAAGTATCGAAGCTGACCCTAACCATCATAGCCGATCCTAAGTATTGTATCCGATCCTAAGCATCGTGGCCGATCCTATGCATCGTGGCTGATCCTAAGGATCGCAGCCGATCCTGAACATCGTTGCCGACCATGCACATCCTGGAAAACTGAAAATGATAATGCCAATAAGTTTTAGGCTGCACTGACTCCAGCTCTTATTCGTTTCGAAATAATTTGGTCACCAGTGAAGCTCAAGTTGTTCTTCTCCGCTAAGAAGTTGTTTGGACCCAATAGCTGGTTATTACAAGGAGATGAAAGAAGACGGCGAATGATGAGGAGAGCGTGGAGCAGAAGGAAGGTGATGAGGAGGAAGACAATGAGGACAAAGATCTTAAGCATCGTAGCCGGTCCTAAGCATCCTGGCCGAACCTAAGCATCGTAGCTGATCCTAAGCATCGTAGCCGATCCTGGGCATCGTTGCCGACTCTGCACCTCTTGGAAAACTGAAAATGGTATTTCCAATAAAGTTCGGGCTGCACTGACTCCAGACCTTATTCGTTTCGAGATAATTTGGTCAGCAGTGAAGCTCAATCTGTGCCTCTCCGCTAAGAAGTTGTTTCGAGCCAATAACTGGATATTATAAGGAGGAGGAGGACAATAAAGAGAAGGGCGTGGAGGAGAAGGGAGATCATGAGGAGGAGGCCAGTGAAGACAATGATCTTAAGCATCGTAGTTGATCCTAAGCATTGTAGCTGATACTAAGCATCGTGGCCGATCATAAGCATCGCAGCCGATCCTAAGCATCGTGGTCGATCTTGAGCATCGTGGTCGATCCTAAGCATCGTAGCTGATCCTGAGCATCGTAGCTGATCCTAAGCATCGCAGCTGATCCTAAGCATCGTAGCCGACTCGACACCTCCTGGAAAACAGAAAATGGTCTTGCAAATAGGTTTCGGGTCGCATCATCTCCATACTCTTATCCTATTTTTAAAAAATTTGGTAGGCTAGATATCTGGAAGTCGTTCTCTTCCACTATGGCCAAAAATTTCGTCAAGTATGCGTCAACGCTGCAAAGCTGTAATGGGAAACTTTGTAGAAAATGAAGACAAATAATCCAGTTAATTAACTTTTCAATTCTCTGAAATGTGATACAGTCTTTGAAACCACGATATCGTCTGAGAAATTATTAAATTTCCTGAATTATTTTGAAATTAGTACCTACGTCATTAATTTGAGGGGAAGGAGGTCGCGCGAAGAAAAACAACAGTAAAGTTCAACAGTTATTCAATATATAAAATAACTTTCATGTATCAGACCTCACATTCTTTCGCCTATACACGCCATTTTTCATTTTTCAAAGATTTCTCCTGTTTCCCCTGTTTTCAAGAAACTAACCCTTTCCTCTCTCATTTGGTTTAAATTGAACTATTTCGTTTTTAGAAAATTTAAATTCTTGGTTGAAAATATCACCCATTGAGTCGAATTTTGATCTCTTTTCTTGAAAATTAATTTTTTGCATTGAAGATTTATCATTTGATTCAAAATTCATCTCTTTGGTTGAAAATTGAACTATTTTGTTGAACATTCCTTTTTTTCGTAGAAAAATTTAATTTTTCAACTAAAAATGTGACTATACAATTTTCGGTTAAAAATTGATATTTTTATTTCAAAATTCAATCTTCCAGTACAAAATTCGAATCTTTGGTTGGAAGTTAATGTCGTTTTTCGTGAATTATTCTTTTCTCTTGGTTGAATTGAACTTTATTTCTCTGAATTCCTTGAATTTCCTACATGCACCTAAATTCCAGAAGTTTTCTCAATTTCCTGAATTTTTAAATTAATTGAATTCTTTGAATAACCTTGAGTATTCTGACATTCCTCAAATATTCGGAATTTTCTGAATTCCTTTAAAAACTTTTAAAATGTTGTGAAATTTTTTTTAATGTTGTGAAAATTCATTGGAATCTTCAAAAAAACAGTAAAAATTTTCAAATCCTTTGAATTTATTTAAATACATTGAACATTGCTTGAAATATTTTTAATTCTTTGATATGACTAACATTTTTTCAAAATTTTTTAAAATACACAAAAATGTTCAAAATCCTCTGAAATCCTGTCAAATTAATAGAGTCTATTAAAAATTATTGAAATCTATTGAAAGTCCTTGTGAAACTTTGTAAATATCCTAAAATCTTGAAAATTATTTATAATGTTTCAAAATACATTAAAATATTTCAAAATCTCTTCCAATATTTGAAATCCTTCGACACTGGTCTTTTCCACGTAATACTTCAATACCCTCAAGGATGAAAAAATTTGTTTATCCACCGGTAGTGTACTCCTATAATAAATTAAAAGTGAATGATCTGTTTATAAATAAATATCGAATCGCTGACTTGCAATAATAAATATTTAACAATTTTCAGTTCAATGATACCCAAACGGAAAGGAAAAACACTGTTGACAACGTAGGCGCAGCCGCTGGGATGTAGAATTAATAAAATGTGTGAATTGAATATAATGTATGATAAATCCTTTCTCGAAATAAATGGTGTGCTTTAAAATGAATTTACCAATTTAATTTTGAAAATAAGCTGCTATTTTAAATATGTATTACCGACAGACAGTTTCGTACAGCTAATTGTTATTTTTGTCTTTCTCACGTAATAATTAAACACCCACAATGTCAAATTACTTTAACTAGGGTTCATTTGACGCAGAATATAATAAGCTTTTTATTAGTTGAAAAAATATTTTTTTATCTATATTTTGGAAGGCCCTATTACCTTTCAAAATCAAGGCAAATTTCATAGATCAAACCACAGATCAGGTGACCTATCAAAAGTTAGCCTTGATTTTGATAGGTAATAACGAAGTTCAGAAGCAGCTTAATTTTCTAATCCAAACATATGACTTTTTAACAAAAAATTTCATTTTGAGCCAAATAGTTGAATTCTAAACCAAACAGATAGACTTTCTACGAAGAAGAATAATTTTCTACCAAAAAAGATAAATTTTCAACGAAATAGTTATGCTTTCAACCAAACCAGTGAATTTTCAACTTGAATTATGAATGCTCAACCAGAACATATTTGTTTGGACCAAAACATTGTTTCTCTCCCAAGATCATTAATTTTCTGCTTAGAAACGATTTTAAAACAATTACACGAATTTTAAACAGAATAGTTTCATTTTTAACAAAAAGAGGAATTTTTATCTAAAATTATGAATCTTCAACCAAACAATGTAAATTTTTAACAAGTTAGTTCGACTTTCTTCGAATGAAGTTCTTCAAAGACACTACATTTTGGAGTTTCTGAGATGGGAGTAGGATTTATTTGCATTTTTTTTTCATTTTCTTGAATTCACCTTAAAATCTTTTGAATTCTTTGTATAAAAATAATCAATTCCTATTATTATCGAGAATGCGTTTTAATTAAGAGAAGCATCCTCTAGTTATATCATGAAAACATATTTTAATTGTAGGTTCAAATTAAATATTGTACTTATTCCTATTCTTTTTATGAAGTACTACTTTTACTGTAAAACAAACTTGAAAATAATAAAAAATAGATAAAAAATTGTTTTATTAATTATTATTTCATAGTATTTCATCAATTGAGTTGCCTCCTGTCAGGTCTATGGCAGGAGGCACCTCACGAGGCCAATTTGAATATTTTTATTTTTACAAAAAACTTTGTGAAAAAATTGAACATTCTTTGCATTAATCAAGTTGTTTGGCCATACATGTTTTTCTAACGACTGTATGACCAGAGGCATAATGTTTAAGCATATTTCGAAAAACTAGTTTTGCAGTAAAACACGATTTTAAAATTTTTTTAATAAAATAAATAAGGCCTCTACTTTAATTACAGTAAAAGGTTGCGTAATTTTGAATGCTTTAATTTAGATATTTTTATCGTCGAGTCTCTTAATATTTAATCGTTTATTTCTAAGTTGAAAAATTGATCAAATAACATTTTGAAATCAAGCATTATCAATTGTTTGAAGCTTCAAGAACAAATAACAATTCTGAATGAAGTGTTTAAAATTTAAATATTGGAAATTGAATTTGAAATTCAATTTTAAGTTTCAGTTCTCTATTTGAAATGGAAATCTTATAAATTTCTAGAATTTTGTTTGGTTTTAGTCATTGCAAATTAACAATATTTAAATAGTAAGGTGAAAATTATAAATATTTAATTAAAACATTCAATTAAAAAAATTGTTGGTTTGAAGGAAGTTTTTGAATTGCTTAATTTTGGATCAATGCATTTAAATTTATTAATGTCAGAACCTTTTGAAAATAATTTAAGATTCAGGACGTAGTTTTTAAAATTCTTTAATTTTTCAGAGAAATATAATCAATTTTTATTACAAAAGTTGATGAAATCATTTGAAATGACTGGATAATTTCTTATAACTTCGTTATAAGAAACTTCTTTTTTTTTTAATTTCTACAATTACAGTTTAAGCCGTTGATTATGAAAGACCGAGATATCTCTACAAATGGCAATTTAACGTAGAATTTCATAATATTCCCAAACTTTTGAAAAAAATATGTTCTTTTTTCCAACTACTTATCTTATTTCAAAATAATCAGTGACTTATATTGCCGCTTGCGCTGGCTGTTTTTTCGATG
>JAABKJ010007545.1:191788450-192114625 GCA_011634705.1 Andricus grossulariae
TTCTTTCCTCATCTCGTCAGTCTGCGTTCGCCAAGCAACAAGTTCTGTCTGTTTTGGATGTAAAGTTTTAATTTATTCTCAATGAAAACCGCGCTTCCTGGCGACACATTTTTGTTGATTTAAAGTGGTGTGTATCGCAATGACTTGACCTAAACATGCATGTCTTCCTACCAGCGTTGTTCCGTCGTTTATTAATGTTCAAACTCACAGGTGAAGCAGCTCAACTAAATTACATATTACTGGATGAATTACGTGTTATTTGAATCTAAGGATTTCAGAGAATTCCGAGGATTTGAGGGATTTTCGGAAATTTAGATAATTCAAGGAATGAAAACAATTCTAGGAATGAAGAAAAATAATGAATGCAGTCTACTCAGGAGATTAAGAACATTCAAGGAATTAAAATAATTTCGAGTAGTTTGAGGATATCAGAATATTCAAGAAATGAAGGGAATTAAGAGAATTTCGGGAGCCTCTAGGAGTCCAAGGACATAAGGAAATTCAAGGACAAAAGAAAATTCGAGGAATAAGGTAAATGAAGACATTTAGGCAATTCGAAGAATTTTGAGGATACAAGGAATTCAGGAAATTCAAGGAATTTTGGGAATCAAAAAATCAAGAGAATTAGGGATTTCGAGGATGTAGGAGAATTGAGAGAAGAAGGATAATTGCGATAAATCAAGGAATTCAAATCGTTTCGGAAATTCTAATAATTTCATTCTCAAGGGGTTTTGAATGATATCTACAAATTTTCTAACTACAGGCAAACCTGGATTTAACGTCGGTTGTGGGACTGACGTTCGGCTTCAATCCAGGCTCTGCGATGTTTAAAATGAGAGCTTTCTATGACAGTAGGCATGACAGCGCCACCACTTAAGAAGAAAGTTGAATTTCAATTGAATATTTAAAACAATCTAAGAGTGAATAATTACTTTCAAACCTTAGTATAATACTTTTGATTAAAATGAATTGATATTCACTGCTCTTTTCCATGAATATTGCTCCAATAATCGGTTCCATCCCATCGGCTTCAGTTGGCTTATGGCATCGGAGACTCACTGTTGGTCGACGCAAGCTCGCCATCGTACTTTGAATGCACTGTTGCAACGTCATGTCGCAGTTATACATGCACGATCCTGTTTTGTCACGCTTGAGTGAGCACTGCAATTCCCCCCGGTACTTCTCTCACCCATTCTCGCGGCGCGGCGTTGATTCTCAGGAACGCTAAATCGAGGCTACCTAAATCCAGGTTTGACTATTGCAAAGATTTTGAAGATTTAGAAGAAATTCAAAAGACGTTAAAAGAATTTGAAGGATTTGTATAAACTGTAACACATTTGAGAATTGTAACTGGATTCATAAATATTTCTCAAGGTATCAAGGGAGTTCAATAAAATTGCAGGCGAGTATACAGATATCAAAGACATTATCAGGGGTTAAGAAAGTTAAACGTTTCTTATGAAGATGATCATTTTCAAATTCCAGAACTGGTATGAAACTGGACTCAAAGGACCGATTGACGTTGCGAAAAAAAAACAAACATATAAGGATTTCTTTTATCAAAATTTATTTTATAAATATCTGTCAAATTCAAGATTTCATCCGTGACAAATATAAATCGATTCCTCGATAACTTCACCTCTGTTTCTAGTTGCAGAATGAAAAGCGCAATTCAATTTTGCTCACCTAATGGCGAGACAATTCCTGGTGTTTCTCGTAAGAGGACTCTTCTTCCTGCCAACCCTCCTTTTCGTGCTAGGTCAAGGTATCCTCCTGCCAGGTCTATGGCTTCTCCTGCCAGGTTCATAGTTCCACCTATAAGCACGTGCCCAACTGTACACGTCGATGGCCAGACGGCCAACTGTGCACGTCGTTAGTAAGGTGAACAACTGTGCTTTTTCCAACCAAAATTCATAATTGGTTCCAAATATCAAAACTGCACGCATTACTCCAAAGGTCAGCTTCAGAAATCTATTTAAATTGTTTGAAATCGATATTTCCTAGTTGAATAATATTTTGCTGCCTGAAGTTCCATTGTTAGAGAATAAACTTTTCTAGACTATAGCCAGAGAAATTCCAATTCTAAAGAATAAATTAAAGAACGAATTTGGACATGTGCAACATTTTGAAAATGCTGTGATCACTTTCGACGAATTCATATAATTCAGTGACTTCATAGATTTCCATGACTTCCTAGAATTCGAGGAATCCGTGTGATTCGAAAAATTCATAGAATTGAAGGAATGCAGAGAATTCAAGGAATTCAGAGAATTCAAGGAATTTAGAAAATTCAAGGAATTGAGAAACTTCAAGGAATTGAGAGAATTCAAGGAATTGCAACTATTCTGTAAATTCTCGGGATTCGGAATTCTTTTATGCATAGAATTCTTGGAATGCCTGGCATTCTCTGAATTCCTCAAATTCTGTGAATTCTCTGCATTCACTAAATTCTTCGAATTCTCTGAATCCATGGAATTCTCTAAATTTCTTGAATTATTTAAATTCCTTGAATTCTCTAAATTCCATGAATTTTCTGAATTCCTTGAATTCGCTGAATGCCTTGAACTTGCTGAGTGCCTTGAATTATCTGATCCCCTTGATATCTTTAAATCACTTGCATTCTCTGAATCCCTTGAATTATCTGAATTCCTTAAATTCTGCGGAATACTTAAATTCTAAATTCTCTGAATTCAAGGAATTCTCTAAATTCCTCAAACTCTCTGAATTCGTCGAATTATCTGAATTACTTTAATTATCTGAATTCCTTGAATTCTCTAAATTCCATGAATTTTCTGAATTCCTTGAATTCGCTGAATGCCTTGAACTTGCTGAGTGCGTTTCCCTTACATTAACTGACAATAACATTGATTGTGAAAAGGCTGACTATAAAACTCATTTTTAATATTGCTACTCACACAGAATTTGTGCTTTAAAGCCTAGTGACTTGTTTTCATTATTCAGCTCATACTGGTATTCCCTATATAAATTAACAATACTATGCATTTTAAAAAAGGCTGATTAAAAAACTCGTTTTTAATTTGCTACTCATAAAAAAATGCAACAGAACTTTTTTTTTAAACCCAGCAACTTTTTCCCATTGTTCAGCTCACACTGGTATGCCCCTCGTACTTGTTTCCCCTATATTAGCTGACAATCACATTCATGGTAATACGGCTGACTATAAAACTCAGTTTTAATACTGCTACTCATAAAAAATATTACAGAATTTTTGCTTCAAGACCCAGTCCCTTTTTTCTATCATTCAACTCGTACTGGTATCCACCTCGCACTGGTTTCCCTTACATTAACTGACAATAACATTGATTGTGAAAAGGCTGACTATAAAACTCATTTTTAATATTGCTACTCTTAAAAAAAATTACAGAAATCTTGCTTCAACACCCAGTTACTTCTTTCCATTATTCAGTTCGTACTGGTATTCCATATATCAGCCGATAATACCATTCATTTTAAAAAGGCTGATTGTAAAACTCATTTTTAAACTTGCTTCACATAAAAAGTATTATAGAATTTTCGCTTTAAACCCTAGTGTCTTTTTTCTATTATTCAGCTCGTACTGGTATTCCCTATATCAACTGACAATACCATCCATTTTAAAAAGGCTGATTATACAACTCGTTTTTAATATTGCTACTCGTAAAAAAATATTCAGCTCGTACTGGTATTCACCTCGTACTGGTTCCCCTTATAATTTTATAATTCTATAATTTGTGAAAATGGCAGCAAATGGCCAAATGATTAAAATTTGAATTAAAATTTTCTTTTGTCTTTCATTTTTAGAGATCCCAGGTAGATGGAGGAGGCACTGTCTGCATGGCCCAAAAATGTCCGAGCCAGGATGTAATCTGGTTGGCGAGGGAATTACAGATGCGAACGGAAATGCAGTAGGCGCTGGCAAATGCGTTTGCGGACCTTCCGTGCCCTGGTGCCCAGGGGAAGCCGAACCCTATGTATACAGGACACGTCACGAGTGCAAAATCAATTTGGCGGCGAAAATTGCTTACGGTAAGAAGATGCAGATTTATATACTTTTCAATATGGACTTCACAAATCGAAAATCATACATACATTTTCTCCTTTTTGATAAGGAGATATCTATAAACTACGTTACCAATTTTGTGATATTTTCGACCCCCATCCCCCCTTTCAACAATAAATAATTGAACTCTTGACTAAAAAAGCTGACTCAACAAAATACTTGAATTTTAAATCTACAAAGATGAATTGTCACCAAAAATGTGAGTTTTAATCAAGAGAAATTAATTTTCTACTAAATAAATGAATTTTTAACTGAAAAATATGAGTTATTGAACAATATGGAAATAGTTACACTTTCAATTGAAAAAATAAATTTTCAACTATAAAAGATGAGTTTTAAAAAAAAGTTGAATCCTCAACCAAAATGATGATTTTTTAAAAAATAAGATCACTTTTCTGCTCAAAAAGAAAAATTAAAAAAAAAAATTTCCTCAATACATTTGAATTTTTGACCTGACACTATAAATGAACAGAAAATTACATTCTTCACCAAGGATTTGATTTTCCACGGAATAGTTTCATTTTTAAACAAAAAAAATTTTCAAGAAAAAAAATATAAATTATTCACCGAAAAATGGAATATTTACATTTTCAGTTCAAGAAATTAATTTTAAAACAAAAAAAAATGATAATAATTCTCTACCAGTTAAATGGAACAAAAAAAATTAGAATTTTTAACAAAATAGTTGAATTTTAAATTTACCAAGATGAATTGTCACCAAGAATTTGATTTTTAAGCAAGAGAGATGAATTTTCTACTGAATAAATGAAGTTTTAACTAAAAAATATAAGTTCTTGAACAAAAATGGAATGGTTATACTTTCAGTTTAAAAAATAAATTTTAACTATAAAACACGAGTTTTTAAGAAAATAGTTGAATCCTCAACCAAAATGATGATTTTTCAAAAAAGAAGATCAATTTTCTGCCCGAAAAGAGAAATTTAAAATAAAAAAAAAAAAATAAAAAAAGGATTTTCCACAAAACATTTGAATTTTTGACCTGACAATATGAATGAACAGAAAAGTTAATTTTTTCACCAAGTAGTTAATTTTTCCAAAAAATAGTTTCATTTTTAACCAAAATGATGAATTCTCAAAACAAACCAAAAATAAATTTTTCAACCAAAAATGGAATATTTACATTTTCAGTTTAAGAAATTAATTTAAAAAATGATAATAATAATTTTCCACCAATTCAATTGAAGCAAAAAAATCGAATTTTTAACAAAATAGTTGAATTTTAAATCTACAAAGATGAATTGTCACCAAGAATATGATTTTTAATGAAGAGAAATGAATTTTCTACTGAATAAATGAAATTTAACTAAAAAAAATATGAGTTTTTGAACAAAAATGGATTAGTTATACTTTCAGTTAAAAAAAAAATTTAACTATGAAACACGAATTTTTAAGAAAATAGTTGAATCCTCTACCAAAATGATGATTTTTAAAAAAAGAAGATCAAATTTCTGCTCAAAAAGAAAAATTAAAAAAAAAAAAAAAAATTTCCTCAAAACATTTGAATTTTTTGACCTGACACTATGAACGAACAGAAGAGTGAATTTTTCACCAAATGATTAATTTTTCCAAAAAATAGTTTCATTTTTAACCAAAAAGTTGAATTTTCAAATAAAAAAAAAGTTTAAACCAAAAATGGAATATTTGCATTTTCAGTTTAAGAAATTAATTTTCAACTATAAAACACAACTTTTTAACAAAATAGTTGAATCCTTAACCAAAATGATGATTTTTCAAAAAAGAAGATCAATTTTCTGTTCAAAAAGAGACATTGAAAAAAAGAGAATTTTCCCCACAGCATTTGAATTTTTGACCTGACACTATAAATGAACAGAAAAGCGAATTTTTCACCAAATAGTTAATTTTTCCAAAAAATAGTTTAATTTTTAACCAAAAAGTTGAATTTTCAAAAAAAAATTAAATGATTCAACTAAAAATAGAATAGTTACATTTTCAGTTTAAGAAATTATTTTTCCAAAAATAAAATAATTTTGTACCAGTTTAATTAAACCAAAAAAAAAAAAAAACGATTTTTTAACAAAATAGTTGAATTTTTGACTAAAAAAAGATCAGTTTTGTACAAAAAATGGGATAGTTACTTTTTCGGTTTAGAAAATTAATTTTCACCAAAAAAATGCATGTTCTTTCTCTGAAATTGAATTAAAAAAGCGAGTTTTTAACAAAATAGTTCAATCCACAGCCAGAAAGATGAATTTACAAAAGAGAAGATTAATTTTCTACCCAAAAAAAAAAGAATTTTCAACAAAATAGATCAATTCTCCACAAAAGAGTTGAATTTTCATACCGTTAGTAAAATTTTTAACAAAAAAGTTAATTTTCTACCAAGTAGTCACCAAAAAGATGAATTTTCAACCAGAATGTAATTTTTAATCAAGAGAGATTAATTTTCAACCAAATAGTTGAATTTTCAACTAAAAATTTAAGTTTTTAACTCAAAATGTAAAAGTTACACTTTCAGATTAAAAAATAAATTTTAAATAATGAAAGAAACAATTTTCAACTGGTTCAATTCAACTGAAAAAGACGGAATTTCAACAAAATAATTGAATTTTCAACTAAAATTATGATTTTTCGAATAGTTTAATTTTTAACCAAAATGTTGAATTTTCAACAACAAAAAATTAAATTTTTCAACCAAGAATGGAATAGTTACATTTTAAAATAAGGAGAATCATTTTTAAAAAAATTGTAATAATTTTCTACCAGTTTAATTAAAGCAAAAAAAACTAATTCTAAAAAAATAGTTGAATTTTTAACTAAGAAATATAAGTTTTCAACTTAAAAAGATAAGTTTTCAACAAAAAATGAAATAGGTACTTTTTCGGTTTAAAAAGTTAATTTTCACCAAAAAATTAAGGTTCTTTCGGTTAAATAGAACTAAAAAACACGAGTTTTCAACAAAATAGTTCATTCCACAGCCAGAAAGATAAATAAAAAAATATATTAATTTTCTACCCAAAAAGACGAATTTTCAACAAAATAGATACATTTCCCGCAAAAGAGTTGAATTTTTATACCGACACTAAAATTTTTGAGCAAAAAGTGAATTTTTTACCAAGTAGTTAATTTTTCAAATAAATAGTTTAATTTTTAACCATATAGTATTATTTTCTACCAAGATAGTTGATAGTTCGAAAAAAATGGAATAGTTACATTTTCAGTTTAAACAATTAAAAAAAAAACAAGAATTTACTACCAGTTTAATTGAAATTATAAGATGAATTTTCTGAAAAGAAAATTAATTTTCTACCCAAAAAGACGAATTTTTAACAAAATACATGAATTTTAATAAAAAAAAGTTGAATTTTCCACCCGCCACTATGAATTTTCACCAAAAAAATTAATTTTCTACCAAGTACCTAATTTTATAAATTATTAGTTTAATTTTTAACATTATAGATTACTTTTTAACCAAATAGTTGAATTTTCAAAACAAAAAAATCAATCAAAAATAGAATAGTTATTTTTTTAGTTTGAGAAATTAATAAAAAAAAAAAAAAATTTCTTTCAGTTAAATTGATCGAAAACAGACTTTAACAAATTAGTTCAATCCACAACCAAAAAGAGGAATTTTAAACAAAAAAAGTATAATTTTCTACCCAAAAACGCGAATTTTCAACAAAGTGGATACATTTTTCGAAAAACAGTTTAATTTTTAACAAAAAAGTTAATTTTCTACCAAATTGTTGAATTTTCAAGTCAAAAAGACGAATTTTCTACAAATCATTTCAATTTTCAAACCGTAAAGATGAATTCTCAACAAAACCTGTAATGCTTGATAGCTTAACGAAAAACTATTTTAATTAAAAAGAAAACAAATGAGTGTCATCAAAGAAGACAAATTATCAACAAAATAGTTCAATTCTCAACAAAATACATGAATTTTCAACAAAATAGTTGAATATTCAAATATAAAAGATCAATTTTCAACTAAAAATATCAATTTTCAACCAATAATGGAATAATTATGTTTTCAGATGAAAAATCGGATCAAATTATTCACTTTAAAAATGAATTTTCAACCAAAATAGTGAATCTTCACAAAAAATTGATTTTTAACAAAATTAGTTCAAATATCCATCAGGTAGTTTAAGTTTCAAACCAAAAAGATGAATTCTCAACGAAAAGCGTAATTGATATTTTACCGAAAAAGATTTTAAATATTTTAGATTAATAGTTAGATTTTCCATATTAATTTCCTACTAAACAATACGGATTTTCAACAGAATACATAAATTTTCAACTCAAAAAGGTCATTTTATTTATTGAAAACAGGGGTTTTATTTTTATAAATAAAAATGAATATAATACAATATAAAAATATCATGAATAAAAAATAATGAATAAAAAACTTTTTTAAACGATATTCTTTAAAAAGGGGAAAATAAATATTGTGTTAGGGCAAATATAGAGAATTTTGAAAATAAAATTTGGGGCCACCCTGATATAATAGTCTTGTTAGCAATTTATTTGTCTTGTATTTTTATTTCTTTTTTTTAGTTGCTTCCTCCTGACGATTATACTTTTAGTTAAGAATTTCATTATTTTGTTGCAAATTCAAAAGTTTTAATAAAAAGTCTTTTTTTTTCAAAACATTAAATTATTTGGTTAAAGGTTGAACCACTTAATTTTTTTATTTTTTGAAAATTCATCTTTTTAATTGAAAATTGAACTATTCCAGTTGAAGATTTATTATTTTTCTTGGAAATTCATCTTGTTGGTGAAAAGTTTAATTGCTTTGTTGAAAACTCATTTGTTAACGTTGAAACATTAATGTTTTAAACTATAAATGCAGCTATTCAATTTTTGGCTGCAATAATTGACAATTCATCTATCTGGGTAAAATTTGAGCCACATTGTTAAATTTTTTTTTTTGATTTGAAAATTCATCTCTTGGATTGAAAAGTGAAATATTTGGTTGGAAACTTTTTTAAATTCAAAATTAATTTTTTTACCTCAATATGTAACTTTTCCACTTTTTGTTGAGAAATTATCTTTTTTAGTTTAAAATTCGTCTTGATTGGTAGAAAACCAATCATTTTGGTTGAAATTAATATTTTAGGGTTGAAAATGCAACTGTTTTACAAAAAATTCGTCTTCTGGCTTGAAAGTTCAATAATTTGGATGAAATTTTTATCTTTCTTGACTGAAATCTTTATTTATTGAAAATTCGTGTTTTTGTTCAGAAAATTTGAATTCTGGATTGAAAGTTAAACTACTTTGCTGAAAATTCTTTTTTTTTAAGATTCTTCTTTTTAATTAAAAATTTTTTTTTTTTTTTTTTGAAAATTCATCTTTTTTGTTTAAAAGTTGACCTAATTTGTTAAAAATTCATCTCTAGTTGAAAATTCGACTATGTTGTTGAACATTTTTTTACTAAAAATTTATCTTCCTCAGTTTTGAAATTCAACTATTTATTTAAAAATTCGTCTTTTTTAGGAATCTTTTGAAATCCCTTTAAATTCGCTTGAAAAATAATATATTAATATAATAATATAATCATATAATAATATAATAATATAATCATATAGTAATATAATAATATAATAATAAAAAGTAATTAATTTCAAGGAAGATTAAAAATTTTTGAACAGTTAGTTATGTTAATTTTTTTCAACCAGAATTCGGTTATTTTAAACAAAAAAACCTTATTAGTTTTAAAAGGAAATTTTCAATCTTAAACCATTTTTTGTTATTTTATGCATTTTTAATTGAAAAATCAGAACATTTGTCAGATTATCATTATTTTTAAAATTATCATTCAGTCATTAAATTCACCATTTTTGTACAATTTTAGGTTTTGTTAGCGTTTTATACTGGAAATAGGAGCTTTTAATAAAAAATCTTTAAATTTTAAAGAAGATAAAAACTTTTTTAACAATTTTAGGTTATTTTATCATTTTTCACCGAAAATTGGATATTTTAAACAAAAAAATAGTAAAGATTTAACAAAAACACGGTTCTAAAGAAGATTTACAATCTTAAATAATTTTTAGTTATATTATGTTAGTATTCTTATCACAAAATTGTTATTTTTAATAAAAAATCATTAGATTTCAAAGAATATTGACAATATTTGAACAACAATAGGGAATTACAGCGTCTTTAATCAGAAATAGGTTATTTCAAACAGAAGAGATTTGACTTGAAAAATAAACTTTCAATTTTAAACAATTTTAGGTTATATATTTAGTGTTTTTTGTTGAAATTTGTATTTTTGAAGAAAAATGTAAAGGTTTGATTTGTATATACAAAATTATTATACATCAATTCTGAAGTCAATTATCAAAAATATTATCCTTGCTTTTCTTTTCTATTATTACAGATAATAGATACTATGAAATACAAAAATGTGTATCAATATTAATTTTATATATTGCTTGGAAAATCGCTTAAGTCAAAAAAAAATTGTGCATGTTTGTTTTTCCAGTAATTTAAAAATCGCGTTAAAGAAAATAAAATAATCGTGTGCTCAACGCGCGCGTTTCTCTTCAATCGTTTAAAATTTTTATTGCAAACATTGTTCAAACATTCAAGTATCAGAAAATACTTAATTAAAAATGGTATAAAATGGAAAAATATGTATAGTATTCGCAAAGATAAAACAAGAATCCAATGATCAAATTCAGACAACCACCACAAAATGCTCCTATTGCATGATAACAAACAACATGAGAACAAACTTTCTATTTCGATTATTCAAAAAACTAATGTTCAAGAGAAAAATTTCCATTTGCACCAGATTTTTAAAGAAGAAGATTGGGATACTTGGTTTGTAAATTTGGCAGATATTCAAATTCCTGATTCAGTTACAGATATTCGCAGATTAGGTAAAGGTTTTAGTAACCATGTGATAAAAAGTAAATCGAAACAAATGATGGAAATGGTCAAGGATGTTGAATCAAGTATACACAATATTCCAATATCAGATCAACAAGATTTCTGAAACAAGGTTTTACACTTGTCAAAGAGCTTTGTTGATAAGAAATGTTTGCACACTACTAGCATTGATCGTAAAATTTCTGAAGGTTTCATGATAACGAGAAGTTTCCTTAAAAATAACCCTGACATAATTTGCATGAATGCTGATAAGTACAATATTACAGATTGTATGAAGAAATCAGATTATATTAGGGATATGGAGGATTCACTTTGCAATCGTGATAACTTTGATTTATTGAGTCAAAATCCGTTGAAACAATTAAGAAGACACTTTCAGGATTCTAGACAATTGGAGAAAAAAAAGACTTTCAGGAAAATATATAAGATGGACTGATATAAATACCGAAGACACAGTTCCTGCAAGATGCTATGGTCTGAGCAAGATTCATAAGGAAGGTCCTTTGAGAATGGATATTTCGACTATTAACACTTGCAGGAAATTTTTAGAAAACAATATTAATTTGATACTTAAAGACTCCATTACAGCTTCAAAATAGAAGATTAAAAATAGCTGGGAATTCTAGAAAATTATTATTCAAAAAACTGTTCTTGATGACCATATGATGATTTCTTTGGATGTTGCAATGTTTCCAAGTATACTTCTTGAATTAGTTGAACAGATAATTTTGAATAGATAGGATAATATAAAAACACGTACTCTATTGAGTCAAAAAGATTTTATCAATGGCATAGCTTTTATTATGAACTCAACTTATTTTAAATTTAATGGATCTTTTTATAGGCAAAAGTTTGGCACTCCTATTTAAGTTGTAAAATTAAATGTGCTGTAATTTTGGTGATTTACATTCCTAATTTCTCAAATTTGAATGATTTATAATTAAATATTTGACTTTTGAACTTCAATATCATCAAAATTGAAGCATTTTTATTTCTAAATTTTTTAAATGGAAGAATTTTCAATTGTATCTTTTCAAATTGTAGAACTTTAAATGAGAAATCTTTGCATTCAAAATGTTCTTAATGTTTTAAATTTACAATACTAAATTGTGCATGTTTTAAGTTTTGAAATTTAAAATGCTGTAACTTAATGATTTATATTTCATGTTTCTTGAATTTGGAAGATTGAGAATGAAAAATTTGACTTTTTAACTTGAATATTATCAAAAGATTGTGAACGGAAAATTTGTCTTTTGATCTTCAATATCATCAAAATTTAAGAATTTTCGTTTATAAATTTGTTAAATTTAAGAATTTTCAATTGTAACTTTTCAGAATTGTAGAACTTTAAATGGAAAATCTTTGCATTCAAAATGTTCTTAATTTTTTGAATTTACAATACTAAATTGTGCATGTTTTAAGTTTTGAAATTAAAAGTGCTGTAACTTGATGATTTATATTACATGTTTCTTGAATTTGGAAGATTGAAAATGGAAAATTTGACTTTTTAACTTGAATATTATCAAAAGATTGTGAACGGAAAATTTGTCTTTTGATCTCTAATATCATCAACATTTAAGAATTTTTGTTTATAAATTTGTTGAATTTAAGAATTTTCAATTATAACTTTTCAAAATTGCAAAGCTTTAAATGGTAAATCTTTGCATTTCAGGTGTTCTTAATTTTAAAAATTTACAATAAAAAATTGTGCTTGTTTTAAGTTTCAAAATGAAAAGTGCTGCAATTTTAGTTATTTATATTCGTAATTTCTTACATTTGGAAAATTGAGATTAAATTTTTTGTTTTGATCTTCAATATCGTCAAACTTTAAGAATCTTTCTTCATACATTTTTTAAATTTCGGAATTTTCAATTATAAATTGTTCAAATTGAAGAGCTTTCAATTTTGAAAATGTATGCAAGCTTTAGGTTTTTCAATTGAAAATGCTGCAATTTTGGTTATTTATATTAGAAATTTCTTAAATTTGCAAGATTGAGATTTGAAAATTTGTTTCTTGATCTTCAATATCATCAAAATTTAAGAATTTTGATTTATAAATTTTTGAAATTGAAGAGTTTTCAATTGTAACTCTTCAAAATTGTAGAACTTCGAATGAAAAATCTTTTAAATTAGAGTATTTTTAAATTTTGAAAAATAACAATAAAGAATTATGTAAGTTTAAAAATTAAAAATGCTGTAATTTTGTTGATTTACATGCCAAATTTCTTAACTTTGGAAGATTCGCGAATTTGAAATTGTGATCATCAGCAAAATGTGAATCAGTGTCGAAAATAGAATACATCAGTAAGGATCATAATTCCAGAAAGTCTTTTAAGACCATCTTATTGTGAAATTTAAGAGTTTTAAATTAGATTAAAATCAAATATAAAATTCAAATAAAAAATTCAATGTCCAACACCCAAGTCAATGTACAGAATTCATGAAAATAAAACAAGAATCCAACGATCAAATTTGAACAACCACCAAAAAATACTCCTATTGCAATTCCTAAAAGCAAACAAAATTTGTTTCTTTGGACAAAAATGAAAAGGAGGAAAGAAAAATGAGAAGGCAACCAACCAAATATACTTCCTTTTCTTTTTTATTTCTTTCGTCTTTTTCATTTTTATTATTATGAAATGACAATATAAAATCATTTGCAATTGGAGAAAGGAAGGACTTTTGGAAAAGATATAAGATGGACTGATATAAATACGGAAGATACAGTTCTTGCAAGATGTTATGGTTTGAGCAAGATTCATAGGGAAGGCTATCCTTTGAGAATGGTTATTTTAACTATTAACCCACGAAATTTTTAGAACAAAACTTTAATTTGATACTCAAAGACTCTATCACAACTTCAGAATACAATATTAAAAATAGCCGGTAATTCCAAAAAATTATTATTAAAAAAACTGTTCCTGATGACCATGTAATGATTTCTTTGGATGTTGCAATGTTTCCAAGTATACTTCTTGAATTAGTTGAACAGATAATTTTTAATAGATGGAACAATATAAAAACACGTAATCGATTGATTCAAAAAGATTTTATCAAAGGGATAGCTTTTATCATGAACTCAAGTCATTTTAAATTCAATGGATCTTTTTATAGGCAAAAGTTTGGTACTCCCATAGGTTCAGTCATTTCTGCGAGCTTAGCAGAAATAGTTATGGAATATTTGGAGGTCTTTGCTTTCAAGAAGATATATTTTACTTTCCCCTCTTACTTTCGGTATGTTGATGACACATTATTATGTATTCCTCTAGCAAAGTTGCAGGCAGTTATTGATGCTTTTAATGGTTTTCATCCAGAACTTCAATTTACCCATGAAATAGAGAAAAATAACAAAATCAGTTTTTTTGACATAGAAGTAACTAAAGGTCAGGATGGCAATATTATTACCAATTGGTATGAGAAAAGTACATATTCAGGTGGAGTTTAATATTTCTTTTCGGCTCATCCGTTTCAAACAAAAAATTGCAGTAATCAAGAACTTAGATGACAGAGCTCTAGGTTTGTGCCACATTTGATTTCACAAAGTGAATTTGAATATTGGTAGGAATATATTTTTTTTAATCATTACCCACAAAAGTTAATTAAGCAACATATCACAATTAGAATTCAACAAATCAAAAACAAAGTAACATTTCATTTACAGATAATCAAAAGGAATTGAGAGAATATAGTTCTTTTAATACTTTTGTTCTTCCTTCTTTTTGGGAAAATTCCGAAAACTATTGAACTTATGTTGAAAAAATTCAGTATTCATACTATTTTTCGCATGCCAATTAAAATGGATTCAATAGTAGTTGTTTGTAAGGATCAATCCCAGGCGGAAACATCATATATAGTTTATATATAGTGTAAAGTATTATATATAATATTCATTTGTTTTATATATTTTGAACATGAAACAATTGAATATTATATATGATGCTTCACATTATCTATAAACTATATATAATATTTCCGCCTGGAATTGCAAGATATGTAAGATAACGTACGTGGAAGCACAAAAGTGAAGTTCGTTTGGGCCTTTGTTATAAGAATGTTCTTGCTAGACATACGAGAGGGTTTGTTGATGTTGACCATGAGTTTGACTAGGATAATGTTGAAATTTTACATGGTGTAAGGACTGAGAGAAAGAAAGAATTCATGGCAATGCTTTATATTAAAAAACAAAATAAGTTGTCTCTAAATTTGAAAACTGATTTGGACAAATTAAACATAAGTTGTTCTAGTATGATAAATTACACTTAGCAATAGGTTTTCATGAATCTTGGTTTTCCCTCATTTCTTATTTGCTTATAACGGATTTGCTTTTGACCCACACTTAGATCTCAGGTATCAAGGAGATATCGTCGTGCTTTCTTTGCTGTTCCCATATGTTCGAAATTTTCTTACCTTGATGTATAAGCACCGAAACGTTGGTAAATATTATAAATGCTTTTATATTGTGATTTGATAATAATAAAAATAAAAAAGACGAAAGAAAGGAAAAAATAAGGAAGGGGTTTTGTTTGGTTGCCTTCTCATTTTTCTTTATTCTTTTTGTCCAAAGAAACAAAAATTTTTGTTTTGTTTTTAGAAATTGCAATAGGAGCATTTTGTGGTGGTTATCAAAATTTGATCGTTGGATTCTTGTTTTATTTTCGGAAATTCTATACATTGACTTGAGTGTTGTTCGTTAAATGATATTTTCAATTTGATTTTATTGTGATTTAAAATTCTTAAATTCAAATGAAAAAATATGTCAATAGAGGTACAGAAAGATTTGTTCGTGAATATAAAAATTTCAAGGATATAAAAATTGAATTGAAAAGCGACCTGGAATAAAATGATGGATATAAATAAGAAATAGAGAGTCCTCGGGAGAGCAATTTATGCCATCAAAAAGTGAGAAACTTTAGTGTTTTTTGTCACCCTCCCAATTCATTTTCCCTCGAGTGGTTGTATTGAAAAAGGAGACGGAGCGCTTGCTGGTGTGAATCGAAAAGAAAACATAAATAAAGCCAAAGAAAAGCGGAAATGACCAAACGAAACGAAATGAGACACCTTTAATGAGAAAAAGACTCACTTCTTAATGAAAGATCGTCGGAAATTCATCTTTTCGTTTCTCATTCCAAATTAAAATTGCACCTAAAAAAATACTTGAATGTTTCTTAAGCCCAGATTTTTATTATAAAATATAACGAGAGATACTGAGGTAAAGGTTTCTAGCATGAGACAAATTTTGAGGGGGTTTTGAGATTTTCATTATTTTTGGAACGATAATCGAAATATGTTTTTGAAATGTTTATATCAATGAATGGGTTGATCTTTTCGGAATGCGAAACGCCTATTAAAAGTTTAATTTAGTCTAATCAAAGTTAGTATATTTATGAAAAAGTTATGTGTTTTTTTTAAATATTAACATGGCTTATTTTATAATATTTTCTATACGAAATCAAACTAAATAGTACAATGAAATTTTATTTCAATCGTTCATAGAGTACTTTTAGGCCGACAATTATTCAAATGCATGGGGAAAATACAAATTTAATTTATTTTAATTGTTGAAATACGTTTTTCACATATTCATCACGGAAAAATATTTTGTAGCATATTAAATATCCAATAAATTAATAAGTACTAACGAAAAGTGAAGAATACATTATTTTGATGATTAAATACGAGCACACTTTTCACAGAGTACCAATAATAATTCTATAAAGTGAACATTAAATTTTTAGCATTGACATATGTAAATATTGTAAACTGTGAAAATAGTAAATTTCAATTGAATTATATTTTTATTTACATTTATGATGATTATTGAAAATTGGAATTAACGCTTAATTGAACTAAATTATAAAGATGTATATATATATTTTAAAGCTAAAAGTAATTTCTTTTGTTTCTTTATAAATATTTCGAAATAATTTTCAATTTTATATTAAAATTAATTTTTCAAAATAAAAATTCATTTTAATTTTCTCAGGAATCTTTAAAGAAAAACTTTTTTATTTTCTTGAAACCTTTCGAAACTCTTAAAAAGTTCTTTTTTCGAAACTTCCCAAATCTACATTTTGTTTTAAATTTCTTGAAATCTTTCCAGGTTTAAATTTTTTTGAAATCGTTTTAAATTCTTTGAAATCATTTCTTAATTATTTTTGAACCTTTTCAAAATTTCTTCATATTTCTTGAATAAACTCGATTTTTTTAAATTTGGTAATCATGCAAAAAATCTACTTTCTTTTTCGAAATTTTAGGAAATCATTTAAAATCCTGCAAAATAAAAACAATACCCCACAATCTTTTAGATTCTTGAACATAATTTTGGATATGTTTCGGGATTTTCCTGTATTTGACCTTGAAATGACCTTGAACCTGACGTGATGGAGGTAAATAGACCTCGGATTCGTATTCAGCGTATCAAAATACATAAGGATAAAGTGGTCTTGTCAAATAGTCCTCACCTTTTTTTTTTGTAAACCAGTGTTATTCATTCACGTCACTTAAGCGCTTGTGCCAGGTCCTCAAGTTGCTTGTCGACACGTTCGCTTCGTCACTCACGATTCAGCGTAATTACTCGTGTCATTCAGTGCTCCTGACATCTCTGGGCCATCGACAGTTTATTTGTTGCCTATTTATGTTTATGGATTACACTTGATTTCTCCCAAATTTGATTCAAGGTAGTGCTTGTAAGTGAACACTCGAGTTATGAGTGGTATATTGCGGTGGACATTAGAAACATAGATTTCGCAATAAATTTAACACAGGCCTTTGCATCATTCGGTCCAGAGTTGTCGAGCATCACTCTTTTGCCGAAAACAATTTATAGGATCCAGTATGCGGTGAAAATGGAGTTCATCCGAAACATCTGCATCTGAAAGTTCGTTCCGTCGAAATTTGGTATATTTATTAGGGACATTTCGTCGGTCATGTTTACAAGAATGTATTCACGGGTCTTTGTTTAACACAAGCGAATCTTTCCTCCGTTACATATGACATCAGCACGTCTTAACCTGAGCGACTGTGATGTGCTTGTGAGCGTCTGAGTGAATCATTTTGGAAATCATTTATGTACACCAGATGATTTTGCAGACATCCCCTATGCGGCAATAAACGCCTACATGGCGAAAACCGATCCCATCAGAGAGGACTCGATTCAAGCGTACAGTCTAATAGTTTACTTTAGATAACCTCAGTGCTATGAGACTTAGATGATCCTGCCCAGTTGCAATAATTATAATACATATGGCGTCTTAAGTCTTTGTTTGCACTAAAAAAGGAATTTGGTTTTCTCACCCTCCTGACGATTCACGGACAAAAATGGCGTACCTTAGTCTATAACCTGTTAGAACAACTCGTTTATGGTAAAAGTAAAATATTCTGCGAATGCGTTAAAGAAAGTGTGGGTCACCGAAACTGAGTAGCCAACGTGACAACGCGTATATAGATACCAGCACATTACACACTGACACCAATAGAGTGCGACATACAAAGAACGAATTTTTCTTATAATTAATATCTGCACTTTTCAAAACTTCCACGTATATTATCAAAACCATTATGAATTCAACGTAGCTGAATAAATCGTTCATATCTACCTCATATTTAAAGTCGGAGACGCATATTCCACAGTGGCTGATATCGTGACGCTCTGCACTCCTACCGAAGAATAGTGTCTTTTTCAACCCAAAGAACTAGAGGCCAATAACTTGTCCAAACACGCTGTATGAGATCCTTACAGCCATCCCAAAGGACAGAATTATTCAGAGATTTGGAGCTCTGTGGAGAGAGATTTACGAACAACGTGGCTCGTAAAACGGTGTAGCAGACTGTAGAGAGAACATGCAAATCTACAGGTGCGTCTACAAAGACGTAGCATCCCACCAGAGCAGCCTGTTTATCGCCTCAATTGACTATCAGAAAGCTTTTGATTAAACTTCACATAGACTTACCATCTGTCTGTTGGAAATTTTGAAGTTTTACATACACATAGTAAGATGCATAGAGAGAGTGATGCTTCTTTAGAAACCCATATTCACTATCTCATCTGGAAAATAGCGTGTGCCAATGAACGGCGTCACCTTCCAGAGGGGCATCTTTCAGGGTGACGCCCTAAGCCTTTACCTCATTTGCATAATCGTTCTGCAACCATCTTCCGCACTACGTGATTCCCCGTGATAACTCCGTGGCGACACTAATCACCGCGAGCATAAGGTAACTCATGTGGTTTATGTGGATGACCTGAAGATATGTGCTTCTGATGCAAGGCAGCTTAAGAATGCTGTAAGTATCATCGATTGGCAAAGTTTGCCAAGATTCATCTGAAGCGAGGACGAATTGCATTGAGGGTATAAAATCAGTGTAGGAGACTCTCAAAAGCAGATACAAGCATCTACTATGACATATTTGGCCTTGCAATCTCTCGGCGTTGAACAAGATATCTGCGACTAACATGCTTGCCGTTCTGCTTATATTCTACTCGTTTGGGGTAAGTTTAATGGTCGCGTCACGAGCTCATGATCCTCGAAATGACTACGCGTATTACCTTGCATTCGCAAAAAAAACTTTCATATCAATTCGTCCGTTCTGTGCTAGTACATCCCACGCCGTCAAGGCGGGTGAGGTCATCTACACCTGCAATGTCTGTATAACCGAATTATCTTGGGCACAGCTCTCATTGTCGCAAATAAAAAAGATCCTGTCCTAAAAATAGTCTGGCATCACGAGATGTTTGGTGAAGGAGCGTTCCTTTACAAAGCCGTGGAGCAGGTGGACGAGGCTCTTGGCCTGGATCTTAACATAAGACATGAGGAAAGTATCTTACTTTATCTACTCAGGTGAAAAAGTTATATATAGGTAATGTCTAATGGACAAGACAATAGTATTTTTATTTAATTCATAAATTTTTTTGTGCGAAACGAATGAAAAATATCAGTTTTTTGTCCACTATATATAAACTATATATAACATTTTTACCTGTTTATATGCCACACTTCTTAAAGCCCAAGTGAAGAAAGCAGAGGTCAATATCTTTCTCGAACAGCTTCTCGACAAGTAAATGCACAGAAACTATCACAGGAATGTAGAAGATCAGACCTTGTCAAAGGAGCAAACTTTTATCTTTTGTTAGATCATCAGGATTTAATTCAGGTACAGAAAGTTTCATTTTCACATGTCCGGGCGATTTTCCACTCTATTTCCACCTTAATATACCGTGACAGCATTTTACATCAAGAACGCGCTGAGTACCTAGAACACATACTATCCAGGCTTTACATTCCAGCGGGAACGACGCGACGTATCTCTACAAAGCGGCCCTAAGAGTGCTTTAGTGCCATCTTTGTCGCTCTCACTTTGTTGGCCGCGACACTCTCCTGCCAAAGGCTCCAAGTGAGAAAAAGTCAATTATTTAGAACGAGACGTGCCGTATTTTCTGGAACTATGAGTTTTGAACAGTAGTCTCCACTGAATACTCGAGGCCTGACACCGTTCTTCAGGACTTTGAAAAGCGACATGTGTTCGTGTTTGAATTCTCGGCTAGAAGTTAGAATACCAGACATGCCAGAATTCTGTCGAGTGTGTTGACAAATTTTCAAAAGCTACATATGTCTGTCTTATTCTGAACAAAAGTTACCTTTGGACATTAAAACATTGTTTAAACAAACAAAAACAAATTGAATCGACCATACTGATATTTTATAATGCCCAAACAGTTTATTTCGCTTGCCTGGGTCCTGATAATTAGCGATGATACGTGAAAAAAGTATGGTTTTAAAAAATAAAATTGATTTAATCTATTTATAAATAATAAGAGAATGCATGAAACTTTTTTATTTGACACTTGGGGTCACTGTGACCCCACGAGCTTTTCGATTGTCTACGTTTTTCTACAAGTATTTTTTTCGAATAGTTAAATTATCACTGAGGCTTTGGAAATTTTTGTCTTATTTTGTGTTCTTCCAACATCACTCATGAAAAAAAAATACATAAAAGTATTATTTACGACCAATATACCCCACAAAACTAGATCCGCGTTTATAGAATGGTTTTTGGGTCAGTTTATAAGGGGGTAGGGAGTTGAAATAAAAAATCAACGCATACGTCACATTCGGGGAAGAATTTTAAAAGGTGCCTGTAATTTTCAGTCGTTTGACCAGAAATTAAACCTTCTAGTCTCATATTTGTAGATATGGAGTTTTTTCTTAATTATTCTTATGTGGAAATAGAGGGGATGGGTGGCACCATTTATTATTGTTCGATCGACACAAAATACGTATTTCCTTATTTTGGAAAACTTTGCAAAATAAGCCATTCTCATAAACAAAATTTGAACATTGCCTTTTTTGAATCACCCTAGTGTCATGCTTGTTGTATGCATTTCAGTATCATCACTATTGCAACATTTTTGTTAATTGTATCACACTGAAATGCAACCTGCAAAATTTGTATCCAAATACAGATTAAATTATTGCACAATGGAAAAACTATTCACATCTGCATAAGCAGATGTAAAATTAGTTGTAATATCTTTTTGTAGTATTTATTTAGTTGCAAATTGCTTCTCCATTGTAAAACTCTTTGCTCCACTTTTGTGTAAAAGTTTGAAACCTTGATATTTGGTAACCTCGTATTTGTAACTATACAAAAATCTGGTATCTTTACGAAAATAAAACATAAGAATGATATTATTATTGCGTGTGATATTGATCTTCTTATATCCATTCACGCAGAAAGAAATCAGTTAATCGTATAAGTTTCCTTTGTTAAAATAGTGCCAGCATAGCTTTTGATGTAGGCTTAGTGAATTTTCCGTGAACATAGCAGAAAACTGCATGCTGTGACCATTTATAGATTCTTAGATTAGCAGTCTGTTCTTTATACATGTGGTCGTTATTAGAAATTCCTTGAAATCTTTTCAAAAATCTTGAAGTTGTTTGAACTCCTTCGAACTCTTTTGAAATCTTTGAAGTCCATCAAATCTTCATTGATCAATACAGTCAGGTCGAGTATTTGGACTTCGATTCTAATCAAGTTAGGTGCGATGTATAAGTTTAAATGCAATTTGACTCGAAAGAAGTCGGTTTCATTCGTATCGAACTTCCGAAGTTTATGCAAAACTCTAATTAGCCCTTCCAATCCTAGGAAAAAGAAAAGTTTTCTTACCGTCTATTGAATCCCACGCAAATGCAGCATCTCTGCTACGGTAGCAGGTTAAGAAAACGTTGGAAAATGTGCAGCTCTCCATGTACGTAGGTAAAGAGTCTCGAAAACCATTCGGCTTTCCTAGGATTCGCTCTCCTTTTGTTGTACGAACGGCCTCCTTTATTATGCAAATCTATGCCGGCAGTACAGTGCACCATGGGCGACATATAAGGGTTTTAATATTAACCATCCACAGGACCACCCAGAGGGTGGCACGGCGTGAACTGCCCAGGGAGTAGAGAGGGGGTAGGTGGCTTGGAACGAGCAGAGTTAGTGCGAGGACGCTTTGGCATTCCACCCTCTACATCCCATCATCTTACTCGCCAAACCCGAACATGAAGAGAGTTTTCGGGCAGGCTACAAGTTGATATATGTACAGGATTCATACTCTAAATTTTCAACGACATTCTTCAATCTTATCAATTTTATTCCTCTTCTCTAAAAACCTGCTTTTTTACTCATTTTATCATGTTTAAGGAAATTAATTTCGGTCAATTCTATGCTAATTTGTTGTTCTGAAATAAACCGGCTACACCAATTTATTTGGACGTTGAATTTTCTATATTTATCTGTTATTTTACGAAAACAAGTTCCTAATACGGGCCTTTTTAATTCTGACATTCAATAAAAGAATTATTTTAATTTAGAAGAAGTATCTCGCAATTTTAGAATTTTGAATATTCTCAAAACAGCTTTAATCTAAAGTTTCAGAGGTCGACTCAAAACTCCCCTGGATGAACAGATTTTTCTCACAAATCAACTCTCAGGCTTAGAGGTATTCTAAAAATCTCTAATACGAATAGTTTTCATAATTCGTAAATATTTCCTGAGATTCCTACCATCTAAATTTTTTACGAAGCACTTAAGATAGGTATTTTTATACTAACCAATCTATCAGTGACCTATCTATTGTCATACTCACATTAAAATTTCATAATAATATATATAATATAGTGCCATACTTTTAGTCTAAATAAATTGCGTTGATTTATTGAAAATTATTCCCATCCACTTTTTTGCAGTCGCATTTTAATCAATTTAGAAATATAATCGTTTCGTAGAAATGTTTATTTCTGAAATTCAATACGATTAACGTTTCAATTTACTACGAGTGAACATTTTTCATTGAGCCAGTGAAATTTTTGTCCCCATGACTGTAATTGAAACTGACTATGAAATCTTTATGTAGAAACTTTTTTATTGAAATAAGCGGATTTAGTCAATTCCCTTGGTGCGATGAAGAACTCATAAATAGTCGGTTAATCCCCGATACACCAGTTGATGCATCAGTTTATGGGGAAAGCACTGGGAACCAGGCAGCAACCGTATGAGAAGCGAACGAGAGGAGTAAATTCAACGGGAGAGTCCTGCGCACCGAAAGAAGATTTCCTACGTGCATGTTTTTCATCTCCGAATGTGAATGAATGTGAAAATACGCATGCGAGAATGAACCAAAGTCATAAATCACACCCCATTTTCATGGTAATATCTGATGGAGTTGGCAGCCAGATATTCCAGACTTTCCGGTTTACACGTGCGGATATTACATCTTGCAACACTGGACATCGACACACTGTTACGTCCTAAGAGGAGTTTCGCCCTTTCTAAGATTTACTCCTGCTTTTAGTTGCTTATCGCATGCTCCACAGGTAACGAGTGATTGCTGGTTCCGGTCTTTCTTCACTACTGAAAGGTATTCCCAAAGGTGGTTTCCGTTCGTTTCCTTTTCAGACTCTGCGAATTCATTTCAACTTTGAAGACGATATTATCCCAGGGTGAAGGAGACGCGAAAGTGGAAACTACATTCGATCAGTTGCATCTAAGGAAATTCCTTTGACGCTTCAGAAAATAAATTGTGTATAGAAATGTCAGACATGCTTCTAAGATATTTCATCGACCTCATTAGAGATCTTTCTACACTACAAAAACGGATAGAAATGGGTGGAAAGTTTAAAATAGATCTTAATGAAAAAAGTAGCTCGGTATATTTTGTATAGCTTTTTCTCCACCCTTTTCACACTTGCAATGCTCTTCCACTATAACCCACATCTTTCCCCCTTTTTATTTGGAACTCCTTTCCTCTCAACGTCTCATCACCGCCAGCTTCTACTCTCCATAGACCTATCTACTATCTACTAGCCATAGACCTATCAGTGTAACCCTTCTTTCCATCTGAAGCTGCGTGTCCATTTCATCCCTTTCCATCTGCCGATCTCTTAACCTCCAATGCTATCCCCTCTATCCTCCCCTCTAGCCTTAGACCTATCAGTATAACCCTTCTTTCCATCTGAAGCTGTGTGTCCGTTTCATCCCTTTCCATCTGCCCCCTCATTCCATCCTTCTTTCTATATACCAGTCATACAACATCCTAGCCAATGTTTGTAGTTGTTCTATTGGATCCGGTACTGGATATTCATTATTCCTAGTATCTACGTCTGCAACGTCAATCAGCACTTGTCATCTGCACCTTCCAGAGGGCGTTCATTAATAGGAGGCTGTTGCCCACTTTTCTCTGGTAACAAAGAAAGGCGCCTAACATCTCGATTCATTTCATATATTAATTTTATTCACCTCCTGGATTGCTGAATCTCTGCCTCTGATCGAATCAGACAAGCTGCCTCTGGAGGATGTGGTTGCACTGGATCATCATGCGCTTGCGCAGGATTATCTATAGCATGATGATGGTGTATTACATCACCGGTCACGGGCTGATCTTGTTGTGCAACTTCCTTCAACTGATGTTCAATATCGATTTTTTCCCGCCGAAGCAACCTGTCCTCTCATCTTCATTGCTCTTTATAATCTCCTCCTCTTAGCAATAAAATCTCTCACTGCAATTTTCTGTATATAGGAATACTTTGCAGCAGAATTGTTTATAACATTGTATACCTTTTCGCTCTCACTTTCAAACTGAGCGCTTCCCTAATAGAGAGGCAGCAGTTTCTATAGCATTTCTGTACTCTAGTTGATTCTCTGCCTCGGTATTTCTTTTAAGATGGTTGGTTAAAAATAGCTGCAGCTAGCGAAAGCGTTGCAGGTGAAATTAGTCGCATATTTCAACAGTGAATTTTGAAGATGATCATCTGAATATAATTTCCTACATTGTGTTTTGAAAAAACTTTTTTTTTGCAGAATATTTTAATTTCTTCGCATATTTCTTATTTTATTTTTTCTATCTTTTTTTGAGTTTTTGACATTCAAATGTGCATCTAAAATTCACGGAAAATAACAAAAATTAAAAACTTGATTTTTTCCTTTTGGTTATTCTAATATTTCAAATAATTGTGAAAAATTTTGAGAAACGGGGCAGAATGGTCTACTCTATCAAAATATAGTACTAACATAAAATTGACAAAAACGCAGATAGACTCATATTCGGCACAAATTTCATAAAGACTCATAAACGGAAAATTTTACATAGACTCATAGACGGCTCTGTCAGCATATAGACTTGTAAAAATGAAAATTTGCACTTGCTGTTTCGAAAAATTTGCGCGAAATATTTATTGTAAAGTTAGGGTTATTGGGAATTTGAATTGCACATCGTCTTAGCAATAAATATAGAAGGAGAAATGGAATCTGATCGCAAGTAATGGTTGCTTTTTAAATAAGACGGTATATGATCAGTACTCCCAGCGATGGCCCAGGACACTACTGGGCCCACGTCAAACAGAGCTTTGTCATTGGCGAAAAATAGAGATTCAAGAGAATAACTAATTATTCTCTTCTCTCTGCCAATAAGATACTCATCATCACACATGCGCAGTACTGCTCCGGGCTCTCGTTGGGAACACTTAGAGATCCTCTAGGGAGAGTTGAGACACGTTTCCTCCTCCAATGCTCGCCGCTGTACCGGAACTTGATATTTCACTGGGGCGCGAAAAGTTTGAAAAATGACGTGTAGCGCAATACGTGACAGCACGCGAGCGAGCATCGAGACCATTTCGTATTTAAGCTAAAGGATTAAAGAATGGAAACTGCGTAATGCGGGGCCCATTATTTATCATAAATTATTTTTCTTAGTTTATTCATATTGAAGCTATGATGTGTGATATGCGAAAAATATTGACAATATTTTTGTGAGATATAAGTGTTTTGAAAAAATGGTAAATTGATGTATTTTATACTGCAATAATTTATCTAAAAGCGGGTTTCTCCTGAAAGAATTTCCAGGAGATTCCAAACTTCGAGAATTGTGGATTCAGAGTATCAATCGAGCAGATTGGAAAGCAACTGACAAATTGTGTGCTTGTGAGGTATAAACATTCTTTTATTTATCAAAGTAAAATAATATATGATCAAAGCAAAACTTTATTTGCAACTACTTTCATTAAAGGTATATTTCGCATTTGATGTTTATTATTATTATTATTATTTTCAGAATATGAATTTATGAAATTTCATCATTTAGATCTTCATCCTTTCCTACAATTGACTTTTACTTTATTTGAATGTATAACCTTTTTGAACCAAAGCTTTGCTCCCAACCTATAAAATGTATTTATTTAACTAATATTATTCATGAAAATTGGTATAATATATATGCCTAAAAGTGATTTTTAATTACAATTTGTTTATTTTAAGTGTTTAATTCAATGATACTCTATTTATTTTGTATTAAATCTGTTATGGGATGAACACTATTTGAAAATTACCCTATTTTTGAAATAGCAGGTTCCGGTATAGCGGCACCAATCATAATTTGAGTACCCCGCATCTCAACTCTCCCTTGAGGATCTCTAGGAACACTGTATACAGAAGGTAAATCGAGCAAGATTTAAATTTTACCTTTGAATTATTATTCTTTTGAACCGCGCAAAACGATTCTGAATGAATAGTGTGAATTTCTGTAGCTTTTTTTGTGGCCAGATAATGGAAAGATATGAATTTTGATTCATATATTATTCATATATTATATTATAAATATTGCATATATTACCTGCACAGCTTATCTGTTCATTATCTTCAATCACTAGGCATAACATATAAGCCTTTCCGCTTGCAAAATCTGGAAAGGTTTATCAAAGTACACAAAGCTTCAACTGTAATAAAAATACCTAATAGCATTATTATAGCCTTCGATTCTTACCTTTCTAGAACTAACTATGTTAAGCAATGTAGTGTTACTTTTTATTTCCAAAGACGTCGATTTAGAGGATCAACCGGCCAAACGCCATTTCGTCGGGCGAAAGATATACGTGATAACAATGGATTTACGACTCATATAACCACCGCTTATTTTCCTTGAGTCACTTTAACATCAATGGCAAAAATCAGGTTGAATTAATATTTTAAATCATTTAAAAAGTTTTGTAATTTGCAAGCTTGTAAATATATTCGTTTTTTAATGCTGATTCAAATAGTTAAATACTTTACGGTTCCTCTTAAATATTTAGAACTCGAAGAATTAATTTTTACGTTATAAGAAAAATCAGTAAACATTAGTATATTTAGAACAATAGATAATTCTAATTGCAAACCATAATTCTTGAATCATTATTATATTACCCTCGTAACATGTTTTAAGCATCTGCATGTTGATCATGAGGAAAAGGCGCGTAATACAATTAGAATATTAAACGAAATTATTGTAAGTAAAGTTCTGTCCGAATTGTGTGAAGTGCTTCTTCCATAATGATTAAGTCCCACCTTTAAAATAGTTTTCCAATCTCAAGAATGAATATTGAGGTCCAATATATATTACGGCGCGGCCATGGCATGAAGTTTGGACCAATTACCATTTGATACTTTTCTTTTTTAGAAGCTTTAAATAATTGTGGTAAATCTTCAGGAAGTATAGAAGGACTATATGTTGATTATTTCGGAAGAGACACTGCATACAATTATGTTGGACATCACTCACAAGTAAGTTAGTTAAATCTTCTAATTTTAGATTATTTTCTCATTGATATGGTCAACTTCAACATCTATTCCCTCGAAACTAGATAACTTTTCCTCATCAAAATTTTTTGGCCGTAATTCAGCAACTATTCATCCCTGGAATGGACATTAGTACTTTCTTTCAATTTCGATTTAAAAGAATGTTTTTATTCTCTCTTGTAAAATTGCGATTTTGTGGGCGAGATTGGATAGAGATGGTAGGTGTTAGAGGGTTAGGGAGAAAGAGGGTTAGGGGGAGAGAGGGTTGGGTGGCTGATAATGTAAGAATGTGAAGAAAGAAAGTTTTAAATGAAGGGGAGGTGAGAAAGGAAAGAAATAAGAAAATATTTGGGGAGCGGGCAGGAACAGAGATGGAAGGAGATTAATATATAGATATTTTGCTCAGCTCAATATCAAAGGCAATATGACAGGTATACTTCAAAAGTAAGTAAAGGTTTGCAACATGTGCTGCCATTGCTAAAAAAAGTCCCTTAGATAGGGACTTGCCTCTTGATTCAACCAATGATTTTTTTAACTAATTGGTCTAATGGATATTTTATATGCTGTGGTAAAAATGTTGTCCATAAGCAAGTTGAAAATGATGATACATAATAGGAACAGCTGAAAACACTTCGACGTTATGCGCATATATAGATTATCATGATATAAACGATACCGTCATTTATTCTATAGTTCAATTTTCTTGAATCCAAGCGTAAAAACTTTGGCGATATCAGAATATGCTTGTCCTCGCAAAATGCTGAACAGGAAAGCCGCCTGAACTCTCGTTTCTCAACCCCTTCTTTTAGCAGTGGAAACTCGTAGAAACTTTTTTCGTCGTTCTGGCAATGGTCGTAAACTGAAAGCATGCAGTCAATTCTCGATGCAAGAATGACCGAATCGGAAGGTTTTATTACTAAGATTCCTATTTTCAGAAGTGAAGGTCACTCTTTCCGCAAAGCTAGTTTCATGCGTATGTAGTGCAGAATTTGGCTTTTCAAATGAAGGATCATTTCTTGTTTTTTTTTGTTGTATTTTTTGTAAAAACGAATTTTCACATTCTCATTCACACCAAATTTTAAAGGATTTAAGAAAACGAATGAATCGGTGATGCGCTTTTTTAAAGCCCAAAAATAGAGGTCAAACTCGTCAACCAGGTTATTCCGGGTTCCCCGGGACGTGTACGCGTGCCAACTTCTTTGCGCCGCTGACATAACGTATGATTTCTAATAATAAAGTCAAGGTCAAGGTCACTATAAAGTATTTAAAAAAATCGAAAATAGGACAGGGTGAAGATGAAGGTTGATAGTGGTGAAATGTGAAGAGAAGTAAAAAAGAAACATTCATAAATAATAATGCATAATTTGTGGTCATATTTCAAATTATTACAAAAATAAGGCGGTCTGTGAAAAAACCACCTAGATTTGACCTTAATTGCTAAATCTTAAGAACTTCTGATTGTTACATAATTTAAATATTTGATTTTATGCTTTTATTTTATTTTCTGAGAGCGTATCTTGGTATTGTAAACTTTAAATGCTTTTAAAATGTATTCTGGTTTGTGAAAAGACAGTTTCATAGGTTTCACAATTTCGTGCAAGAGCCTTTGAACTTCTGAACTTTAAAAGTATATACGTAGACTGGGTGTCCCAAAAGTCCCTGTACGATTGAATATTTCCTCAGGTAAGATATTTTTCAGGGAGGTCAAGGTCATTCTTGAAGTAACTTTCAACTAAGAATTTAATGGTGACCTTTATTTTGATCTTGACCATGACCTTCACGGTCATATTAAAGTCAACTTAATTTTTTCAAATGGGAACCCCTATTTTTGAACCCGGGAACTGAGAGAGCAGAACATTTTACGTCCAGACATGACCTCGATCAATCAAAAATTTGACCTGGGAAGGGCATAGGAAGGTCAAACAACGTACAGCAGGATGACTCGACTGGCATGCATTTTTGAAGAAAATGTCCTGGTGAAGGTCCTGGTCAAAGTCAAGGTCACGGTCACGAAAATATTCAGCCATTCCGGGACTTTGAGGACACCCAGTATATCACTATATCCATTAAAAAGTAATCTTATATACATTTTTACCTAAACAGTTTTGTACATCTGTTTTAGGATCCCTATTCCAAGTGTACTTTTACATAGAACATTGCATGATATTTTTTTATGGAGATATTTGTAATTTAATGGAATTTTAAGTAAATTTCTTTATTAAAATATACATTAGACGAGTAGATTAATTAACATTAGATTTGGATAAGAAATTATTTTGTTTCGTTGATTTGTCAGTATTAAGCTGGCCCTGGAGAAAAAACGTCCATATTGATGATGCTTCTACCATTTGTCTTGAGGTGACCCTGTATTATCTCTCGGTGGTGTTTATAGTAGTCACATGCTTAAAATTAAAATACCGTTTCACATATATATTCAAATTTAAAGATTTGAGTTCTATTTTACACAATGGTCAAGAATCCACAAAGCATCATAATGAATCCAGCGTATCGATCAAGTTAATTTACATCCAGATTCATTCACAGCAATCATATTCCATTAGACCCGATTCCAAACTTCGTGACCTCTAGCTTCGAACCAGTTCCATCAAGCTAGAACATCCACAATCAAACTTTCCAAATTTCTTTGTATCACAATTTCGGAATTTTTCGGGCTATTGTTGGGCTGTATTGACGATTTTTGGGCTCTACTACTTTTATTAAAAATTAAATCTGCAAAAAACAATGTGCATCAGAATTTTAGGCTTAGTTTGGGCTCTCAAATGCACAGCAACAATTTTGAAAACCACTCCTTTATGCCAAAAATCACCCCCATCGTAAAAACTCAAACCTGGAAAGAACCAAAGTAGAAAGTAGTGTTGAGGGATTCTTTGGGTTTTGAATGCTTACCTTTTTTTCAAAAATTAACCCTACGTATAGGAAATCGAACACCTGTGTAAAAAATTCAAGTTGAAAATTTAAAGGAGCCAAAAAATCAGAGACTCTATCCACAATTTGAAATTCTCAAAAAGATTATTTTTTGACAAAATCCTATCTACGTGGTAAAATTGGTTGACTTTTAACGTTAAATGTTGGAGCCCAAAAATCGGAGCTGCTATTTTTGAGAACACAAAAATCAGAAACTATATTCACGTTACAAAATTATAAAAAAGATCATTTTCTGCAAAGTCATACTGATGGTTTACAGAGGGGTTGCTTTTTAACGTTAATAGTAGGAGCCCCAAAATCGTAGTTGATGTTTTTGTGGAGCGTAAAAATCAGAGACTCTGATCACCTTATAAAGTTCTAAAAAAAGATCATTTTTCGGCAAAGTCGTACTAACGGTTTACAGAGAGGTGGTCTTTTAACGTAAAGGTCAAAGCCCGAAAACCGTAGTTGGTATTTTTGAGGAGCCCAAAAGTCAGAGACTCTATTGGCACTTTAAAATTCTCAAAAAGAATATTTTTTGACAAAGTCATATCTACGTAGTGTCAAGGGATTGTTTTTTTTCTATTTCAAAAAATCCAATTTTTCACGCGCGTCTAAATTTGTATTAAAAATTCGAGCAGACAACGGCACATCTCTAATTTTTAACGCTAAGGGAGCTTCCATAAAGGATGTCACCGTCTTTTGGCGAATTTTCGACCCCCCCCCCCCATTGTCACATTTTGTCAATGGGGTTCAATGTCCTCTGTCATAGACATATATATATATATATATATATATATAATATACTTTCCAAATTTTCATCTCTGGATAACAGATATAATGAGAAGGTGAAAAATATTACAATGGAAGGAATAATTTTTTTTTTACAATGAAATAGTTGCTTTCCTTTTTTGAATTTTTCACTCGAGTCTTACACAAGAAGGAATCTAAAAATATATTTGATCACTTATAAACTTATTTATCACACGTTTTATATCTCGAAAAAATATAGAAGAAATTGAGAATATACTTGTTAGAATTCATTTATTCCAAAACCAAACAGATGAAAATAAAAATAAAACTTTTTCGTTTTCTTTCTTTCAAGAAAATATTTTATTACCCTTTTCCGATATCATCAATATTTTGCGATTTAACGAAAAAAAAATGTATTAAAACAAATTTATTTTAGGTAAAGCAGGTACTTCACAGAATATTAACAATTCTGTTGGTATAGAATATTAATTTAGATGAAAATGTATATTTTTTCTTTAGACCAAAAATCGCATATTCAATCTTCTTAATTGCCATCCAATTTTAATTTAAAGATGAGAAACTTTTAAAGGTCGCAAACAGTTAAAAATAATTTGGAAAAAATATGATGTCAGAGTTTGAAAAGGTTTTTGTTTTTATGAATGAAAAATTTCATTTTTCTCGAAAACTATACGAGTTACGAAAAAAGTTTACGAGTTCAATTTGTTTCCTTGTTTAAAATCTACAAAATTATGCTCTTTTATAATATTCTATCTAGTGTAATTTTAGACATTTTCAAAGAAATGGAATAAAATCGACTAAATACTTCTGAAATAGCATTTTTAAACGATATTCTACACATTTATTCAGAAAATATTAAAAAAAAATTTTTTAGTTCGGTAATAATGTTTTAAAAATACTTCATGTGATTGATATAAAGATCCTCAGCTTTAAAATGAAATTTTTTAAATCTTTAAAGTGTAGAAAATCCAACTTTTCAAAAAAAATGCCTCATACGATTATTTTAATACTTGTGAGGAGTCCTAGAAAAAATACAAGAAGAAAATGTCAAAAAATCGAAATTTCCAGTTTTTCTCGAAAACGAAGCGAGAAACGAAAAAAAGTCTAGAGAGGAAAATTGTTTCTGTTCTCGATATAATTATCTTAAGTAGATAAGTTAGAAATGTATTCATTCTCATATGTTTTTTAACACTAGAAACTTTTTACTGCAAGCCGATAATATTTTCAAAATAAATTAAAATCTTCCAAAATTAGGAATCGTAATATTTATCTGTCCTAATTTTTTCTCCTGTATGAAACTGAAAACACAACTTTGATGCATTAAAATTAAAAAATCGAGTTTCAAAAAACGAAGCAAGAATAAAAAATAGCAAGGGGGTCTTTTTGTAGTAATTTCTCCAAGGAAAAATTCTTCTCTTTTGACTTTTGTTCATATCTCTCTTCTTTTTGAAGAAAAACTGGAATTTTCGACTTTTAAAAATTAAAAATTGGATTTTTTCAAAAACGGCTGCGGCAAAGATTTTGTTTTATGTTGGAAAATAGTTGCAATTACTGTCTGGGAGTTGTAAGACATCCCAGACACAAAACCAAGAAAAATATTCTTGGATGCTCAATTTCCTATTTCCTGATCCTACTCTAGAAACAATCCTAAAAGAATCCTACCCCCTGTCCAGCTCTATTTATGGGCTATTTCCTGTTCCAACACTGGAAAATCCCTAGAAACACCCCTATAAGTATCATATCCCCTTTCCAGCTCTATTTATGGCTTATATATGCGCTATTTTCTAATTCGTACATCTTGGAAAAAAATGTTTGTCAAAATGTAGGTTAAAATTACCTGGACGATCCACGTCACAAATGACGTAAGTCTCTCTCTATCCAGCACAGCTTTTGAACTCGACCTTGGAAGTCGAAGCTGGGGCCTCGGGGACCAGTTGAGACCAGTCAGCTGTTGAGCTGCGGACAGCGAAACGCCATGGACCGTATCTTTGAGTGATAGTGGCCGTCGACTCTTCCTCACCTCCGCACTCTCAAGTATCAATCTGACAGAGTTACCCGGGACCGTAAATAAAATGAAGTAGTAAGAGGATTTCAGATCACGGCACGGACGAGCTTCTTTCCTGGACTGAGACAATCAGGCGTGGATCGCGTGGATGAAGCTTCACCAGGGCGAAGAGGGCGATGGTCGAGGCTCGGGATTCTCCCTCCCTCCAGGTGGAGGGAAGAGGGAAGAGGAAAAACGCAAAACGGCAGAAGAAGACAAAGTTGGAGAAGGAGGAAGAGGTGGATCGGCTAATGGACGGTACCGAGCGAAGGAACGGTACGCGGAACAGTTAGACGGAGTTGACGACCTAGATAGAGACCTGCTTTCCAAAGACCTTACCCTGCCTGATATTCCTGCATATTACCTTGGCCGCCAAACACCGAACATGCCGAACGTTCACTGAAGGCTCTTTTCTTTCTTCATCTGCATTGCATTGTGTTTCACTCGCCTCATCCTCATCCTTCCCCTCATATTTCTTGCCCACTTTTCCTTTTTTTCTTCTTTATTCATAATGTGTCCACTCCGGGTTTACATGACCTCAGGTTCTTACAATATTACCACCTACAATCTACATATTTCATTTTCGAAGTCGCTTCTATGCGACTTCCGTTTACTTTTTCTTTCACTTCTCTTCTACCTCAACCCTGCCATTTTTCACATTCGTTCTTTCTCATTTGTTCCTCTAGCCCCCTCCAATAATTTAATCCACTCCTCACCCAATCCATCCTCCCCAAAAATCTTTGTCTTATTCTATTTCCAGCCCTCTTTAGCTTCAGTTCCTCCCCTATATTCTTCCCATACACCTCATGTTTCCTCTTCCCATTCACAGATTCTCCACTTTCTGTTCCTTTTCTTTTCCCAATATCTCTTCTATTGCTCTTATATTGCACTATGGTTACACTGACCATTGCAAATTTTTTTGTATGCTCCTCAGTTGTATAGAAAAAAATATTCCCAATTTTCCTTTCACCTCCTATTTTCTCTGCTACCTTTATCCTTCATTTTGTTTCTCTTACAAATTTACGATAATCTCCTTATTAAACCGTCTCTTATCCCATTTTTCATCATAACCTTCATCCCCCCTTTCTTCCTTATAATTCTTTTATGTAATACTATTTCAGAACATATGCCCCTCTCCAATAAAACCGTTACATATAACTTATATAATGTTGGGAATAGTGTCAATCCCCTATAACCTTTAACCGCCTCCCCTTTGCGATTTTTTTACTACCAGTCTACTCTATTGCACATAATCTACCATCTCAATAATCCTGGTTTACTCTTTTCCTTCCTTTTCTCTCTCTCTCTCTATTAACTACCTTCCAAAGTTTTTCTTCCGTCCTAGCCTTCTCGGCCTCTTCTTTAAACTTTGTATTTTCCTCTTTTTTTATCACACATTTCAATATAATCAATTTTTCTACTATAATCTCCAATACTTCTCCCTTTTCTCGATTTTATTAATTCCTTTCTCACTTCCTTCTTCTCTTTAAATTCCTCATCACATTTCATTTTACTCCCTCCTTCACTAACTTCCGCTTTTGTGCCCTCTAATAATCTATTTAGTTCTCCTATCATTATTTCCATCTCTTCGGTTCCTCCTATTGACCAATTTTTTCCTCTTCTTTTTACCTTTACTTCCTTTGTATCGTTATTACTATTTTCTCCCTCTAATATCACTATTATGAGAAAGTGATCCGAATATATATAATCCACCTCTAGTTCCTTGACCTTCCTCACCTCGTCCTCCGCTATCGCATAATCAATTACCGTTATATTTTTTACTCTTCCTCAGCGTTATTCCACTTCTTAACCCCCTATTTCTGTTTAAGATAAACCATCCCAACTTCACATTAAAATATCCTATTCTAAGCTTTATCTCTTTTTTATTTTCTTCTATCAATTCTTTTATTTCTTCTGATTTGTCCTTCATATCTCCGATATACACCCCCAGCATCTTCACCTCTCTCCTCCCTGATAGGAGAAGAGGTACTATTAACCCTTCTTTTTTTCTTTTATCTCTTTTCTATCCTTCTCTGTTATACATTCTTTTCTCACTACCATCACCATGCCTCCTATTACTCTGCCTTTTTTATTCTTCCTCTTTGCATTTTGAACCTACTATCTGTAACATCTTGTTAACCTTCCCCTTACCCTCTACCATCCCTTTTCATTTAGCCACGTCACCATCATTATTACTACCTCGCATTGTTCAAAAGTTCTTTCCTATCTTCTTTTCTTCTTCTCTTATCTCTTTTGTTGTTGTTGTTACTTTAGCGCTTTAGTGATTCTTATTTTTTGGCACGCGACCTTCACTCGTCTCATCCTAATCCTCATTCTAATCCTTCCTGACTTTTCTCTTGTCCGCTTTTCTTTTTTTCTATCTTTTTGTCTTTTCTTATCACTGTTTTTGTTGTTGTTGCTTTAGTATCCTACCTTTAGTGATTCTGATCTTTTAGCACGCTACCTTTACCTAGGCAGATATAGTGTCGGTCGAGTTTCCGTCGATCCGTCGTACTTTTTTCCCAAGAGGGGAAGTGAGGAAAAGGGGAACTAGGGAAGGTGAGGGGTCCACGAGGAGGGGAAGTAATGGAAAATTAGGGAGGGAGAAGTAGGAGATGTGAAGGGAAATGAGGGGAGGGGAAGTATGGAAAATATTGGAAGTGAGAGGAAGTAGGGGAAATTATTGGAAGCAATGGATAGTAGTGCGGTGAAGTGAGGGAAAGGTTATTAGGGTAGTTCGAGTGAGTAGGGGAGATAAAGTGAGGGCTGGGGAAGGGGAGTGTTAGCTGGTGCATTGAGGAGAGGGAGAAGTAGAGTATGGGAGCATTTCTTTGACACCATCATTTATCAGGAAAATATGAGTTTTTGGATTTAAAGGAGGTCAGATTGATTTCATCTTTGGACTGGTGTACCTGGAAAGCACCTTGAATAATGAAGACCAAAAATCATAAAAATTAATAGCGCCATTTTTGAGTTATGGTGAAAAATGTGATTTTTTTGCATATCACTGACACTGATTATATGCTAAAAAATCGTCTAAAATTGGATCTAAACGTCAGAATGACTTCATAGTTGGACTAGTGAACATGGAAAACACCTTGAATAATGAAAGTCAAAAATCATAACAATTAATAGTGCCATTTTTGAGTTATGGTGAAAAATGTGATTTTTTTGCATTTCACTGACACTGATTATATGCTAAAAAATCGTCTGAAATTGGATCTAAACGTCAGAATGACTGCATAGTTGGACTAGTGAACATGGAAAACACCTTGAGTAATGAAAGTCAAAAATCATAAAATTTAATAGTGCCATTTTTGAGTTATGGTGAAAAATGTGATTTTTTACATATCACTGACACTGATTATATGCTAAATAATCGTCTAAAATTGGATCCAAACGTCAGAATGACTTCATAGTTGGACTGGTGAACATAGAAAATACCTTGAATAATGAAGGGCAAAAATCATAAAAATTAATAGTGCCATTTTTGAGCTATGGTAAAAAATGTGATTTTTGGCATATCGCTGACACTGACTATATGCTAAAAAATCGTCTGAAATTGGATCCAAACGTCAGGGTGACTTTATCTTTGGACTGGTGAACATGGAAACACCTTGAATAATGGAGGCCAAAATCATAAAAATTAATAGTGCCGTTTTTGAGTTTTGGTGAAAAATGTGATTTTTTATTCAAGGCGGCTTCCTTGTACATCTGTTCAAAGATGAAGTCACTCTGACGTTTGGATCCAATTTTAGAGATTTTTCAGCATATAGTCAGTGTCAGTGATATACCAAAAATCACATTTTTTTTACCATAGCTCAAAAATGGCACTATTAATTTGTATGCTTTTTGCCCTTCATTATTCAAGGTGTTTTCCATGTTCACCAGTCCAACTATGAAGTCATTCTGACGTTTGGATCCAATTTTAGACGATTTTTTAGCATGTAATCAGTGTGTTAAAAATCACATTTTTCACCATAACTCAAAAATGGCACTATTAATTTTTATGATTTTTGGCCTTCATTATTCAACGTGTTTTCCATGTTCACTAGTCCAAAGATGAAGTCAGATGTAGGTTCAAGGGATTGGAAAAAATTAAAAAAATTGTTTTAAGATTTTAAAGAATTAGTTAGGATTTACAGTGTATTTTGAAAGATTAAAACCGATTTTAGAGGATTTTTGAAGAATTTCATCGGTTTTCAAAAAATGTTATGACTACCGAGATTTTCAATAATTTTAAGAGATTTTAAAGACACTCAGTGGAATTTCATAGGACTTTAAATATTTCAATGGATTTCAAAGAATATCATCAGACTCCATGCATATTCACGGTATTTTAAGGGATTCTATAATATTTTAATGGATTTCAAATCTCGCAGGATTTGAAGGATTTGAAGAGATTTTCAAATATTTCAAGGTATTTCGAAGGATTTTAAAGAATTTGAAAGATTTTAGGCTATTTTACAAATTTCAAGGCATTTTCAATTGATTGTAATAATTTGAAGGGAATTCAAAATATTTCAAATAATTTAGGGTTTTTTATTTAAATTCCATGCAATTTTCAATAGCTCTAAAAAATTTCAAGGGATTTAAAAAGATTTCAAAGCACTTGAAATATTTTATGGTATTTCAAAATATTCCAAAGAATTTTCAATTTATTCCAATAATTTAAAGGGATTTCAAAGAATTCGAGAGATCTTAAAGTATTTTTAAAGATTGCATTGAATTTTGAATTGATTTCAACATTTTGAAGAGATTTCAGAGAATTCGAAAGGCCTTTTTTGTTATTCCTAAAGATTGAAAAGAGTATTTACGTGTTGAGAGGCAAAGAAGCAAAGAAAAGGCGTCAAGAGTGATCACGGTCAGCTTGTGGGATTTTATTAAAGGAGAAAAAGAACGATGATGCGATCTGGAATGCAACTGAGAGGAAATCGAGGCAAAAAATGTTCTTAACAGGACAGAAAGAGAGCAAAAATTAACAAGCAATCATCAGAAAAAGGAGGTGGTTGAGAACAAACTTCAACAATATGCAGCGGAAACACTGTACAATGTAGTATTCTTTTTTAGGACATCATGGAATTTTGGAAAAAAGAGTCGAATTTTTGTAGAGAAATCTCTTTCAAAATCAATAGATATAAATTTGTTGTATATCTTACATCTAAATAATTCAATCTTTTATTAAGAACGTTGTAGTTTCGATAAGTAGTTTTCGATTACAGTAAGCGGTTAAAATTCAAATTTTCATTTTGAAAAAGTTGTGATTATGAAAACTAACGAAAATTTAAATACCTGATTATAAAATCTTTAAATTTATAAGGCGCGGAGATTTCTTTCCTTATACACTAGAATTGCTCAGTTTTAAAAACGTTTTGGAAATAATAAACGTTGATGCATTGCAATCCGTGAATAACATTTGTTTTGAGTCAAAAATGCTTCAATTTATTAATAAATGTTGAAAGCTTTGAGTTTTTAATTGATAAATTTTTTAATAAAAAAATTCATTAAATAAATACTACTTATATTTAGTTAGGTTGTTTACTTTTGGTAGCTTCTACTTAAAAATTATAGTGTTTTAAAAATGTTCAATTAGCAGATTGCTCCATTCTTAAAGCTTTAACTTTAGGTTTATTGAAGTTGAAGTGTAAAATACCCTTTTCCAGCCCTCCCCAGCCCCAAAAATCATTTTAAAGTGTAAAATTCCTTTGTCAAGCTTAGTGATGCATTCGGGACAATTTCGAGAAAATTCGAGATTTTTTTTTAACAAGTTCAGGTAAACTAAACAATAAATAGAAATAGAGAGTCTTAAAAAATATATATCTGAGATTCTAAATTTCCATAATCACTAGTCAAGCTCCTCCCAGCCCCAAAAATACCCCTAAGTGTAAAATCATGCTTTCCAACCCATCCCGGCCCCAAAAATCAACCTCAAATGTAAAATAATATTTCTCAACTCTCCACAGCCCCCAAAATGACCCCTACGTGTAAAATATTATTGCTCAGCTCTCACCTCAGCCTCAAAAATTACCCCTGAGTGTAAAATCTCGCTTTCCAGCTCTCCCAAGCCCCAAAAATCATCCACAAGTGTAAAATCCCCTTTTCCAGCTCTCTCCAGCCCGAGAAATCACCCCTAAGTGTAATTTCCCCCTTTCCGGCTCTCTCCAGCCCCAAAAATCACCCCTACGAGTAAAATCGAGAATATTGCCCCTAAATGTAAAATATTATTTTCCAACCTCCTCCAGCCCCAAAAATCTTCTCTAAGTGCAAAATCCCCGTTTCCAGCTCTCCCAATCCCCAAAAATCACTCACCAGTGTAAAATCCCCTTTTCCAGCTTTCCACAGTCCCAAAAATGACCCCTAAGTGTAAAATCCCCCTTTTCATTTCTCCTTAGTCCCAAAAATTACTCCTAAGTGTAAAATCCCCCTTTTCGGCTTTCTCCAGTCCCAAAAATCTTTTGTCGAGCTTTCAACAAACCCAAAAATTACATCTAAATGTAAAATACCCTTGTCCAAAGCTCTTCCCAGCCCTAAGAATCACCCCTAAATGTAAAATATTATTGTCCAACCTCCTCCAGTCCCAAAAATCTTCTCCAAGTGCAAAATCCCCCTTTCCAGCTCTCCCAAGCCCCAAAAATCATCCACAAGTGTAAAATCCCCCTTTCCAGCTATCTTAAGCCCCGAAAATCCCTTGTCCAGCTTTCAACAATCTCAACAATTATGTATAAATGTAAAATATCCTTGTCCACAGCTCTTCTCAGTCCATAATATTGCCCCTAAGTGTAAAATCTTATTGTCCAACCTTCTCCGGCCCCAAAAATCGTCTCTAAGTGTAAAATCCTCCTTTCCAGCTGTACCAAGCCCCAAAAATCTCTTGCCCGGCTTTCAAAAAACTAAAAAATTACCTCTAAATGTAAAATACCCTTGTCCACAGCTCTTCACAGTCCTAAAAATCACCCCTAATTGTAAAATATTATTTTCCAACCTCCCCCAGACCCAAAAATCTTCTCCAAGTGCAAAATCCCCCTTTCCAGCTCTCCCAAGCCCCAAAAATCATCCACTAGTGTAAAATCCCCTTCTCCAGCTCTCCTGAGACACAAAAATCACCCCTAAGTGTAAAATCATCTTTCTCATCTTTTCCCAGTCCCAAAAATCACCCCTAAATTTAGAATCGACCAAAATAGTTATTTGTGATACAAGTGCGCAAAATAGGTGATTGTGTGCGAGTGTGAATTTTGCAACATAAGCCGCAGGCGAATGATGCAATCAATCACCTTTGCGCACGTGTATCACACGCTATTTTCTGCAGCGTCCATCCGAAAAAGTTTTGTCAGGAGGAGTTAACGAAAAATAGTAATCTTAAAGGAGAAGATTTTTAAACTTTGTAAGCAAACTTTTTTGAAAAAAATGTTTTGAAAAAAAATTGATGAAAAAAAAAGTTCGCGCTTATGCCCTTTTGCTGTGCCAAATGTTGGCGCTTATGCCCCTTTGTACGACGGACGAAAACGGCTACAAAACCCTGAAAACAAAACTTCATTCATTAAAAGCTTTGTTCAAGCGAAATCTAAACTTATTTCAAGAGTCTAAAGTACATCATCTCGAAAGTGCGCATGCGCAGCTTTTTCACCAGTGCCGAAAGTAAGCCATCTTCAAACTGCGCATGCGCGCAAATTGTTTCGCACACAGTATGCTTGAATAAGGTCTTTTAGGCACCATTTAGAAGCATGAAAATGTCAACTTTTGAGGTGGGTGTTGCAAACAATATTTTTTTCTGAGAAAGATTTGAATATGCACATCTAGAAATGTCGATTTACAGATTCGTACATTTGTGTATTTGGTAAGGAAATTCAAACTTGTCAAAAAATTTTTTTTATACATGTATAGCAGTATAACATTCATTTACAGGAAAATTCGGAAGGAAAAAAATTATCGGAATTTTAAAGCCAAAAGATGTGCATTGATGAAAAAAATGTACTTTGAGGAATGCATGTGGGCACACAATATTCTTAATAACTTTGATTGTTATTTTCATTTGATTATTTTAAATATTCGAAATTTCGGCTCTTTTAAAGATACAGTTGTTATTTGTTTGAAATTAGATTCAAATTAAATTAAATTGAAATTTAATCAATTCAACCTAATTGACACATGAAAAAAGCATTGAAAATTATTTTAAGGTAAAAAAAATACCAAATTTTATATTCTTTTCGGTATTATTTCGAAAATTAGTTAGAAGAAATGGTAGAATTCTTTCTTATCTGCCAGATAGCTGCTGGTCTGCTACATAGTATAAAGACAGAAACCGTTTTGTGGTGTCATCTGGCGTTCATGTCACAAAACCGGGTTCATATAAAAATACACCGAATAATATAATTATCACCTTGAATTATCTTTTCCTGGTCAAAGTTAAAGTGTCTGTTAATTTCAATTTTCAATTGTAAACCTTATCTATACAACACATAGTGAATAATAGTTCTCCAGAGTCGAACAAGAGGTGAAAATTCTCAGATCTAAAATTGTGCTTAATCTAAGACACTATTATTCTACTTGAAAGAAATGTGAGGTGCCATAAATTAAAGTTACTTTTAGTTACTCATTATATTCATATTCCGCGATTTCTACTTTCCCTCGACTGTATTTTTAATCATCTCAATTTGGCAAACTCATTCTCCTCACCGGTCGCTATAAATATATACCTATATACCCGATAAGGTGATCAGTAGGTAAAAATGCTTGAGCGGTGAGACACAAGTCGAACTCATTCTTCCAACTGAAACTTGGCGCTCTTAAAAATTGGTGTTTTTTTATTGTGTTTTTGAGGAGACAAAAATGATCATTCATAAAACAACTCTTGTTCTCCTTTTCTTTTCCTTCTTCTTGATGGAGGCTAAAAAATTTGGAGGGCCGGAAACAGATTACAAAGAATGGCAAGAATTCCAAGAATTTCAGAGATGGAAAAGATCAAAGTCTGGACGAGAAAAGGAATTGATTAGTGGTGGAAATGGTGATGGAGAGAAAGAAAATACGGAAATAATTCGCGAGGATAATAAAAGTGGCGAGAGGAATTTTGAGAAAGGGAGAAGAAAAGAAAATGAGAAGAAAATATATGAGAAATCAAAAGACCTTGATAAGAAAAGAGTCTATAACAAGAAAAAAGATTACGATAAAAAAAAAGATTTTGAGAAAAGGAAACGTTATGAAAAAAAGAGAGAATATGAAAGAATAGCTCGAGATGAACCAGATAAAAATAATGAGAATGATCCACCACCAATTGATGATGCGGCACGTATGGCTCGGTATATCGTTAATCAAGCGAGTGAGTAAAGGAAAAATAATATTTTGTAATAAAATACCCTATTATAGACTATTTTACCCTATCATAAACTGTTTCAGACGAAAAGTACTGACATAACTCTAGAATTACTCCACTTTCACTAAGTACTACCATATTATTGTGATTGAAAAGTTAACAAAAAGTTGGAAATTTGAGAAATAGTCGTACATTTGTAGCATTTCTCTAAGATAAGATAGTCATAAACAATATTAAATTGGTTAAACAATCAGTTTTGTTAACTTTGATTAATTATTCAAAGAAAACCGCAAGTTTCTATCATTACCCTAAGAGAAGGTAGTTATAAACAATAATAGATCGTTTAACAAATAGTTTTTTGGCCTGCATTAATTATTACCTCGCCCTAACTAAAAATTTGACCAAAATTTGGAAATTTCAGAAAAAAACCGCAAATTTCTAGCATTATTTTAAGAAAATATTGTTATAATGTACAACCTTAAATTGTTTCAGAATAATTGTAATTTTTCTTTGAAATTTAATGATTCTGAATGATAATATGAAGAATAATGGATGGATGGATGGAAGAATGGTTGATAGGATGAATGAAAGGATGGTTGGTAGAATGGATGAATTGATGAATGGTTGGATGGATGAATTTAGATGGTTGGCTGGTTGGTAGAATGAATGGAAGGATGATTGATAGGATGGAGAGAAGGATGGATGGATTGATAGATAGATGGATGGTTCAAAGAATAAATGGAAGAATGGTTGATAGGATGAATGGAAGGATGAATGGATGGATGGATGAATGGTTGGATGGATGAATAGATAGATGGTTGGCTGGCTAGTAGAATTAATGGAAGGATGGTTGATAGGATGGATAGTTGGTAGGATGAATGGAAAAATGGTTAGTAGAATGGATGAATAGATGGATTTATAGATAGATGGTTGGAAGAATGAATGGAAGAATGGTTGATAGGACGGAGAGAAGGATGGATTGATAGATAGATGGATGGTTGGAAGGACGAATGGAAGAATGGTTGATAGGATGAATGGAAGGATGGTTGGTAGAATGGATGGATGAATTGATGGATGAATGGAAGAATGGTTGATAGGATGGATAGTTGGTAGGATGAATGGAAGAATGGTTGATAGGATGGATAGTTGGTAGGATGAATGGAAGAATGGCTGATAGGATGGAGGAAAGGATGGTTGGTAGGATGGATGGAATGATAGATGGATGTTTGGAAGGATGAATGGAAAAATGGTTGGTAGGATGGATGGTTGGATGGATGGATGGATTGATAGATAGATGGATGGTTGAAAGAATGAATGGAAGAATGGTTGATAGGATGGATGGAAGGATGATTGGTGGGATGGGTGGATTGATGGATGGTTGGGTGGATGGGTGAATAGATAGATGGATGGTTGGCTGGTTGGTAAGGTGAAATGAAGGATGAGTAATAGGATGGATAGTTGATAAGATGAATGGAAGAATGGTTGGTAGGATGGATAGATTGATAGATAGATGGATGGTTGAAAGAATGAATGGAAGAATGGTTGACAGGATGGATGGAAGGATGATTGGTAGGATGGATGGATGAATAGATAGATGGATGGTTGGCTGGTTGGTAGGGTGAATGGAAGGATGAGTAACAGGTTGGATAGTTGATAGGATAAATGGAAGAATGGTTGGTAGGATGGATGGATTGATAGATACATGGATGGTAGGAAGGATGAATGGAAGAATGGTTGGTAGGATGGATGGTTGGATGGATTGATTGATAGATAGATGGATGGTTGAAATAATGAATGGAAGAATGGTTGATAAGATGGATAGAAGGATGATTGTTAGGATGGATGGATGAATAGATAAATTGTTGGCTGGTTGGTAGGGTGAATGGAAGGATGGTTGATAGGATGGAGGGAAGGATGGATGTATTGATAGATAGATGGATGCTTGGAAGGATGAATGGAAGAATGGTTGATAGGATGGAGGGAAGGATGGATGGATTGATAGATAGATGATTATTTGGAAGGATGAACGGAAGAATGGTTGATAGGATATATGGAAGGATGATTGATAGGAATGATGGATGGATGGATGAATAGATAGATGGATGAAGATAGATGGATGGTTGGCTGATTGGTAGGATGAATAGAAGGATGGTTGATAGGATGGAGGGAAGGATGGATGGATTGATAGATAGATGATTGTTTGGAAGAGTGAATGGAAGAATGGTTGATAGGATGAATGGAAGAATGGTTGGTAGGATGGATGGATGGATGGATGGATGGATGGATGGATGGATGGATGGATGGATGGTTGGTTGGATGAATGGATTGATAGATAGATGGTTGGAAGGGTGAATAGAAGAATGGTTGATAGGATGGAGGGAAGGATGGTTGGTAGGATAGATGGATGGATTGATGAATAGATAGACGTATGGATAGATGGATGGTTAGCTGGTTGGTAGGATGGTTGATAGGATGGATAGTTGGTAGGATGAATGGAAGAATGGTTGGTAGGATGGATGGAAGGATGGTTGGTAGGATGAATGGATGGATGGTTGTATGGATAAATAGATAGATGGATGGTTTGTTGGTAGGATGAATGGATGGATATATAAATGGATGGTTGGATAGGTAGATGGAAAGCTGGATAGTGGGATGAATATATGAATACATTGATGGATAGAATGAGGGGTGATCAGACGTATATATGAGTGGATGGATGGACGGACGGATATATGGATCGATGAATGGATGAGCGGGTGGATGGGTGGATGTGCGAATTGATGGGCGGACAGATCTATGGATTCATAGTTGGTCGGATAAAAGGATATATCGATAGATAGGTGGATATATGTATGGATGGACAAATGGATGGATGGATGGATGGATGAATAGGTAGATGGACGAAAGGATAGATGGATGGTCAGATAAATTGATTTAAGGGTGAATGAATTGAAAGATGTTTGGATGAATAAATAGATAGATAAGTGGATGCTTGGATGAGATTAAAATAGGGCAGGGTGGGGCGAGATGAGCATAGTTGTCTTTTTCACGTCAGTATTTAAAATCTGCTAACTTATTGCTTGAAAGTAAGAATTATTCCAATTTAAAGAATAATTCTAATTCAAAGAATTATTTAAATACAAATAATTACTACAATTCAAAGAATTACTCGAATTCCTCGAATTCAAAGAATTATTATAATTCAAAGAATTCTTCTAAGTTAAAGAATTCTTCTATTTCCAAAAATTCTTCACATTATAAGAATTATTTGAATTATAAGAATTCTTCGAATTATAAGAATTCTTTAATTTATAAGAATTTTTTAAATTTTAATTTGAGGAATTCCTTGAATTCAGATAATTCCTTAAATTCAATGAATTCCTCGGATTCAAAGAATTACTCCAATTCATAGAATTACTCGAATTCCTCGAATCCAAAGAATTCTTTGAATTTGAAGAATTCCTTGAATTTTGATAATTCCGCGAACTCAAAGAATTCCTCGAATTCAAATAATTCTTCCAATTTAAAGAATTACACGAATCCCTCAAACTCAAAAAAATTCTTCGAATTGTTCGAATTCTCCCAATTCGAATGATTATTCTAATCTAAAGGATTATTCCAATTCAAAAAATAATTCTAATTCAAAGAATTCTTCAAATACAAATAATTACTTCAATTCAAAGAATTATTCGAATTCAAAAAATTATTATAATTCAAAGAATTCTTTCGATTATAAAAATTCTTTGAATTTGAATTTGAGGACTTCCTTGAATTTAGATAATTCCTGGAATTCAAAGAATTCTTCTAATTCGAAGAATTCTTCTAATTCAAAGAATTACACGAATTCCTCTAACGCAAAGAATTATTCGAATTCGAATAATTATTCGAATTCAAAAAATTCTTCTAATTCGAATGATGAATTCTTTGAATTTGAGGAATTCCTTGAATTTAGATAATTCCTCGAATTCGAAGAATTCCTCAAATTCGAAGGATTCAAAGAATTCCTTAAATTCGAAGAATTCTTCGAATTCAAAAAATTCTTCTAATTCAAATCATGAATTCTTTGAATTTGAGGAATTCCTTGAATTTAGACAATTCCTCGAATTCAAAGAATTCCTCAAATTCGAAGAATTCTTAGAATTCAAAAAATTCTTCTAATTCGATTTATAAATTCTTTGAATTTGAGGAATTCCTTGAATTTAGATAATTTCTCGAATTCAAAGAATTCCTCGAATTCAAAGAATTACTCAAATTCCTCAAATTCGAAGAAGTCCTCAAACTCCAAGAATTCCGCAAATTCGAAGAATTCCACGATATTAAGGAATTTCACGAATTTCACGAAAGTAAGGAATGCATAGGAGTTTAAGGAAGTTGAACAAATTTGAAAGAATTTGAAATAGTTTAATAGCATTCCAAGCAATTCAAAAGAATACAAAGAATTCAAATGACTAAAAGGAATTCAAAGTAAATTCCAGAGGAATTTTAATTGATTAAAAATAATTAATAATGATAGACTAAACTAGAGATAATTAACTAATAGACCTGTCTCCTATATGCCGCATGAGCATACTATAATATATGTTTAAATTTTACCTCCATTTTCCAAAATAAAAAGGCATTCTAAATTTTCCGAGGAAGTTTACTAAAATTTTTTTAATCTCTCAAAACTTTTCAAAATTCTTGAAGGCCTTCATCTTTTCTTCTTTTAAATTCAATTATTTTTATAAAAATTCATATATTTTGTTTTAATGTCGTCCGTTTTGTTTATAATATAATAATTTATCTTTTTCACTTGAGAATACAACTATTTTGTTGAAAAATATTTTTTTAGCGAAAAATTAATTTTTTCGGCCCTGAATTAAAATCTTTCATTTTTAATTGAAAATGTATGTTTTTTTAGTTAAAAGCTTAGCTTTTTCAATAGAAAATTCAACTATTTCGTTGAAAATTCATATACTAATTTGCTTGAAAATAAATTTGTTTAAAATTGAAAATTTTTTTTTGACTGAAATCATAACTATTTTATATTTTGATAATTTAATAATTGATATTGTTTTGTTATTCGACCACTAAACGGCAATATCTAACATCAGAAATGAATTATTTCATATTTTGTTGACAATTCATCTTTTTTGTTGACAATTTGATGATTTTTTCTCGAATTTATTTTTTTGGCTGAAGATTTATCATTTTAGTTAAAAATTGAACTATTATGTTCAAAATGCGTTTCTTTTCTGGTTTAAAATTAATTTTTCAACATAGAATGTAGCTTTTCTGTTTTTGGTGTGAAATTGATTTTTTAAATTGAAAATTTATCTTTTGGGTTGAAGATTCAACTTTTTTTTTAAATTTATGTATTTTGTTGAAAATTTACTACTTTGACTTAAAATCTTGTGAACTTGAAGCCATTTGAATAAAGTCAAATATAGCACCCACATTAATTTTAGTTATTCGTGAAAAAAATCCTTATTTTTGCTATTTTGAGACCAATTTCAAAGTCTCTTATCGATTCGGTGGAAACCATTTTTTTGCTTCTTCTTATAAGTCGGGGGAGGGTTGGATAGGATGGTGTTTTATTATATAGGATAGGACATGATAGGATATGATAGGATAGGACATGATAGGATGGGATAGGATAGAATAGGATAGGATAGGATAGGATAGGATAGGATAGGATAGGATAAAATAGGATAGGACAGGAAATGACAGGACAGGATAGGATAAGATAGGATGGGATAGGATAGGATAGGATTAATTTTTTAGACAATTTAATTTTTGAGTTACTAGCGTACAAAACCTTCATGAATGTGATTTTTTTTCTTAAATAGGTGCAGATGGAGCATTCCCTGATATTCCTGCGCAAGCTGTTGTCGTCCACTTGAAGGATGCCGTAAATAAATATCAAGGCAAGGCCAAGTTCCTTCTAACCGACTCACCTGAACCCTTGTGGATGAAAATCAAACGTCGTGATCGTTTCACAAATTATCAATTTTTCATAGTCACGTCAAATTATGAACGCTTTTATTCAGAAAAAAGTCTCGAAAATCCAAGACCAGTTATAATCCATCATATATTTGGTGATCTTCCGGAAATAGCTTATATACATTTTTCGGATGGCCGCAAGTTTGAAGCTTCAGATTTCCGAGCTTTTAAAATAACTCATGAATTCACTCTTGAAAATTGGCGCAATAGAATTTTTATAACAGTACCGCACACTTCACAAGTCTATTCCGCAGAATTGCGGGAAGTTGGTGAAACCGGCGAAACCAGAAATTCAAAAGGAAAAGAAATTTCTACTCATTGAAAGAACCAAGAACTTGTGCCAGAACAAGATCTTGTGTCAATAAAAATGTGCAAGAATTTATCAAATTTTTGAGCTCGGATTCAACTTATGACATAGTCTAGGGAAGTTGCAGCAAACATTTAAAATTTAGAGGGAGCAATCTCTAATATGCTGTCTTCAATTTAAGCCAAAAAAACTTAAAAGTCTTTACGATTTCCCGAGTTATAAATAAAAATGTCCGAATGTTGCGTCGAATTCCATTCGACTTCATTGCAAGCGAGGCCGACCGACAATGAGCCAAGTCAAGCCCAACGCAACGCTTAGACATATTAAGTTATAACTTAAGAACCCGTGAAGATTTTTGAAGTTTGTTGGGCCTAACTTGAAGGTAGGATTTTAGAGAACGCTTCTCCTGAATTTCAATTTGTTTCTACAACTCTCCTGGGATATATCATAAGTTGAATTTAAGCTACAAAATTCGATAAATTCTTGCATTTTTTATTGATGCAAGTTCGTGATCTGATGGAAGTTCCTGGATTTTCCAAGCTGTACTATACACGGGTTTTACTGCGATTTTCCTTGTGTACTACAAAAATATTGTGGGTGAATACTAGTACAGATATTTTGAAAGACGGGCGCAGCCGCTGGGTTGTATAATTAGTAGAGTCTTCTTCTGGGGGGAACTACGATTGATTGTAGCATAAGAAAAAGAGTATTGCGAAAAATATAAAATGTGTAAATGTTCTTCCAATTACGTGTATTTAATTGTATCAATAAATAAACTCATCAGCTACCAATAATAAAGCCTTTTTTTCGAAAATTTTATTTTCCATTCAGTAAATCAGTAATTTATCAATTAATAACATGTATCTCCTAAGATAATTAATATTCAACAAATAAAAACGAATTTTTAATAAAATCGGTCAGTTTAAAACCAAAGGGATGAATCTTAAACCCAAAGAAAATAAATTTGTAACAAAATTGTTCCACTTTCAAGAAAGTAATTGAATTTTACACGAAAGAGATCAATTTTCAACTGAAATTATGAATCTTCAAGGAAAAAAATTAATTTTTGAAAAAGGAGTTCAACTTTCAACCAAGAAGTGAATTTTTAACCAAATACTTTTATTTTGAACAAGAGCTGATTATATTTCTGCCGAAAGAGATGAACTTTCAACAAAAAAGTTAATTTTTAACCAAATAGTTGAATTTACAACCAAGCCGATGAAATTTTAAGACAAAAAGACCAGTTTTCTAGAAACTGTTGAATTGTAAACCATAAAATATAAGTTTTCAACAAATAGTTAATTTAAAAAAAAAAACAGTCGGATTGGTAACAAAAAAGATGAAGCATTAACAAAAAAAGTTAATTGGTAACCAAAATGATGAATTTTGAAGCCAAAAAGACAAATTTTATACAGAAGAATTGAATTTGCAACTTCAGAACGTAAATTTACAAACGAAAAAAATAATTTCCAACCGAATTGTTTACTTTTTATTCAAATGGTTGAATTTTCTTCCAAATTTTTGAATTTTCAAGCCAAGAGGACGAATTTTATACAGAAAAGTTCAATTTTTGAGCCATAAATATGAATTTCTAATGAAAAAAGTTAATCTTCAAGCCATAAACGTGGATTTGCAACAAAAAAGTTAATATTTAACAAAATAGTGCAATCTGCAAACAAGCAGTTTGATTTTCTACTAAATTGTTAAAATTTTATGTCAAACAAATCTTGGCTGATTTGACAAAATACTTTATCTAGGAAATTATTTGGTTAAAATAACCAAAAAATTCCTTGGAGTGAACTAAATATTTTTCTGAACACGTAATAAGCCATATTCTATGGTTGAACCAACAAAAATTTAATTGATTCAACCAAATCGTTTCATGAGTACACCAATTTAATTACAATTTCACTGAAATTAAAATATATATCTTCTGCAAATTATAAATATGTAATCGTAAAAATTGAACACAAGTGTTAGATTTGTACACGAGAAAGATTTTTCAGACAAAACAAAATTTAACCAAAAGGTTAAACCTTCATGCCAAACAGATGAATTTTAAACCCGGAAGACCAATTTTTTATCAAAAAGATCAAATTTTAACAAAATAAATAAATAAAGGTTATTGCTGAGATAAACTTATTTAAGTTAGTACCCACCAACATAATAAAGTAAAATACGCAATTAAAAATTAATATTTTCTCATTGAGAGTGAACTGTTATGACTGTTAAAAGTTACAAATTTATATGAATTAATAATAAGGTAACCAAAATTTGCTTCAAGTATTGAAATTAAACTAATTTTGTTACTTCGTTCATAATTTCATTGGGATCTCCAAATATTTTCTCATTGAACACACTTTTTCTCGAATACAAGACTCGCGATCAATATGAAATTTCGAAAAACAACAAAAATGAAAAAATAGGAGAATGAGAGGAATCTGTGAGGCCTACAATAAATAAATGGGAATGTTGATATTTAATAGGCGCAAGAATAATAGCTTGGAAGAAAAAGCGAAACGGAAGAGAAGAAGAAGAAGCAGCAGAATCAGAATATGCAACAAGAAAATGTAACAAGAGGATGCAAAAACGAGATGCAAGAATAAGTTGCAAGAAGAGATTGCAAAAATAGAACTCAAATTGAGGGTGTAAATCGAGGATGCCAAAAGAGACTGCATGAATAGAATGCAAGGCGAAGATGGAAAACGAGGATTCAAAACGAAGATGCAAAACTAGGATGAAAGAAGAGGATGCAAGACGAAGATGCATGAACAAGATGCAGGGAGAGGATGACAAAAGGGGATTCAAAACGAGGCTGCAGGGAGAGGATGTAAGAAGAGGATGCAAGAAGGAGATGCAAGAAGAAGGTGCAAGAAGAGGATGCAGAAAGAGCAATCAAAATTAGGATGCAAGAAGAGAATGAAAAACGCGGATGCAGGAGTACGGTTAAAAAAAAAAGAATGTGAAAAGATAATGCAATACGAGGATGCAAGAACAAGAGAAAAGGCGAGGATGCCCAAAGAGGATGCAAGGACAAGAGGCAAGGCGAGGATGCAAAACGAGGCTGCATACTGTGGATGCAAAAAGGGAATGCAACATGAAGATTCAAGAAGAAGATGCGAAAACAAGATGCAAAAAGAAAACGCAAGACAAGGATTTAAAACGAGGATGCAAAACAAGGATGCAAGAAGAGGATTGGAAACGAGGATGCCAGGGGAGCATGTCAGAAACGGATGCAAGAAGAAGATCCTAAGAACAAGATGCAAGGAGAGGATGCGAAAAGGGGATGCAATACGAGGATGCCTTTAGATGCAAGAAAAGGATGCAAAAAGAAGATGCCAAACGAGTTTGCTAGAGGAGGATGTAAGAAGAGGATCGGGAGGTTACAAAATAGCTTTACCCTGCAGATATATTGATACCTCCCAACTCAGAAGGGTTAAAAGCACAAAAAGATCAACATAACATTTTAGCAGTTTGTCCGGTACACTCCAGTTTGAGAAGACAGTTGGACGTCTATGTCTAGAAATCAATCCAGCGCACTTGTGGATAGACCAGCTGGTATCGAATGGTTGGTGCAATCCAAGAATATTGGCAGATTTGATCTTGAACGTCCTCAAAACACCAAGCAATTCTTATTGGTGACGTATTTTGAAGTATATCACGCTAGAACAGATTAGGTTGAGTACTGTACCTATTGTAAAAGAGATGGAACCACTTTGTATAATTTCAAAGAATTTCGTATAAATTAATAAACTGAATTTAATTGAATCTGATGCAAGAAGAAAATTCAAAACGTGGCTGCAAATCGAGGATGAAAATTTGGGATTCAAAAAGAGGATCCTATAAGAGGATGCAAGAAAATGATGCAAGAAGAGGATTCAAGAAGAAGATGCAAAAAGAGAATGCAAACAGAGGGTGCAAATCGAGGATACCAAAAGAGGATGCCTAAAGATGATGTAAGACGAAGATGTAAGAACAGGAGGCAGAACATAATGCAAGAATAGGATGAAGAATCAGGATGGAAAACGATGATGCAAGAAAAAGATGCAATATCAGTATACAAGAACAAGATGCAAGAAGAAGATGCAATAAGAGGATGCAAGGAGAGGATGCAAAAAGAGGATGTCAATCGGAGATACAAAATGAGGATGCAAGAAGAGCATGTAAGAAGAGGATACAAAAATAGGATGCAAGAATAGATGCAGAAAGAGGTTGCAAGTAGAAGATGGAAAAAGAGAATGCGAAAATTGGTTGCAAATCGTGGATGGGAGAAGATGATGCTAGAAGATGATGCAAGAACAAGATGCCGGAAGAAGATGCACTAGGGGGATGCAAGGAGAGGATGCAAAAAGAGGATGTCAATCGAAAATGCAAAATGAGGAGGCAAGAAGAGCATGTCGGAAGAGCATATCGGAAGAGCATGTGAAAAGAGTGTGTGAGAAGAGCACGTGTGAATATCATGTAAGAAGAGGATTCAAGAATAAGATGCAAAAAGAGAATGCAATGGTATCGAGGATACCAAAAGAGAATGCCTCAAGATGATGCAAGACGAAGATGCAAGAAGAAGATGCAAAATAGAATGCAAGAGTAGGATGAAAGGTCAGGATGGAAAACGATGATGCAAGAAAAAGATGCAATAACAGCATACAAGAACAAGATGCAAGAAGAAGATGCAATAAGAGGATGCAAGAAGAGGATGTCAATCGAAGATGCAAAATGAGGATGCAAGAAGAGCAAGTGAGAAGAGCATGTGAGAAGAGCATGTAAGAAGAGGATACAAAAATAGGATGCAAGAAGTAGATGCAGAAAGAGGTTGCAAGTAGAAGATGGAAAAAGAGAATGCGAAAAGTGGTTGTCAATCATCGATGCAAGAAGATGATGCTAGAAGATGATGCAAGACGAAGATGCAAAAATAAAATGCAAGAATAGGAGAAAAGAATAGGATAAAAGATCAGGATGGAAAACGGTAATGCAAAAAGGTGCACTAAGAGAATGCAAGGAGAAGATGCAAGGAAAGGATGCAAGGAGAGCATACAAAAAGAGGATGTGAATCGAAATGCAAAATGAGGACGCAAGAAGAGCATGTCAGAAGAGCACGTGAAAAGAGCATGTAAGAAGAGCATGTAAGAAGAGGATTCAAGAAGAAGATGCAAAAAGAGAATGCAAACAGAGGGTGCAAATCGAGAATACGATGAGAGGATGCCTAAAGATTATGCAAGACGAAGATTCAAGAAGAAGCTGCAAAATAGGATGCAGGAATAGGATGCAAGATCACGATCGAAAACGATGATGCAAGAAAAAGATGCAATTACAGCATACAAGAATAAGGTGCAAGAATAACATGCAAGAAGAGAATGCAAGGAGAGGATGCAAAAGAGGATGTCAATCGAAGATGCGAAATGAGGATGCAAGAAGAGCATGCAAGAAGAGCAGGTAAGCAGAGCATGTGAGAAGAGCATGTAAGAAAAGCATGTAAGAAGAGAATACAAAAAAAGGATACAAGAATAGATGTAGAAAGAGGTTGCAAGTAGAAGATGGGAAAAGAGAATGCGAAAAGTGGTTGCAAATCGTGGATGCGAGAAGATGATGCTAGAAGATGAGGCTAGAAGATGATGCAAGAACAAGATGCAGGAAGAAGATGCACTAAGGGGATGCAAGAAGAGGATGCAAAAAGAGGATGTCAATCGAAAATGCAAAATGAGGAGGCAAGAAGAGCATTTCGAAAGAGCATGGTGAAAAGAGTATGTAAGAAGAGCATGTGAGAAGAGCATGCGAGAAAAGGATTCAAGGACAAGATGCAAAAAGAGAATGCAACCAGAGGGTGCAAATCAAGGATACCAAAAGAGGATGCCTGAAGATGATGCAAGACGAAGATGCAAGAAGAAGATGCAAAATAGAATGCAAGGATAGGATGAAAGATCAGGATGGAAAACGATGATGCAAAAAAAATATGCAATAACAGCATACAAGAACAAGATGCAATAAGAGGATGCAAGGAGAGGATGCAAAAAGAGGATGTCAATTGAAGATGCAAAATGAGGATGCAAGAAGAGCAAGTGAGAAGAGCATGTAAGCAGAGCATGTGAGAAGAGCATGTAAGAAGAGGATACAAAAATAGGATGCAAGAAGTAGATGCAGAAAGAGGTTGCAAGTAGAAGATGGAGAAAGAGAATGCGAAAAGTGGTTGTAAATCGTGGATACAAGAAGATGATGCAAGACGAAGATGCAAAAATAGAATGCAAGAATAGGAGAAAAGAATAAGATAAAAGATCAGGATGAAAAACGATGGTGCAAGAAGATGCACTAAGAGGATGCAAGGAGAAGATGCAAGGAAAGAATGCAAGGAGAGGATGCAAGAAGAGGATGTAAATCGAAAATACAAAATGAGGACGCAAGAAGAGCATGTAAGAAGAGCACGTGAAACGAGCATATGAGAAGAGCATGTGGAAAGAGCATGTAAGAAGAGCTTGTAAGAATAGGATTCAAGAAGATGCAAAAAGAGAATGCACACAGAGGGTGCAAATCGAGGATACGAAAAGAGGATGCCTAAAAATGATGCAAGACGAGTAATGAACAAGAAGATGCAAGAAGAGGATTCAAGAAGAAGATGCAAGGAGAGCGTGCAAGAAGAGAATGCAAGAAGAAGAAGAAGAAGAAGAAGAAGAAGATGAAGAAGAAGAAGAAGGAGAAGAAAAAAGTTGAAACCGCGAGAAAAGCATCTAAAGGTGCACGTGAACCTTCTTCTATCGTCTCAGTCTCGCAGCTCGTATTATTTCCGATAAAAAGTCAACGCGTAAATCAACTAATTTATCGTTTTTGCGATTGAAGAGAAGGCCCCCGCCCCATCTGAGTTACGGTTACCGTAGTGGAATGGAAGGAATCTTTTACCGGTTGTAGCTTGTCGTCGTCTTCGTCGTCATCGCGGTCTCCTTCGTGGGAAAGTTCAGGACCACACCGTCGAATTATCGGTGTTTTGAGACTTGGCCTCAGACTCTGCGGAATCCGCGGAGGAACGTAAGGGACCACTCTCCCGGAACCGTGTTCCACCTTGTCCAAACGCGCCTTTTCTTTTTCTTTTCTTTTTTTCTTTTTTTCTTTTTTTCTTTTTTTGCTTCTCCCTCGTCTCTTTCTCTTTTCTATTTTTCGATTTTTTTTCTATTTTTCTCTTTTCTATTCTCTATTCTTTATCTCTCCCTGATCAGGCATATTGTGCTCTAATTTCAGCCGTAATTTGACTCTTTTTGGTTAATCTGACTATAGTGTTCATTACTTTTACCAGCTGATGGCAATGAATGTCAACGATTACTCACTAACCTATAGAAATCTTTTTAATTGGGGTCTGAGTTATGCTTCCTGAATTTTAACACACATATGTTAATTAATGCTATTTAAATTCTCAATATTCAATTTATGAGAAGTATTTGGGAATATATTAATAGTAACATCTAGTGGTATTATTTTGTAAGGGAACCGATAGCAAATCAGAATATTCCTTCACTATTAATTCATTTTTTTATGTGGCACTTTTAAAATAAGCAGTCGCATATTTTAACAAAGGAGATCAGTCGGGATAATTAACTGTTGAATCATTTTATTACATCTGACCTTTGTTCGGTTTTCATTTTTCTCGTTTTTCCATTCGAATAATAACTGAATTGTTAGTAGTCTGATATTATGTTTTTGATTGCAAACTCATCTTTTTTGGTTTAAAATTTAATTATTTAGTTGAAAATTTAATAGTTTTCTCGAAATATGGAATTTGTGAAAAATTGAAATTTTTATTATTCATGGCAGTTGATGTGTTTTGTTCAAAATTTGTCTTTTTTATGGAAAATGAATCTTCTCGATTGAAAATTGATCTCTTAGGTTAAGAACTCAACTAGCTGATTAAAAATTAAACTACTTTAAAAAAAATAATTTTTATGGGTTGGAGATTTATTACTTTAGATAAAAATTCATCTCTCGGGTTAAAAAGGGAATTGTTATTTTTTTATTTTTTTCAAACAATTTTTTTCACTGGAAATTTAATTGTATCATTTTCGGTTGAAAGTTTATCATTTAGAGGTTGAAAATATAACTTGGTTGAAAGTTGAACTACTTTGTTGAAAATTTCTTTTTTTTTAGGGTTGGAGATGTACTGTTTCAGATAAAAATTTATCTCTATAGTCAAAAAAATAAATTTTTTGTTCAAATTTTATCTTTCTAACTAGAAATTTAACTGTCCCATTTTTTGTACAAAATTTATCGTTTTGAGTTTGAACTTCAACTATTTCGTTTAAAAATAATCTATTTTGTTGTAAATTCATCTGTGTTGGTAGAACCGTAATTAATATTATTTTCTAAGGAAGATTAGATGTTTGAAACAATTGTTTAAACAATTTAATATCGTTTATAGCAATTTTCTCTAAGAACAGTTAGAAAGTAGCAGTTCTTTTCTGAATTCTTTAACTTGTTTTCAAATTTTCAGTTAAAGCAAGGAAATAATTAAAAACAGTCTAAAAAATAATTGTTTGAACAATGTATTATTATTAATTATAACCGAAAAAGAAATAGTTGAATTTTCAGTTTGAAAAAATTAATTTATAACAAGAAAAATAACAATTTAAACAAAATTGTTGTTTTGAACTAAAGACCGGAATTTTCAATCTATAACGAGAAAAAATGATTTATCAAAGTAGTTAAACTTTCAAACTAGTGAAATATTCAATAAAAATAGATGAATTCTCAACAAAAAATGTATTGCCTGATATTTCAACCAAAAAAGATTTCAATTTTAAATCAAAGAGAGTTGATACTACAACGGAAAAATATTTTTATTTCAAATGGAAAAAATTGTATAAAAAAAAATCAGTCAAAATGATGAATTTTCCACCAATCAAGACGAATTTTCAAAAAAAATTTGGAAATTTAAACTAATAGTTGAATTTTCAAATAGAATTTTCAATAAAAAAATTAATTCTCAAAAAAATGTAATAGTGCCTTTCAATAACTTTCACTAATTAAATTAATCATTTTGATTGATCTAATCCGTAACTTACAATGTGCTAGTTATTTATGGTCAATTTTAGTCATTTATTACAATCTAGGAATTTAATAAAGAATTTTAATTTAGAAATAATTTTTTTATTTTATTGTAGCACACTAATCAATCACTTCTATTGCCAGAAGATCAGTCATTTCAAGTGACTATTTGATTCAGTCAGCAATATTGACTGATTCATATGTTTAAACTACTGTTTCGTCAGTAGAAATTACTGAATTTTATGTCGGAAATAGGTTTAAACTCTAAGTTTAAATTAGACAAAAGTTGACTGAATTAATTAATCAAGCATGCTTTGACTGAAAACCAGTCATTTCGACTGACAAAATAGTTGTTTTAACAGACGAATTAGTTAAAATTGTTGACTGAATCACGTAGTTGATCTAAGTGACTGATTTTCAGTTACTGATTACTTCATTCAAAATGACTTTGTTAAGATTATATAAAATGACTGATTTGGTCAGTTAACGTTACTGATTAAATCAATGTGTCTTTAATGGTAGAAAATACATCTTATTGGTGTAAAGTTGAAGCATTTTATTAAAAATTTATTTTTTCTAGTAATGAATTATTATTTTCGTCAAACATTTATCTGTTTGGTTGAAAATTTAAATATTTTATTAAAATTGTTGCTGCTCTTGTTGAAAATTAATTTTTTAAATTGAAAATTGAACTATTCCATTTTTTGTTGAAAATCGATCTTTTTAGATAAAAATTCAACTATTTGGTTGAGGATTCAACTATTTCGTTAACAATTGATCTTTTTTGGCTGAAAAGACAAATACTTGAAAAAAGTTTAAATTACTTTGTTAAAAATTTAGGTTTTTGTTGTTATAAATAATTCACTTTTTTAATTAAATACTTATTTCTGTGGTTGATGATTCGACTACTTTGTTGAAAATTTGTTGTTGTTTTTTTTTATTGAAAATTAATTCTTGTCACTAAAACTTTATCTATTCTATTTGTTGAAAATTCGTCTTTTTTGGTAGAAAATTCATGCAGTTTCTGGAAAATTGATATTTTCCGGTAGAAAATTCATCTTAATAGCGGAAAATTCATTTTTTTTAAATTATTTCACTTGCGGTTAAAAGCTGAATATTAAAAAAAAAATTATTCGCTTTGTTGAAAATTTAATTATTTTGGTGAAAATGAGTATTTTTTTGTTCTAAAAATTACTTTTGTCTATAGAATATTCATCTATTTGATTTTTGGTCAAAAATTGACCTTTTTTAGATGAAAATTTATCTTTTTGGTTGGCAATTAATCTTTCTTAGTTAAATATTCAACTTTTTGGTTGAAAATGCATGCGATTTTGGAAAAATTCATATTTTTCGGTAGAAAATTCATCTTTTCAAAGAAAAATTTAATTTTGTTTAATTCAGTTACTTGCGGTTGAAAGTTGAACTTCCTTGTTAAAAATTTATTTACTTTGTTAAGGATTGATCTTCTTCAATTTATTCACTTTGTTAACGATTGATCTTCTTTGTTAAAAATTTATTTGCTTCATTCAAAATTTAATTTTTTCGATGAAAATTTGTGTTTTTTTGTCCTGAAAATTATTGTTGTTTATAGAATATTAAACTATTTCATTCTTTGTTAAAAATTGATTTTTTTAGATGAAAATTTATCCGTTTGGTTCAAAACTCATGGGATTTCTGAAAAATTCATATTTTTGGATGGAAAGTTCATCTTCTTTGTTCCTGATTCATCTTTTTGATTGACAATTAATCTTTTTCAGTTAAAAATTGAACTTTTTGTTTAAAATTTATTCACTTTTTCAGTGATTTCACTTTTTTGTAGAAAAATTATCCGCTGAGTGAGAAATTCGACTATTTTGTTGAAAATTGTTTTTTTTTGTCTTAGAAATTAATTTTGTTTAACAGAATATTTAAAAATTTGTTCAGTTCTGTTAATGATTTATCTTTTTCGTTGAAAATTTATTCCTTTTGTTGAAAATTTAACTATTTTGCTGAAAATTAATTTTTTTCAGCTCAAAAATTAATTTTTCTAATAGAATAATTAACCATTTCATTTTTGGTTCAAAATGGATTTTTTAAAATGGAAATTCATATTTTTGATTGCAAATTCATATTTTTGGGTATAAAGTTCATCTTCTTTGTTAAAGATTTATCTTTTACGTTAAAAATTTATTTCTTTTTTGGAACTTTAACTATTTTTATGACAGTTAGTATGTTGTAAATCCTCTATCCGCAACCCGAGGACGCGTTCGGTGGCTTTGTCATAGGCCCTTCGGCTCGATTCCTGAGGAATCAAAACAATATTTGAAAGAATTTCAGTAGATGCCAAGGAATTTGTTATTTATTTTAATAATTTGGCAGAATTTGAAAGGACTGCGAATATTTTAGGGCTTTTGAAAAGAATCCAAAGCATTTGAGAGAGATGTCAATAATTTCAATGAATGCTAAGAGATTTTAAAGGGTTTGAAATGTTTTGGGATATTTTAACAGATTTCAAGGAATTTCCAGCTGATTTTAGTAATTTAATTAATTCAAAAGGTTTTTGAAGGAATTTAAAAAGATTAGGAATATTTTAAGGTATTTAAAATGTATTCAAGGTATTTTAAAGAGATTTCAAGAATTTGAAGGAATTTCAAAAAAATTTAGAGGATTTGAAAACTTTGAGAGTTTTCTTGTAGATTCCAAGGACTTTTCATTTGATTTTAGTACTTCAATCGATTTCAGAGGATTGGCAATATTCTTAATTAATTAAAAAGATTCCAAGACATTTTCGAATGCTTTGAAAAGTTTAAAGTGTTGCTTAAAGTTTTAAAAAGTCTTGAAATATTTTGGGAAATTTCTAATGAACCCAAGGAATTTTTTTATTTGAATAATTTGAAGGAATTTCAATGAATTTGAAATATTTTACGTTATTTTTTAAATTTTCATTTGATTTTAAAGAGATTTAAAAAATTCAAGAATCCAAGGAATTTTAAATTGATTTCAGTAACATTTAAAAAATTGTAGAGTATTTTAAAAGATTCCAAGGCATTTTCGAAAGATTTAAAAAGTTTTAGGCCATTATAAAAAAGTTTTGAGGATTTGAAAACTTTTAGATTATTCAGAAAGATTTATATGTGTTTTCAATTTGAATTATTTTATGGTATTTTAAAAGATCTAAGGGATTTTCAAGAACTTTAAAATGTTTCAATTGATTTCCAAATATTTTAAAAGATTTGAAAACTTTGAGAGTATTTAAAAAGATTCTAAGGAATATTCAATTGGTCTCAGAGGATTTGAAATATTTCAGAGTATTTAAAAAGATTCTAAAGACCAGGTTTTAGGGAATTTTAAAGGAATTTTAAAGGCTTTGAATGACTAAGAGAAATAAACAAATTTTTCTGGGAGTTTAAAGAATTTTTTAGACTATTAGAATATTTAAACGGATTTTATGAGATTGCCGAAGATTTTAATGATTTTAATGGATTTTAAGAGCTCTCAAGGTACTTTAATGAATTTTCCAGGATTCAAGAAAATATTATAAAATTTCAAACAATTTCAAGGGATTTTATAATATTTTAATGTACATTAAGGAATTCATTCACAAGAAGTGAGGCATTTTCTAGGTTTTCGCAGATTTGTAGAGATTTTTAAATACGTCACGTGTAAATAGTGATTTGATGCAATTTCTCTTTTAAAATTTGCGTCAGAAGAGTAATTGTGAAAAACGGTTTTGGCGGAAACCGATGAAAAAGTCTTTGGCTAAAATTAAGCACTTACAGCATATTTTGAAATACTTAAAGCATGAATAATTTAGATTTTAATAGGTAAAGTATTTGATTAAACTTCTGGTATCATGATTTGTTTCTATAAACGTTTTAAATGTATTAAAATTAATTAAATCTTAGTCCGTCACATGGGGCATGAAGCCGCGCCGCGGCGTGCCCTTGTATCTCACCAGATACTTTACTTTGATTAATAATAAAACATCAAATTGATGTTTTAAATGCCTGGAGTAATTTTTTTTCGTTACATTACACTTTCCAGAATTATTATATTATATCATTTTTATTTTTAAATTTTTATGTTGTTTAAATAAGCGACAGTAACATGACGGTCTCCGTACCCCAATGTACGGGGTACGCTGACTGAAATGCAACATCCATCAATTAATTAAACCTCAAATAATGAATAAATTAAAAAGCGGTTCGGAGTAATAACATATGTTCTCTTGTAATGTAAACTTCACCTTAAAAAATACACACATCAAAATCACATTTCGATCATAATTTATAGGGTATTTAAGTCAAAGCGAGACACCATACCCCACTCTCCCCTACATTTTCAACAAAATAGTTGAATTATTAACCAAACACTCGAATTTTCTACTTGCAAAAATAAATTTTCAACTATATAATTGAATTTTCGAATAAAAAAGATTCAACTCAACAGAAACATTTGAATTTTCAATAAAAAGATTAATTCTAAACGAGAAATATAATAGTTGATAATTATGATCTATTATTATTTTTCAACAAAAAAGTTGAACTTTTAACTAAATAGTTTAATTTTCAACCTAAGAAGATGAATTCTTAACCAAAAAGACGAATTTTAAACTGAAAAGATTAATTTTCTATAAAAGAAGACGAATTTTCAACCAAAAAAGTTGAATTTTCAACCCGCAAATATTATTTTTATACCAAAAAGACTAATTATCAACAAGTTAAGATTTTTCAGTTAAGAAACAAAAAAAAAAGTTCATCCAAATTGTTGATCTTTCAAACCAAAAGATGCATTTTCTATAAGACAGTTAAATTTTCGACCCGAAAATATACATTTTCAACACAAAAGTTAATTGTCAACCAAAAGGTTCCATTTTTAACCAAAAAAGAGGAAATATCACCCAAGGAGATTATTTTTCTACAAAAAACAAAACGAATTTTCAACTAAAAAAGATCAATTTTCAACCAAAAATGAAAAAGTTACATTTAGAGTTAAAAAATAAATTTTAAACCGAAGAAAACGCATTTTCATCAAAATAATTACATTTTCAACCAAAGACATGAACCTTCAACCAAAAAAATACATTTTTAACAAAGTGGTTCAACATTTAACCACGAACATAATTGAATTTTCAACCAAAAAAGACGAATTCTTAACGAAGAATGTAATAGTAGATATTTCACCCAAAAAAGATATTAATGTTAAATAAAAAACAATTAAATTCAATAAGAAAAGACGAATTTTCAAATAAACTAGTTGAATCCTCAACCAAACAAGATTAACTTCCAACCAAACTGTTGCATATTAAATCAGAAAAGATTAAGTTGAATTTTGAAGACCAAAATATAAATTTTCAACGAAAAAGTTAATTTTCTATAAAAATAGTTGAATTTTCAACCCAAAAGGATGACTTTTTTACAAGATTTTTATATTTGCAACCAGATAATCCAATTTTTATCTAAAATTATAATCATCAGGAGGAAGCAACTGAAAAAAGGAAAATAGAAATACAAGGCAATAAATTACTAACAAGAATATTATATCAAAGATCAGAATTTTGATCTGGTAACATTTTTAACAGAAAGGAATTTTTGACAGAAGAATCTTTTATAAACAAAATGAAGTAATTTTAAATTAAAATTAAAAAATGTCTTTATTATCTTCGACAGTTATTTAAAGTGTCTCTTATAGAAATTCCGCGACTTTTGGAAGATTTTTTTTTAAATCCCTGACTTTTCCCTGACATTCCCTGACTTTCTCCTGGTTTCCAGGTTTGTCCTTAACTACGGCCAACCTGGACTCAGATCCTGAAATGCACGATTCCAGATGTTTATTAAAACACAGGCATGATTTTTACGAAATTGCTTCAAATTTTAAAAATTTATGGTAAATTTATAAAATTAAGAAAAATTTGTAAATTTACGACGTCAAGATCAACCTCCTAGTAATCGTGACCTTACTCCCAGTAATCACGATGCCAATTTTCTTGCTTTTTATTTAATTTGAATGAATATAATTTCTATTTGATACCCAGAAAAAAGAACCCATTGAAAAGGCGACTCCGTGAATTGCGTGTCTGTCATTTGCAGATTGAGGTTTTTAAAACTGAATTGGTTTGCGACTATGTGAATCGGTCAGTTTCTCGAATGGCTTCAAATCTGCAATGTACTACAATATCCATTTCAAGCAAAGTCATATTGAATCGGTTTACCTCTTTTTGAATGAGACCGATTTATAAATTACTGAGAGATTCAGAGAAATCATACGCAAGGATACTAAATTCCTTTCGCTATTTTAGTTCTAGAGGATGTAAAGGCTTTTGCGGCTCATAATTCTGACAAAAAAATAATGAGTCAAATTCTGTTAGAAACCAATCGGCGGCAATCTGGAATTCCAGTGACAGATACGCTATTCAAACGACTTCGAAACCCATTCAAAACAAGTGAATGGATTTTTGTTTCCTGGGTACTATAAAATGCTAAAAATAAATGGGTTTTATCATTAAATAATACTTTGAACATATTTTTTAATAATATATTCAAGTTATTAGAAAGTTTCACGATGATTCGGACCTTCAGAATCAGTGGGACATTTACATTATATCTTTTAAAAGAAAGCATAAGATATAATTGTTAAATACACTTATTTTTCAGAATAATCGCAGAATTACAAATACAGCTCTTTAGTTTCCAATTATGTAGTTACAGGGTTATAATTATTTTTTAAATGTTCCCTAGTTTTTATGTCTTCCAGTAACAAAACATTTTTTCATTAATTTTATTAATTGAAGATTATTAAATAGACTTCAAGCCGTGAAAATTTCATTATAATTAAGGTTTCTTTATTTTACCAAAATAATGAATTTAAAAGCCCGAAAAAGATCGTACATGCAGTTCACACCTGCAAAATACGTGAATGATGGATTAATCCAGATTAAGAATATTCTTCAAAATAATAAACATTTTATTCCAAATCCTTGTCATCCGGTAACACAAAAGTTATTTGCAGCGAGTGAAGATAGTTGAAAACGGAAAATAATTGATATTCCCCTTATTTAAAAAATTTTAAAGGATTTAAAATAAATTTAAAGTAATATTTTATTTTTATTATAATGTTTTGAAACGTGACAATTATTTCGAAACACATAATCTCAATAAATAACCATCAAAATTTGATATTTTATTAAAATCAATTTATACAATTAACTTATGATGTGAAAATATGACGAAAATAAGCATTATTCGGATAATCGAGACATTTTATTTATTTAATAAAACCAAATCTTATATAAAAATAAGGGCGCGTAAAAAATCCATAAAATGAAAATTTTGTTTTGGTAATCATTTCTTTTATTATTTGTATTATAAACAAATAATTGTAACGAAATTATAATTTTCACATTTTCAGTCTGGAGCAGCAGATCTAATTGTAATTTTGATGAAAAAATATCGTAAATGGTTTATATCAAAAGATTGTCATTAAATTAAAAAAATTATAATTATAAAATTAAAACGTATATCTTCATCTTGCAAATAATTATTCTTACACTTACTGTAATTAATACGAATAAAAAAAAGGTTTTTGTTGACCTGACATACTTTTTTTTTCTTTTAATTTCAAAATTGAATAATTCCAACTTTTTGATTTTCACTCTTATGGTCCTGCAAATGTTTTGAATTCTTTTTAATAATTTTTTTCCACTTTACAAGTTTTTAAATTCCCGACACGTAAAAACTCATATAAACTCGAGCTTTATTTTCAGCCTGACTGAAAACAACTAAAAATTTACGACCCATCCTTTCATCAAAAAAAATTCGACACATGTCATTTTTTCCATAAAACTCTTCATTTACTACACCGAGTAACAAAACTTGGATTGGGCGATGAAAAAAAAGTAAATTTAAAAGCAGAACAATCCATAAATCGTCGCACATTGGAGGGCGTATCGGGCACAGGGTATCCGTGTGAGCTTTTTTCTGCGACTGACTGGACCCCGTTTGTTTTTTGTGAGGAGCATGATACGGAAAAGAGAACTCGTATCTGCTTCTCGTAGCACATCTCGTAGCACATGCTACTATGCATTTATCGACATATACAAAGGACGGGTTATGTTCTTCATGGTTAACTTTATCTGGCTAGTTTGTAGTACCTCAATTAAAATACTGACAGTACGTTATGCTCGTCTGATTAAGTCGGTACAAAGTCGTTCAGATGTGAAACAATTGGTACTCTGTTTTGCCGCTATTGCTCTAATTATTTAACATGTTCAACGTATAAAATTAATAAAATTCAACAATTTATAATTGGATGTGTAGTATAAAATGCAAACATTTTACTGTAGATTTTGGAAATGTCACTAGCAACATTATCTAAGGACAATTTAGAGAGAAAAAAATTCTTCTGTCTTTGAATGAAACATTTGCACCAGGAAACAATAAACATCACTGATAACATCATTTAAGCGCAATTAAGATAAAATACAATTTCTTTTTGCTTTTTATTGTTTATATAATTTGTGCGCATTGAATTCAACCGATACTGAGCATCGGAAAAATTATAACAAGGTAGAAAAAAAAATTCCGCTATGTGCATTGACATTAAAGTTTAGCAAATAATCAAAATTCAAATATCGGTCTCCCCAAATCTCTTTGAAATTTCATGCTGCATTTTCGATAAAAAATCTAAAATTGGTCAATAGTTGTCTTTTAAAAGTTATATTGAACCAATTTTTTTTAATTCGCCACCGTGCGCTATGTCTTCATTGTTTTTTACTAAATTCCATTTTAAGAAGTTAATACTTACTATACATCCAATAAATTATTCTCATTACAAAAGGTGTAAAGCAGCAGTTTAATTTTTGAGGTCTTGAAACTCAAGTTTTTCTGCTTCGAAAGCAAGTGATAAAAATAAATTTGAATCTTTTTAAATTAAGGATTCTTTTTTTGTACTGAAAGAAAAGCTTACTTTTTTTTCTTTGAATATCTTCAGGTTAAAAATTAGGATTTTATTATTTATTCGTAAAAATAAGCATTCAGTAGGTTTTGAGCGGATATTATCTTCTTCAAAGATACATAACTCTTTTAATATCAATGAAAACAAAATTCTTTTAACTACAGTTACGATAGTCATGCTCGTTCCATTGAACATACGCATCATTCATTAATGACCTGGAAAAATGTTTGATAATCGGGAAATGACCAGAATTTGGTTTTTGGTTTTTGTTTTTAGAGACCACCCTAAAATATTTCGATATATATGGGAAATTGACTGCTAATCTTGTAGAATAATTTTTTAATGATGATTAAAATTACTGATTCAATTATTTTACTTACTTAAATAGTTGAATAGCCTTACTGATTCAATTATTTTAAATTGAACTCCTCCCGAATCGACAATAATTTCAAATTCAAATACTAAAAATTCCAGGACAATTTCACTATTAAATCTTTCACAATTTCATATTGAAAAGCCTTGCTAGTCAGTTTTTCATTTAATAATTTTATATTTAAATATTCTAAATTGCTTGCTTTCAATTTAAAACGTACGAAATCGTATGGTTTTACAAATTCTTGGCATTAGTAGAATATTAAATTGAAAGACTTGATATTTGTACAATTTTTGTGTAATGAAACAATTTTGAATTAAGTGCATCCATAATAAGTCCAAAACAATATGAAATTTTCATTCATTTTTAAGTTTCAATTATTTATTAAAATTTTCAGTTTGCAATGAGAAAATTTTTCCTCATAAGAATAAAAATAAATTCTGATTTGAAACAGAGAATTTAGTTCAAGAATTGTAAATTCTGGCAAATTTTTATTTGCAAACAAAAAAAAAAGAATTTTCAAATTCAAACAAATTATGATATGGAAAAATGAGTTTTTTATATCTGACGAATTGTGACTTGGAAAAGGGATTGTTTTTGTATATTCTCTTTTTATAAATCAGAATTAAAACCACTTTCCAAAATTTTTCCTTTTCATGTCAAAAATACCTTTTCCAAGACAAAATTATAATTCTTCACGAAATTCCCTGTTCCAAATTCGAAATTATAATTCTTCAGAGGATTTTTTGTATATTTCATTATTTATTTCACGTCCAAACTCAGAATTACAAATTTTTTAGAAAATTACCTATAGCTATTCCAAAATTCTCGTTCCATGTACAAAAATTCCTTGTTCCAAATCAAATTATAATTCGTTACGGAAACTCCATGTGCTAAAATAAGAATTATAATAAGATTATTAACGAAATTTCCAATCCCAAAGTCAAAATTGTAATACTTTGCGAAAATTACATGTCCCAAAGTAAAAATTAAAATACTTCACTGTAGTCCTCTAACCCAACTCAAAATTATAATTCTTTTAGAAAATTTACCATTCCAAGTCAGAATTGCAATTCTTTTGGAAGATTCCTTATTCCAAGTAAGGAATAATGATTTTTTTACAAATTCCCAGTTTTAAGTCGAATTATAATTATAATTCTTTACGAAAATTCCTTGTCCAAACTCATAATTATAATTCTTTCAGAAAATTCACTACTCCAAGTTAGAATTGTAATTCGTTTAGACAATTCTCTATTCCAAGTGAGAATTCTATTTTTTTTTACAAATTACCAGTTCCAAGACAAATTATAATTCTTTACGGAAACTCCCTGTCCTAAAGCAAAAATTATACTTCTTAACGAAATTTCCTATTCTATAGTGAAACTAAAATGAAAAATATCATTCTTTACGGAAATTCTCAGTTTTATCTCAGAATTATAATTCTTTTAGAAAATTCCATAACCTAACTCAGAATTGTATTTCTTTTGAAAAATTCTCCATTCCGAATGAGAATTAGAATCTTTCTACTAATTTCTTGTTCCAAGTCAAATTAAAATTATCTACGGAAATTCCCAGTCCTATCTCAGAATTATAATTCTTTACTAAAATGCCCTGTCCCAAAGTAAACATTATAATTCTTTACTGAAATCCCCTGTCCCGACTCAGAATAATTATAATTCTTTCAGAGAATTTACTATTTCAAGTCAGAATTGCAATTCCAGGCTTCGGACTCACTTTACAGATCAAAAATAGTGAAAATAGTGTCCAATTTTTTTAAAAAAGTGTCAAAATAGTGTCATACAATTTTTCGAGCATTAAAAATGAAGTTCAATGTTTATTTAAAATATTCTTCTTTAGACTATAAATTATCCAAATTCCTATTTATTTATAGCAGGCTTCATAGTCTTCCCCCTAGTTTTTATATGTTCACTTAAATGTGAACTCAATTAATAGAACCTAATAAGATAATCCAACTATTTTTGGTTTAAAGTTCATTCTTCCCTTTGATAATTTTTGATAATGTATCTCTTTTTGTAGAAATTTAATCTTTTTTGGTTAAAAATGCAACTTTCCGGTTAAAAATTAATCTGATTCGGTTGAAAATTAACTTTTTTGTTGAAAATTCTCATTTTCGGGTTAAAAATTAAACTTCTTTGTAAAAAGTTCGTATTTTCGGCTTGAAAATTGAAAATTTGGTAGAAAATTTAACTATTTGGTTGAAAATTGATGTATTTTGTTGAAAATTCGTCTTTTTGGAAGAAAATAAATAAATGATTTTTTTCTGAAAATTTAACTATTTTGTTGAAAATTCAATCGATTGGTTGTAAAATAACTTTTTTGTTGAAAACTCATATTTTCGGGTTTAAAGATGAACTGTGTTTATAGAAAAATCGTCTTTTTGGCTTGGAAATTTCACAATTTGGTATAAATTTCAACTATTTGTTACAAAATTAAACAGTTTTGTAGAAAAAACGTTTTTTTTATTGAAAATTAATTCCCCTTAATTAAAATTACACTATATCATGTTTAGTTAAAAATTTATCTTTTTTAGCTTGAAAATTCAACTATTTAGTTTAAAATTTTTAGAAACGAAAAAAATACAGACTAAAAATTAATCAAATAAAATTTGGACTAACATCACATCCACTGTTCAAATTATTTAGTTGAAAATTTGTATTTTTTGGTTGAAAATTGAACTATCTAATTAAAAAGTTATGTATTTTGTTAAAAATTCTTATTTTTAGGTAGAAATTCAATTTTTTGGTTAAAAGTTGATATGCTCCTTACTTTTGGATGGTAGTTGTTGGTTAATAGTAACAAGGATAGTCTTCAGGGATAGTGGATTTTTATCCACTAAGATAGAGCGAGAAGAAGTTATCTCATTAGATAACAAGAGACAGCAGAGGTGGGAGAACCATAGGAGGGAGTGAGACGAAATCTTGCCACGTTTGTAAAGGATGGATGCATAGTAGATAGATGTCGAGGGAGGTGGGAGTGATGTGTCTATCTCATAAGATAGAAAGAAATAGCAAGTTGAGCGGGTGTTTTTGATTTCGATTTTTTTTCTCCTGAAAGGAATTGGGTTGGCGGCTATCTAGTTTGTTTGTTGGAGGGGAAAGGAGTGAATTTAGTAAGCGATTCGGCCAAGACAGCTGGCATGCCAGCTGTCTCGGCTAAAACGGGCAGGCTGGTATGCCAGCTAGCCCGTTAGCGGAGGAAAGAGGGGAGAGAATTTAAAGAACAACAAATATTTTAGTATTTGGTTTTATTGTATTTAAGATCTTCTTCTTGCATTGGTGTTTTTACAGTGACAGAGTTCGTATTCGTTGAAGTTTCGGTTCGTTCTCCGAAGAGGGTGACGGAGATGTTTCTTTCGGGCGGCCTCTGGCTGGCTTCCAGCTGTAGGTTCCTGAAGAACGAGAGAGAGAATTTCCTGTAGATTGGGTATTCGATTGGTTGGTCACGGCAATGACTTGCTCGTAAAGACCTAAAGCTGGCTTCCAGTTATAGGGTTCAAGTGTGAGGGCTCTGGCTACCAGCTCGCAAACACTTCTGTCGTTCTGGGCCAGTGCGCGCCCTTTTAAGGGGGAGGCTGCGTGAGCGTTGTCTGGGAGTCGAGCGGAGAGGGCAGAAAATCAATGGAGGGACATGCGCGCGTCGAGCTCCGCGGGCGCTGTACTCGGAACTCTCGCCTCTACACTCCCTGCCGCCTCGCTGACATCACTGCTGACGTAACTTCACGCAGTACCTCCTTTCGCCGCGGTACGGTTATTTTCTCTCTCTCTCTCTTTTACACTGAGGTCTAGTTACTAGTTATTATATTTTTGAGATGGTTGCCTACTGAATGACTAAACGTCGTCTGCGAGAGTATTTTAAATCTACCAATAAAAGAGTCTCGCCCTATGCGAGCCGCGTATAACACAAGTTTAAAAACAAGCAAATGAAAATAAAACTTACGCTTTGAAGTTGACATTTTTGGTACATTTTGAACATTGTCTATAATAGTAGCAATAGTTTTTTTCGCAGAAACCCTCTCCGTCTTCTTTGAAGAACCTGTAAGACACACATTACTCTAAAAAAGTTCTGTATACAGCACGGAGATGCAAAAAAACACCCCGAATATTATCGAATTCCATATGAAATATTGATCAGAATCGTTGCAAAAAAATTGAGAATTGTAAGTCACAGTAGTTTTCTACACTTGTAATCAATAAACTACGTTCACGAGTAGACTGAGTGAGTTAGAAAAAAAACATTTCCATAAAAAAAAAGAAAAATATTTTGAAGTTGAGGATTTCGATTTGATTAAATCAAAGTTATTCTTCGAGTTTTTTTCCCAGGTAATCCTTTAATTCTATTTTGGGATGAAGTTAAAAAATAAAGATACCAGCTATTCTTGTATTTTAATATGCTCCATTTCAGTAACTCACCACGCTCTTCAATTTCAAGATCACTCTCATCCTCGTCAAAGAGACCCGATTCCTCAAAAGACATTTCAACTGATCATGCAAAAAATACGAATTATTGGAGAATACAAGATCAAACGTGTAATTATAAAAAAATTTTGATAACATATATACTCCGCTAAATAGCGATCTTAAAAGAAAATCAACTCACTCATTCGTTCTGACTGAACAGCTTTTAGTATCTTTGAAACATGATTACGAGTAGTTTCTTCTGTTCCTTTCTTAGCTACATCGCAGAACAAAAAGGAATTCATTTCACTATCGATACCTAAAAAGTGACTTCTTAATTATATAACTGGGAGCTCAGAAGAATGCAGTCGAAAATGAGATAATGGAAGTATAAGATTTTTTAATATGGTCTTTACATTAACATTAATTTTAATCATAGATTTGACTTATGCATATGTAAAATTTAGTATCACAAATTTGCACTTCAAAAATATTTCACAATAAAAAGTTTAAATTAGTGCTATTTTGCAACATTTAAGGTTTACCCCAGATGGAACCTTCTTTTCGGATCCCACAATATATAATTATACATTTTTCAACGATTTGCAACTTCAGCTTCCATTTTGGCGTGTAAAAAACTCAAAACGGAAGTCGAATCAAATCGAATATTTGATAGACTATGAGTTACATCGAGTTTGAGCTTTACCCACAGTTTGAATTTATATATTTTTTTGAGTTAAGCAATAAATAGTATACTTCTCTGAGAGTACCTTTCAATTTCATTTTTTATTAGGTGGAAAATCTTAATATACATATCAACATATATCTCAACCAATACCGAAAGATTCTTTCCGAACAGACAAAATTCTAATCTGACACGTTGCTCGGTTGTATTTGGGCGCTCGAAAATGGTAAGGTGTGTCAAAATTTTCAAATAAAAGCGGCATAATCCGAGTCACAAATTTCCATTTTTTTGCACAGCATAAAACTATTTCTAAGATTAAAATCGTACTTGTAACATTTATGTATTCTATATTTCCATTGAGTCTTAAGCCCAAAAAAAGTACTCAACTTTGTTTCAATCAGGAGACAAAGTCAATTCCACATTCTTAATTTTAATCCATTCTTAAAAATAAAAGAATTTAGGAGTTTATTTAATTTTTTCTTCTACCAAAAAAAGACGAATTTTTAATCAAAAAGGTGAATGTTGAATTTATACGAAAAATGATCAATTTTTTGCAACAAAAAAATAAAACAAATTCATAAAAAATAGATCAATTTTTACTTCAACAGTTCACTATTCAACCAACAAAATTAATTTTTAATGAAAAAAACGAATTCTTAACAAAATGAATGAATTTTTTAGTGTAAATATTAAGTTTCAATTCTAATAGTTCAATATGCAACCAACAGAATTAATTTTTAACCAAAAAAGACGAATTCTTAACAAAGTAAATGATTTTTTAACCAAATAATTGAATTTTCTATCATAAAATCATGAATTTTCTACAAAATAGTTCAATTTTTACCCAGAGTTCAATTTTCAACAAAAAAGGGGAATTTTTAACCAAGGAGGTTAACTTTCAACAAAGAAAAAATAAATTAAAAAAAAATGTTAACAAAATAGTTAACTTTTCAAGCAAAAGGGTGAATTTTCAGCTAAAAAAAAGATCACATTTTCAAGAAAATAAATGCATTTTCAACCAAATAGTTGAATTCCCTACTATAGAAGATCAATTTTCTACCAAAAAATACAAATATTTTCCAAAAAAAGATAAATTCAACCAAATAGTTAAATTCTTTTACTAAGAAAGGTAAATTTCCAACAAGGAAAAACGAACTTTCAACTAGGATGATGAATCTTCAATTAAAGAAGTCAAATTTTCAACCAAAGAGTTGAAATTTAAAAAAAAAAGGTAAATTTCCAACGAAGAAGATTAATTTTCTACCAAATGAACTTTTTACCTCAAAAACTTGCAAATAATTTTCCGTTTTCTCTATTACACTAAACACCCCGAAACTTTATATATAAACTTACGGAAAGAATTTCTAGACTAGTAGGATTTGCGATCCCTATCGTTACGAGATCCAAGTTGCTGGAGACCTCCATCCCCAGTGTTGTTTTCATTGTGAGAGAGTGGTGTTTCCGCTTTTGGATTTGACTCCTCGCCAGATTCTTCAGAGGACATATAAACATTATTAGCATTGTATGTTGGATGAGTTGATAAGTTATATCAGAAACAAAAAATTTACTGGTAAACACGCCGAAACTTTAAACAAAAACTTACTGGGAGAGTTACTTGACTCTCTTTGGATTTTATTCCTCACCAGATTTCTCAAAGGACCATTGCCCTGTAACGAACAGAAGATAAATACATTTATTTTCCACTATCGCTTTTGTGTATGTAATATTTCATGATGTAAATATTGTTGGCATTCTATGCTCAATATGTATATGAATCATATTAGAAAAAAATAAAATTTGACTGGTAAAGTAGACATGCTGAAAATTTAGATGAAAACTTACGGAAAGAGTTTCTTGACATGACGGGAATGAGATCCTTATAGTTTCCAGAACCACCTTCTTTGGGACATCCATCCTCAGTGTCGTTTCCATTGTGTGAGAGTAGTGGTTCTCTTTTTGGATTTGATTCCTCAGCAGATTTCTTAGCGGACCATTGCTCTGCAATGAACAAAAAATAAAGACATTTATTTTCCACTATCGCTTTTGCGTATGTGATATTTTATGATATAAATATTCTTGGCATTCTATGCTGAATGTGTCTATAAATCATATTAGAAAAAAAACAAAATTTGTTTGGTAAAGCAGACACGCTGAAAATTTAGATAAAAACTGACTGGCAGAGTTTCTTGACATGACGGGAATGAGATCCTTATAGTTTCCAGAACCACCTTCTTTGGGACATCCATCCTCAGTGTACTTTTGCACAATATTGTCAGATATTGCATCATATGATGTAATAAAGTTCTGGAAGATTCTAGATTGTAATCAACACCTTTGCGATATAATTTTAGCAACGCAAAGTGTAATGCGTCATGAAAATAACCTTGAACTTGTTTACCAAACAAAAAATTGCGCAGTTATATTTTACATGGTCATCAAGAATGTACTAGAAGAATGTTGAATATGTTATCTACTATAAGGGAGCAATAAATCAAATTTAGCTAGCCAAAACAGGATGTCATGCATAGCCCTCCGTATCAAATTTCATCTGTACATATGCACCCTTTTGCGCATTAAATAAATATTTTATCTGTCAGGAAGCAATGAATCATCCTTGAAATAACTATATGACGCATTAGAAATGGACAGGACAAAGCATCATATAACCTTGAAAGTATTTACGAGAAAAATTCTTGAGATAAGAAATAACCTTGAACCTGTCGTTACATGCATTTGGCTGGCACGATTGCGCAATATCACTCTGTGACGTCACCAGGACCCTCGAGAATGTTCTGGAAGATTAGCACGGACATTAACCACTACAGGTTAGAAGCTTCTCGATGTCGGTAAGGTAGGAATCTATAATTAGAAACCCCCTATTCATCTACTGTGGCTATTTTTTATGGTAACCTTGTTGATTGATTGATGGCCCTTCAATTATAATTGAAACAAACGGGCACACAATAATTATTGTGTGCCAGTTCCTTATGTTAGTTATGAGAGAATTTGTGTGTATCGCTCATTTTCGTTTATTGCGCTATGTAAATGCTATAGGTACCAGCATTGTATAAGCGTATAAGATTAAAAATGCGGTTAGCTTTGCTGGTTTTCTTTGTTGATTAACTTATGTCTTTTTGATTAGCGTGCTATATTGTGATATTGGATATGATCTTTCAGCTTGTTGTTTTATTATTAAATATAAATGTTATGTAGTTTCAATCTATTGAATATAATTAGTTATTATTATCATAAAATTCGCGGGACGTGACAAATATACGAAATTAAATTTGTTTGATAATCATTTTTATTATTTTCAATAATAAACAATGTTTAAATATTTTATCATGCAGGTTTTATTTACTTATTATTGTTGTAAAATAAGAGAATTCCTGAAATATAAAATTAAATTAAAAAAAAACGTTGCTGTATACAATATTGTATGACGAATTTGATATTTTCAAGTTTAAAATTTTAACTTAATTTTCTTAATTGACATATGTAACTTTCTCATAGGTATCTAAACTATCAGTTAGATTTTATATTAACTCAAATTAATACTTTTTTTCAAGCATACATACACATATATATTTATATCTTCTATAAACTATTCGCTCTTAATTTTAAGGTTTTTAAGTGAAGTTTAAGTGCCCTTTACGTTCAATACAGGAAGTGTGCCAGTTAAGGGTTTAAAAGAGCCAGTGAAATCTCAATGATTTCCAGTAAAATCTCACTCGTTGAAACAGCCAGGAGTGTGTTAATGACAATCAGTGCGATTCCACTGGTTCATTCAGTGAAATTTCGTCACTGGTTTAATCAGTAAGGTTCACTGGTTACTCAGTACCAGTAGTCAGTCGTACGAGCTGTCAGCTGGTTAGATATGACACTTATTGAATTCATCACTTTTGTACTGACCTTTGAATTATCCTTCAAAAGCAATAAATTTACAACAATAAACAAGGACCGGGCTGCAATATAGTAGGACATAACATAGTTCGCCTAATTGTGGTAAGGGCCGTCTTGTAAGTTCGTCAACGCGTCGCGTCGCTCAAAGTGAAGCGCAAGTGGCCAGGGCCCTCCCCACTTTTAAGCGAAAGACATTATATCCCCTGCTTATTGCAGCCAGACCCAAAATATTTCTAGCTTAAACACTAGTACCCAATCAAGTTTTTTCTCACTCGCGCGAAATGGGAAGTGAAAGGCAAAGACGCGACTGTCTATACACGCGTACGAGACGACTGGAGGTTCATGACTTGGCCGCGTGGAGTGCTATATCACTGGTGTGATCACTGATTGAATGTATCATTTGACGTCACTGGTACATTTAGTAACGCTGTTTTAGTTGAATCACATACTAGTTCTTCTACTCAAAATTAAAAAATCACTGCTTAACCAGTGATACTCACAATACTGATTCAACTAGTGACGATTTCACTGGTTCAGTTTAAGAGAGTGGCCCGAACGGGTAGCCCAAGAGCGAGTGAACATTCGCGTCATGGAAAGAGGCTGATTAGAGATGATGACGCGGCCGTATATATGTTATCCCCGGAGATTCGGTCTGTCGCTTTATGGACGTTACCAAAGTGAATTTTGTTACACATATTCCTGCACCCCGGAAGGATTTTCGCGGTGGAAAAAGTTGGAGTAAGTATATAGATATTCGAAGAAAAATATAATATCTGTTAAAAGGCGAGAGTTGAAAAGTAGGGAAATAAGGGGAAGTGGGAAGGAGACCGACAATGCTGCCATACAGAAGTAAGCTTGGCACAACCAAGCTTATCTCCAAATGATTTTTTAGAGACAGGAGAGGTAGAGAAAATACCCTCGTGAAAAGGAGAATTTTTATTTTTTCACTACATTTCCTATTTTGCACATGATAACCGGATTCCATTCAAAAATCGGAAACAGTGCCCATAAATACGATGCATTTAATCGAACACGTGCTCCACCGCAACGTTCAGGAAATTTATATTGCCATTTGTCGGTAAAGCCGCACCAAATCGGATGGGAATTTAAAATTTGAATGAAAAATTCAAGTTTTCACTTGAAGGTTTTTTGTTGTTTATTTTCAAGTCGAAATAATTGGCGAATGCAGTAATTACTTTGTATAATTGTCATTTGAACAAAAAGTTAATTTTTTCTTCAAATAAACGGAAGAAGGAAGTGCATAAGTGATGAAAGAATGCCACTAGTTCCCTCGGAAATATGGCAATTAAATTTGAAAATGGGTGTCATGGGCCCCTACTACGCACAGATCGCCTTGACAGCTTCAGTGTCCCGAAATCTGTCGAAGGACGCACCTCGAAATTTTCTCTTCGGTTATTTTTCACTCAGTGTGTACACTGTGTGAAAAACGAATAAAATTTTTATGAAATAATAATTAAAATAAAGAAATATGTTTTTTTTCAAAACGTATGGAAAAGCCGATGCCAAAGTTTTAAAGATCAAATGTTTTAGTTTTAATTTATCAATATTCGAGCCTGTTAATATTGATTTTGATGTAAACAACAGTCATTTCGAAAAAATGTGATTTTTTCACTAACATTTTTAAGATGTCTTCAGTTATTCAAATTTATTCGAGATTGTCAATTATGAACAAAGATATGAGCTGCTAAAGTTTGCAGGGTAATCCTAATCCACTGTGTACACCTCGTTATAAAATTATAGTGTGAATACCAAGGGTTAATTTAAAAATTTTATTTCATTATTCAAAGAAGCCTTCGGCTTATAATACAAAACTATGAAAACAATTGTTCAATTGTAAGAGGCATTGAGGTGAGCTATTTCTAAAGCTATTTCTGAGCTATTTATTGTCACGTTTCGAGTTGAAGGCGAGGGTCATTTGGAAAGATGTGATTCAGAGAGACCAATATTGCTGATTATGTCAGGTTGGAAAGGACTGACTAATTATTTGCTGTGGACACATTGTTACTATTAATTCTATGGAGCATGTGTCAGTATAGTGGTCGAAAAAATTAGGTGTCGATAAGATTATTTAATGTTTATGAAAGACAAAGAATAGAAAACCAGTTAACAGATACATTAAAAACTTACATTTACCTCTGTATTCCAGACAGGGCACGAGAGTTTGGCTTGTCGATTGGATACCCGACATACCCGCAGTGCGGGGCATACGGAATTTATTGTAAATGTTAAGTAAATTGTCCCGTAGCTCAGTGTCGACACTGTTGACTGATACACGAGGGATCGCTGGTTTAAGTCTCGACCCATTTACTTTTTGTTAATTTTTTTTTAATTGACCTTGAGCACGCATTCATATGAATTCACACGCATACAATTCGCGTTGTCTCAATTCATCTAAATGCATATCAATTTGTTTAAACGAATCAGAAAACGGAATTCACGCACATTCAACAATTTTATTTCGCCTTAATCCGTATCAATTCTTTCTTTTTTGCTGGGATAGTTCTTCATCTCCATGCTAAGGATGGGGAGGTGAGTACTAACCGAAAGTCACGTATGAACTTTTATCCGGAGTACGTTTTGAACTTTTTTACGGAGCACGTTTTAAACTTTTGTACTGGGCACGTACTAACTTTTGTCCTGAGCACGTACGATTAATATATGCAACTGTATCCAGCCTCGCTCAACGTTTATACACATCAGTACGTTTTACTACATTATTACAAAACTCTAGCGAGCCTAGTGGGTGGCTAATAAATTCCCTCTACTGAGACTCTCAGTGATCGGTTGTGTCTTCTCTTGCTCTTTCAGGAATAGATTCATATATACAGTCCGACTATTCAAGAAATCGTGCACTTGTTTATTATATGTTGTACATTATCGGGTGAAATGTACATTGACTATAAAACGTCAAAACATCAAGATACATTCGTTCACACACACACACACACACGCGCGCGCGCGTTCAGTATGCGTTGATCCTGTACAGACTTATGGGTGCACTAAATAACATCTTCATTTATTAATTATCCTGGTCAACTCCATAACATCTTAAGGAAATGGATGTACTAAAGGTACACTGTAAGAAAAGATTTGTGTAAAATTACAAAGTTTCGGAAAATTACATATTGCTTCATGGTAAATTTCACACAACTCATTGTGTGATTTTACAAAAGTGTGTGAAATTACAACCTTTAGCGATGTAAATAAAAGGACCCTCGAACAGCAGTGTAATATTAAACACTAGATACAAACAAAACTACACATTCCCTCGTACGAAATTTACGTTCAGAAGGAAAAATTCAGTCGCAGCGTGTAAAAATACCATGAGTCGGTAAAATCGCATTCCTAAGATTGAAAATTACATCGCAAGTGTCTCTCGTTTTCGTTGTTTATCGATGTGTTAGTCCCCTAATTTTGGAGCATTTTGATGGTCAATACGAAGAAATTGTCAACTATGTTCAACTTTGTGGATAGCTTTCACGCAAAAATAGATAAAATTCTAGCTATTCTTATTTTGTCTTTTACATTGGCTGCTATTGGAACGAAAAAATTTGGCTATTCAAAATGTATATTTTATATTTTTGTTACAGAATATATCAACTGCAAAAAAGTACCCATAGCATCTTATGTATTTTAGGTAGGTGGTAACGTGTTCGGTTTGTGTGTCTTCAATCTCCATGAAATTGTGCTATGTTCAAGCTTCGAGGGTTCGAATCCTGTCACCAAATAATTTTTATTTCATTTAATTTTTTCACCGAATGAATTTTACTTTTTCGTGTGTAAAGTTACCGATTGAATTGGAATATCGCAACAGCTGTAATTGCAACATTCATCGCTAGGTGGATTTTTACAAAATTTCGTAAACTTACTCTGACACACGAGGGTCCGTTCATTTCCATCGTCCAGCGATGTAAAGTTCAATCGATTTTTTTTACAGTGCAAGAAATGTGACAATTGTACGAACAATACCTTGAATTACATATAACCATACTAACCAGCTACCTGAAGTTGTAGGTTTTCAACATTTTTATATCATTTTAAATTTGTGCATAAGAAAAAGCACATAAATATTCTTCAGAATCAAGTCGAGTCTGGTGATTCTGCAGTACGTTTGCCAGTTTCTGCACAATATAAGCCTCGAAGATGTTTAATTTTTCGGAAATATACATTGTAGTTACCATAACTTTTTTCAAAGATGTTTTCCCATGTTCTCTTTAAAATATTCACTTATTCTTCAATATCAAACTAAAATTTACCCATTTTAAATAAATTAAGCAGACACGAAAAATAATAATATTAGTGACCAAATCATTTCTCTTGCAATAAATTGAAGTCCGAATCCACGTATTTATAAAAGAAAAATCGCGAGAGGAGCGAGAGTCACGGCGTCATGACAGCAGCAGCGAGCATACGACTGCGCTATACGCTTATTGGTTCCAAAATTCTCTAAAATTCTTTCGCACATTTTTGTAACAAAAATTTTTATTTTGAAATGGTTTGAAAATGCGAGACACATAAAAACTAATAGCGCTATTCGATTCAACAATATAAAAATTAATTTTTTGCTTGAAAATTTTTTATTAGTTTTTGACCTATTAGTTTTGCAATGATTTCACGTGAAATTTTTTTTTTAATTTTTACAAATTATTAAAATTGTAATGAGAAAAATTCAATTTTATTTTATATTACCGATTTTATAAAATTATATTAATATAAATATTTCAATTTTTCATAAAGCTGTTTTACTTTCCTGAAATGTTTTTATTTTTTTTTAATTACATTCCACGTCCGATAGAAAGACGCCCGTTTTGCGATATTCCTAGAACTGCTGGCCCACGCCGTTTCTCAGCCCGCGGGGCGATAGACGATTGCCACTCATGCGGGAAATGCCAGGAGCGTGAGATAAAGTTGCAGTGTGCGGGTACTGACGTCCATATATTGCGTAATATTAGGAAATGGTTCACACGGCCCTGACTGTTCACGTTCAGAGGCTCCCGATTGAGGATCAAGGCCAGTCCGACCTATACCGGAAACTTTTCCTATATCGGACTTACATATGCTTACTTACTTATCTTATATCGTACTTACATGCTTGCTTAAAATATCTTTACTTATATCTAACTTATTTACATTTTGTTTACTCATCAGGATACTATACTACTATAAATTTGAATGTATATTTATCTGACTCCTTATAAAGTTGTCTCAAGTCAACGAGACACTGAATTACACTTTAAAAAGCACTGCTGTATTTTGTTTTGAAAATAGAAAATGCCTGTACCATTTAAATTTTTTATTATTCATGCATAATTTTTATTAATATAACAATTGCGACTTAGAATATAAATTAAGAAAACATTAAACTTTCTCAATTAAAACTGAAAAACAAGCAGAAGGTATTTAAAAAATGATAAAGTTATGTTTCCCTAGCAATTCATTGCTAATCATTGAATTAGTAAGTACTACTAAGCAGATTAGCAGAATACCCTTAATAATTCATTTAGTAACATGAATCTTAACATTTCATTCAGTAGAATGTGATAAAATTACTAATTCAGCAGTCAGACACAATGCTACTAATTGCATTAGTAAAATATCTACTAATTCGGATTTACAGACTTATGACGAAGTAGCACACCACTTATATTGTGGTCTACTATTCGTCACAAATTGTGCCACTTTTAGTACTTCCTCATTTTGAGCTTCAAGATCCACCTTTAATTGACTTCTTCTGACGTTACATTTGAACGTGCTAATTTTAGAACCATTTTGCGTTGTTTCTGTTCTGGATTCGTATATGTATGGTGTTCGACATTCGTTGCCTTTAATTCCTTAACAATCGTGTAAAAGTCATCCTTTGTTGCAGTGAAGAAGATAATTCGATTTCCTTAATATTATTTCGCTATATAGGTTGCTATTCAACTTAGTTTTTGGATTGTTTTTGGAACCTGCTTTCAGTATCTGCACTATATATTTTCCTTGATCCATTGGTTCTTCTTGAATTTATTGTTTATTTTTCGTGATAATGCGATTTTTCTGCACTTGTTCTTATACAAAACTAATTTTGAGTATCTGCCTTTTGAACCTCACAGATTTTTAAGATTCATACTATATCACTGTCCAAAACGTTTGATTGCATAACACAAGATTCCGTCAAAATCAGTCGATTTTGTAAACTTTCGCTGAATTCTCTTCAGGAAGCTTTTACATATGATGCTCCAGATTAAATAAATCCACACAAAATTTGCTTGGCCGCACCAGGCCGTTCGAGTTGGCCCCTGATGCCTTAAAAATCGTTTTTGAAAAGGTAAATTTTTTGACACAGCATTTTGTAGGAAATTTTATGTTGTATATTTTTTCTTGTTGCAAAAAAGTTGTATCTTTTACCGTTTCTGAAAAAAATCGAAATGACTTAAATTTTCAGAAAATATAATTTACTAAATATTTTCACTTCAACTCGCTCCGAAAGACAAAGTTCTTAATATTTTTACATGGGAATTGGAGGAATTATCTCGATAAACATTTCGTCCGCTAAAAGTTTTGGCTTACTCAACATTTCCTCGATAAACGAAGAAACAAGAAAAAACATGCAACATAAAATTTCCTATAAAATTGTGTCTTGAAAAATTGAACTTTCGAAAAACGATTTTCAAGGCATCAGGGGAAAACTCGAATGGCCTGATGCGGCCAAGCGAATTTTATGCGGGGTTATTGAATCCGGAGTTTTACCACTTATATCATGTCACGGTGCATAGGGTAGGTAGGTTTAATTTTTTTTAAGCGTGGCTTGCGTGCTTGTGCATAGGAAAGGTGCGTGACAAATGATAGGAGGGTGTCTAAATTCTCTTAAAAATGCATAATATCATATAGGAACGCTCCCTTATTTCTAGAGAATAATATAACCTAATTTTCATGATAAATAAATGGTTACTAATTTTTTTAGAATCTCTCTAAGATATATAACGAGAGATTTCTATTAGGTTGAAGAACGATAATGTTTTTTTATTTTAATAATTAGCTGCAAACAGTGCATGGCCTGGTTACCCCGAATTCAGAAATAATTTTTAAACTATTTTGAGCTTTTATAACTTGAAGGAAAATTTGTCTTTCCAAATGCATCTTTTTACAAGTTGTCAAAATATATTCTAGTTTCTAAAAGATCTTCGAACGATAAAACAAAAAACAAAAAATAGCGTCGTATAAGAGTTTTGCACTGTACAAAACACTAAAAAAAAACGCTCATTTCGGTCTAGAGTTACTCCGCCTGACAGTATACTTTATTTGTTCAAATAATTCTCAAATAATTTTTCAATACGTCTTAAAAACTCCAATTATTAATATCTATTCCTTTAGAAAGAATGTATTTCTAGAAAATGTAATATAATTTGGATGTCAAATAAATAGAAAATTTCTTTTATAAATTACTACCTTAAACTTGCACGGGTGATATCTCAGGATCTCATAGTTACAAGGCTTTGTGTACGCCATGCTCACAGTCAAAATTAAAATAATGTATAAAAGTAAAGCCAGATGAAGAATGATTATACGGAAGTTCCAGAGCGGGGCATCCGGGTACATATCTCTGATGAAACTGCTAATTTCCTCAGAATTGGTTGCAGAGTATATTTTAGTATTGAATTTTCTGAGGACAACACAAACGGGGTTTTTCATCTGACACTGTTTTTTTTCTCGCGTACTTTCACGTGTATGAAGTTCGTGACATAAATCATTGCAAACTGACAATTCATTCAGGAAGATAAACTCAAACAGAATCACGCTTATGTTGATTGTACTGGGATTCAATGCAGATTACACGGGTATAGGAAAAGTTAGCCCGAGTCGAAGTTTCGTCGTCAGTTGCAACTTCTTTCACTTTCATTAATGAAGGTGAATGAAGACGAAATGAAGATAAAGTTGCAATATCAGCTAATGTATTCTCGTCTTCATTTAGACTGCAAAAGTTGTAGTTATTACCGTTTTTACAAGTTTTGAAGCCGAAATGAAGGTGAAACGATATTTTGATCTCACCTTCATTTTTGCGTTTTTCATAATCATTAACGCAATATATATATATATAAGGTGTTTTTTATCTTGAGACATCGAAAGATCTCAACAAATACGCATCCAACGAAAAAAATGTTCCTTATAAAAACTATTTATTTTCGAGGGGGATCAGCGACTCCACAAAAATTTACCCCACCCGCTGGGGGCGGTAGAAAAAGTAACTTTTAAATTTCAAATGGGAACCTTCGTTTTACTTTCATTTAGAAGCGCATTCCTTGAATAGTCAACAGTGTCATTTTTTGTAAATGCATCGCCCTCCGGCCCGAATCGAAAACACTTTTTTCAATAAAATTAATGTATTTTTAAATGGAGAATCTGAATCTATAATAAAAATATAGGTTCCCATTTGAAATTCTAAAGTTACCGCCCCTCCCCCTACCGCCCCCAAAGGTGGGATACATTTTTGCGGGGTTGCTTTTCCCACTCGAAAATAAAAAGTTTTCATCACGGACATTTTTTTCGTTGGATGCGTATTTCTTAAGATATTTCGATGTCTCAAAATAAAAAAAAACACCCTGAACTATTGAATTATAAGCCTTTAATTCTCACCTAGAGCTTATATGTTGAGTCAACGAGAGTATAAAAGTACTGCAATCATAAGAATATTTATACTTTTATAAATTGTAAAGTATTTTATTCGCAATGTTCTTTCAGTAGCAACAGTTAAAAACAGAAATAATAAAACCAAAAAATTGCAAAAAGGTGCAAAAAATTAGTTCTGAAATAAATTATACATATTTTATAAATATTGAGTACTTATTTATTAAGTAAAAATTCTACATTGTAATAATAAAAAATAGAAAATTAAAAGTTAAGATTAAAATTTAATGTCATAGGCATGTCCTTAAAATTTTCCACTAACTCGTCTCTGTTAGCTGTAAAATAATGGCAATTTTACAAATTTACCGATCTTTTTTTGGGTGAAAAACTTTTGCTCATTGATTTTTTCCGTAACTTGCGTCGTTTTTCGAAAAATTTAATTTTTTTATTGGAATTGGAATTTTTATTGTTAATGTTTTTTTTCACAATTCAAATAATAACTATTCATTCTTTCAAGAAACGAATTTTTACAAATTTGTAGCTGTTTTTTGGGTGAACAAATTTTGTCTATTTATTTTTGTCGTAGCTTATTTCAGTTGTCCAAAAATGTAATATTTTTATTTTAAATGTTGTTTTTTACAAATAAAACAAAAACTACGCGACCTACCAAAATGTGATGAATAACAAATTTATCAAGAAAATTCAAAAAGTTCCAATGACAGTCTTGTAGGGCGTCCAAAAGCAACGTTTTTCTTTTTGTGACATTTTTTTCATATCGTGCGTTGTTTGGCTTAAAATGTTCATTTTTGTTTGTTTTTTTGAATTTTGTAAATGCTATAACTCCAATAATTTGTTGTTTTTTTTTATGACAAGTCATGATAATAAATTTTTCGTCTTTTTGAGTTTTACTAATAGCCCTACATAGAATTTTTTAGCTTGAAAAAAAAGGTCTCAAAATTTTTGAAAATGTTCTTTTTAAATTTTTATCCACAATGGCTGACTAACGAAGTTGACCTTTATTTTAGAGACTTAAGAGTATACCAAAGACCAATCCAATATGTCAATTCCTTCGAAAGTTATCGTGCTAACACACTAAAAATCCACAGACCCAGAAACCCGTTTTTCGGGTTCAGGTTCAAAAGGTCGACATTTGACAAAAAAAGGGGAAGGGGGGTAAAATTTTACACAAATCTAATACCTTCTCTGATGAGAATGTAAAAATCTATCATAATATTTGAACATTTTATACCGTTTTTTTTAAAGAATTAACAAATCTATAACTTCAAAGACATCATATTTTTTAATTCTGACACTTTCAAATCATGTATTCATATTATCCTAGAATTATTGGAAATTTACAAATTACCTACATACGATCAGGACGTTTTTCCGCCAGTGCTTCCAACGCGGGCACCTTGCACTACTGCGCATGCAATGCATGAGGCGCTTAATTGGCTACCGTTCGCGCGCTTATTTGAAATGTAAAAAAAAAAACAATTTCTTTATTTATTATGAATAATTAAAAATAATTATATTTTAACATGTTCAAGTGGTACGTGGATGGTTTTAAATATATTCTGAGTGTTAGGTTAAAAAATAAAATAAGTATTCAGTAAATAAAAAATATCATGTTATTTAATGTAATCTTTTTTTTTGTATATTAAATAAAAGATAATATTTTCTTAATTACCAGCACAAATGTTATACTTATTTTTGATAGTAAAGCATGGAAGCGTTTCAAAGTGGTTTTCAATTTCATTTCAAGATGCGATAAATAGAGAAAATTTCGAAGATTTAAACAGTCTAAAAAAGTAATAAATATTCTAATATTATCTTGATTAATTAATTAATTAAATTAATTCAATTATTCGAACCAATTAACGTTAGAGAATCAATTTATTTAATTTAGATAATATCAGAATTTTTATTATTTTTCGTATTTTTCATAATCGGGACGACTGAGAAATCACAAATTGGAAGATTCCCGAATAATAAAATCGTAGTGTATACGGGTCCGGCATATTTTTCCGGATTTTAATTTTCTGTTCCGGCACATTTAACTGATCTATTATCATGAATTTCTAAAATTTCCTTAAATTATCATGCATTTCCATCCATTACCATAATTTCAAAAATGCATGAAAAGTTTGGTGAGTTACCATAATTTCTAAAATTTATGAAAATTTATCATTATTGTGGAAATTTATGACATTTTTTGAAAAATTATAAATATAATTAAATTTTTTGAAATTTATGAAGTTTGTTGAAATTTATGAAGTTTGTGGAAATTATGAAATTTGTAGAAATTTATGAAATTTATTAAGTTTGTGGAAACTTATGAAATTTGTGAAAATTTACGAAAGTTGTGGAAATTCATGATAATTTATGGAAAATTATGACGCTATTAAAAATATGCTGGAAGAGAAAATTAAAATCCGGCAAAATCTGCCGGAAGTGAAAATTAAGATCCGGCAAGGAATACGGAATATGCAGATGACACATAACCTCCACCTATCATTAAGATCTCCCTCTAATTTTCTATGGTCCGACATATTTTAGCAAACATCAATTTTTTAACTCATTGCAATTGATCTAGAATTGTTTGAAATTAATAATAAATCGTTTGGAATTCATAATAAATTCTTTGGAATTAAATTTAGTACACGGTCAAATATGCCGGAAGAGAAAATTAAAATCCGGCAAAATATGTCGGACGAGAAAATAAAAATCCGGCATATTATGCCGGAACAGAATACTCGACCAAATTTAAATCTGGCAAAAAGTGTCGAACTACAAAATTAAAATACGGAACAAATGATATGAGCAATTCTTTAGTGTGTTTTTAGTGTTTTTTCTTTCTTGATTATATGACACTTTGTGTGTATTTATAACTTAATATTCCTCATTTTATAATAAAATAGTACAATATTATACTATTTTTCTAACGTAGCAAAAAATATTATCACATGGTTATCACTTTGCAAGGTGTTAAAAGCTTCGTATTTTGGACAGTTTCTAAAGTTTGCAAAAAATTTTTGTGGCGCGTATGGGCGCATTTGAAAACGAATGTCTCCATATCTGTAATTTTAAATTCCATATAACTGTCGAAGATTTAACACCTGCGTGACACTGCCCCCCTCCCTCCGAAATGCTATCTTTGTTAATTAGCTAGCGCAAAATTATTAAATGGTGGCGCATTTGGGCGCATTTGAAATTATGACGGATGGCTATGATGAATTTGAAAAAATGCTATTATTTTAGAAAAATCGCGACAGGCCACCCCCCCCCCCTATTTTGATCGCTGATAATTCGGTTATCAATGTGGCGCAAAATTTTTTCTTGATGGCGCATTTCAGCGCATTTGGAGATCTTCAAGATGAGTCTACACTCTATACACTGCCGGCGCCGCGACTTTTGGTTCTCGCGCTTCGCGCTCGATAACGTATGTACCTCGCGCTACACGCTCGAGCTTTGTATTTCCCCTACTTTTAAAATCAAAGGTCAAAGCATTAAACTATAATTTGGTGATTGTGAATTATCTTTTGTTAAAGCTCCTTCGGCTTTAACGAACACATTCTCATCACGTGCCTCGTGCTTCGCACTCGATTTTATCGAAAATGCGAACTTCTCTACATTATTGTGAACTTTACTATATCAAGTGTATATTACAGATATTTATTTCTGTACCGCGGTCTGGGGCTGCTTATTCAGATATTGCAAAATAATGTACACATTTTATTTTTCATGAGGCTGAATTAATTTCCAATCGGGCAGACTGTGCGAGCTCAAGTCACAGAATCGTTTCAGCACGAAATATGTTGTTTTTCAAAGGATTCTAGACTAGACTCTTAAAAATTTCAAACCTAATTTTCTCAAAAACACCAGCGTTTTTTTCTCTTGATTTTTTTTAAGTTGGTACTAATGTGGCAAATACATTTCAGGAGATTTTATCTTGTGTCCGCGTTTTGGAGAGGAGAAAGAATTTTTTTTTGTTATGAAAAATGAAAATTCACGATTTTTGCAAAAAGAAGACGAGATATGAAAAAAGTTGATGAATCAAATTCATTCCTTACAAAAAGTCCTACAAGAAAGTCCTTTGGCACTTTTTTCTGTTTTGCGTTATTATTGAACTATTCGCTAAAATATGAATAATAACAATTTTCCGACCGCGAGCGCATAATGAATGTACCTGTAGGCGATACCAACTGCCGAGCGTGCAAGCAAGTGCCAGAAACACTTGGACATGTTCTCTGTGGATGCTCAAAGTATGCACGGTACAGGTACATAGAACGACACAATGCGGCTCTAAAAGTGATATATTACCATCTTAGGCACTTCTATGATGTTGATTTATTGCCCGTCTTGTCATGCGCCCAGGTGAAACTCGAGTCTGTTGTGGAAAATGATCAGTGTAAGATCTACTGGAATTTTTCATTTTCCACCACCATGATCGTATCTTCTGGAGCCTACAACTTCTCGAATTATTATTATTATTATTTATTGGGCTGAGACCACAAGAGCTTCTGACACTTGGGTAATCTCGTAGTGTACCCTTGTAGGCGTAAGCGCGACCCCAGAGCCCTCTCCAGACGGCGAGGACCGCAGCCACGCTATTGGGTGATATGTTTGACTGATGCAGTCACTGCCTGTGAGCGCCAGACGCTTCCCCGCAGTGACAAAGGATATGAATAGCTGTCTCATCGTCATTTCCGCATAGGCCACAGAGGAGGCTATCTGCGAGCCCTATCTTATGTCTGTAATAGTCGAGATTTCCATGCCCTATAAACATTTCTGTTAGGGCCTTGACGTCGTTCCTACAGAGCTTGCGTGTTTCTTCAGCTCGATTAGGTTTTAAATTCAAACCCATGAGTGTTTCGGCCTGTCTGATCTTCCTCGGTCAGTCAACTGTTGATTTGTTCATTGACTAACCTACTGAAAATTCCGTCAACTGGTTCGGGACCTGTGAAGCTTTCTCATGCTGCTAGTTTTGCCAGCCTGTCTGAGATCTCATTGCTTTTGATGCTACTATGTCCAAGGATCCAAAGTAGAGTTACTCGGTTTTCCGTCGCTAGATTGTTTAGTGCCTCAAAGCACTCCTATACTAGTAACTACTTAGTCGTTGTTCCATTCCGGACCATTATAGCAGCCCTGCTGTCTGAGCAGATGAGAATGTTTCTTTTGTTGCCATACTCCTGTGCCTTGTAGGCGCACTGGAACACGGCCATAACCTCATATTGTAGGACTGTGGCGTAAGGCAGGTGTCCCTCACCGTTAATCCATTCCTCTTTCGTGGGTAGGCTAACACGATACTTCTTGTCATAGAAGTAGCGAATGTGCGTTTTGTCGATGAGCATCTTCAGGATCGGCCTACTCGCGATATCGGTTGGGATCCGTAATTCCGGATCAGCTTCTATCCGCAGCTTCTATCCGCCACCACCACCGTGAGGGGGTTAGTCCTCTGGGCAGCTGTCAGCCCAATCCCCGACGACTGAGCCCCTCCCTCTGTTCTGGGTTTTAGTGCTGGTTTTCGGTGTTATTGCTGCCGCTGTTCCAGCCCCCGCAGCCGCTCTTCTAGCCTACTGCGCTTGACTCTTTAGTTCCTTTTCAGAGAAACTTTGATGCCTTTCTTTTTTTTTTTGGGGGGGGGGGCTCATTGGCTGCTCTCGTCTCCATAGTCGCATTCAGAGGGACCGTCAATCACTTAATTCCCGAAAGAGTCGGGGTCAAAACCGCCACATGAGATTGGCTAACCGGAGAGACAGATTGAGAGAAAGGGGGCATGTTAGGTCCATTCGGGCCCAAACCCTCTCCCCCCTCCGCCACTTCCCTTCCTCCTTCCTTCAATTTTTGTTTTATTTTTGCGTGATTCATTTTGATCCCACGAGCAGCTACGGAAATGAAAGGTCCACCCTTGCAGAGCCCCGCATGCAGGGATAAGACTAATTACTCGGGAAAGTCTTTCGGTGTCCCCGAGAGGCCGTTAGGACACCTTCGTACCCATAGGTGCCAAAGTGCCACGGGCACGATCACTCTACACCCATGGCCTATTCCAAAACTGGATATCGGCCCAGTAGGGACCTCGAACCAGGGATCTAGTAGGCCCGTGTTATCTGGGCTCTTTTACCCTTCTACCATACTAAAATCATTCATACCAGGAGAGCCCATTCATAGGGATCCTTGCATCCATATCCATACACATGCAAGCCGAGGTCAGTTTGACCCCCTTGTCCCACAAGCTTAAGCCTGCCCAACAACTACAAGGTATTACAGCCTCTAGGGGAGGTATAACAAACTTACAAATTCGGTTTTTTTTAAAACTATTTTATTTTATACCATTCAACTGGCTTGATTTACATATTGTTCATAATTATGTGACTTAAAATTTATCGAGTTATGGCAATTACGAATTTTATAAATGCATGAAATAAGCAAATGCTAATATTTGGCATTTACGCCAAGATTATTGTTTTTTCTTTAAATATTTCTAAAATAAACTTCTCAAAGAATGTATACAACTATAAATATTTATTCTGTATTAAGAACTACTATTGTTATAAACAAAAAGGAAATTTTTGTTTCACGTGAAAAAATTTATTTTTGCACCTAAGACGTGGTAAAAATATAATAAGGTCGTTGCAACAAAAATTTCATTTTTTTCAATTTGAACTTAAAATATAAAAATAGATAACCATTTTGACTATAAAACAAAAACGAATTTTTGTGAAGGCTCCAAGAAATCTGTCAACTGTTTCGACTTTTTTTATTTCAGATTCGGAATTTATTTTTCAATTTCTTCCGAAATAAAGTATTTAAACCACATTTTATTTCACCAATATAAAGAGTATGTAATTGATTATTGAAAAATGCAATTGTTGTAAATCATTCAACGACCGTATTCTTCGAAAATACTGAATTTTTCGCTTGTAATAAAAATGGTTTATAACAATAAAAATTATTAACTTTTCTTCAAGTTTTGTACTATTATACAGGTATGTTATTTTATATATTATGAAAAAATGTCTCAGTATTCTCATAGGGCCGTTCTCAAACAAAAATTTGAAAGACCTTCTTTTAATAATTACAAATCAATTATAATAAATATGCACTTCTAAAACCTTAAAATAATCTTAAACCAAAATTACTGATTAAAAGTTATCAGATTAAAAGAATCAAATCAAAAGGGTGCCCGAGCAAGTGCAATTTTTCTTGGCTTCAATTAAAGGTAAGATTTCATAGACTGTGTGGTATAAATGTCAGATTTTTGAAACCATTTTCCTAGGTCATGGTACAAGTTGAAATCAAGGTACAAGATTCGAGAAATTCTTGATTTTTTTTTTAAACTTCTAACGTCGCATATTCTCTTCGAAAGGTCAAAAATATCTATTGGGGGTCATTCGACGCTGAATTCTATAAGCTTTTCAACGGTTAAAAACAAAGTTTCTCGCTCCGTTTTTGAATGAGTAATCCAGTTTTTAAGTCAGTAATGACTTTTAGTACCGTTTGTGCTAGCCGTGTATATAATTTCCGACGGTAGTCTAACTGACTTTACTTTTGAGAAAAATCTTTTTAAATCGAATGAAAATTGAAAGGGTAGAGATTTTTTAAGCATAAATTCCTGATTTGTCCCACTGTGAGTCTGATCGATTTCAGAATGTTCCGTATGATGGCAAAGGCATCTGTTAATATCTTACATTTATTTTGAAGATTTTTTGAGCTGTGTGAGCTTTTTCCAGCCCTCAAGTTTTTTACGGATCACGACTTTTTCTTGGCTCGCAAACTGTTTGAGCCCGCGAGCCGGCAACGATGTCAATCTGTTTCTTACGCGCACTGTGTGCATTCCAATTGGCCAAATCAGAGATTTTATTCTAGTCCCCAGGCCAATTTACACTGTGAATACTGAAGATATAAGCATTTTAGGATAATCAGTATCTATAAAGCCGCTTTTCAGAAAATTAACTGAATAACAGCAATTATTGTAACTCTATCATACAACAATGTGCAATACATACAACAATGATATAATGTGCGTGTTCACAGTTCACACAATACTCAAAAGTCAAGTTTTTGTATAACTTTGGAGCGAGCCAGGCAAACTGGAGCTAGTCCATATAGGTTTTAATTCTCTGCCCCAGAGTGCCATTAACACCAGGAGTTGAGGGGTCTAAAAAGGAGACCTTCAAGTAGGTGCCTCAAGATCATGGGAAGAAGCAAGTCCATTATTTCCATAATAAGGATCATGAAGATTGAGGGAGGCCTGTTGTCAGTTTGCGAGACATTGCCTATCAGCACCGATCATAGGCGTACGGTCTCCTTATGCTTATTGTCTAGCGAGGGGCAATTCACTCTGAAATCAGACGACGTTAAGTTCAGTGATTTCATCTGATCTCCACTTATTTCCACTTCTGAATTCAGTGAGCTCAGTTCTGAACTCAACGAGGAACTCATCGTGTGTCTCCCTTCTACTCATGGGAAAAAAGGCAATGCATGGATTGCCATGGCAACGCATTTTCCTTTTCCACATTTCCATTTCCACAGTGTAAACGTATGCGGCCATATTAATTTTCCGACCAAGCGCGCTATAGTTCCGCTGCTTTGCTCAATCATTAATGCATCGTTTTCTCAAAAAATTCATAAATATCAAAAATGTTTTAAAAATTTTGAAAAAACTGTTTTTAAATAATTATATTCAGTTTTTATTTCTCTTTTAATTTCACAAGGAAGAAAATAATATTTAAAAATATGCAAGCTACTCAATTTTCTACTATAGGCTATAGGATATTATAAATTTACTGTGGTAAGGGGTTCACTAGCAAACATTCTTGAAGCATACATTCTTTGTGTCCCTTTCCTCTGTCGACCCGTTATTGGCATAAGATTGAACTCTTCGATTACGATGTCTGGCCAATATGTAAACCTACGAAAAGCTTGAAAGCGCGAATCACTTGTACTACATCTTCTGCACCAGAGTTTGCAGGGCTGTATGTATGGCCATGAGTATAAGCTACCTCATAACTAATATTTTGCAACACCTGCATGGAAAATCGTCTTTCGCTCACCATATTTACGCACCGAAAAAGGCTTTCTCGAACAGTTCGAGAAAAAGCATCCTCTCGATGCCTCTAGATGGCGCGCAAAAAAGGATTTTTCATAGAGATATTACTAAAAATAGAGTTCGGCATTCGTGAGAAAAGCGGCAATGGCTAACTCGTATGAAGTCGCAACACTCAACACTCACCCTTCGGTTCGTCTTCGTGTACTTTCATCTAAAAATACTATTTTAATATTTGTGATGTATATAAGATTTGATATTTCGTTTACATGTTGTAAGTATATACTACGAATATTCACTTGATGTTTGTTATTTGTAGTACCTTTATTTTTGGTTTCCAGGGACGAGGATCACCTAGCACATATTATAGAACTTCTTGGAGAAATTCCCCGACGAATCGCTCTTTCCGGAAAGCATTCACGATTATTTTTCACCAAAAAAGGGGATCTGAAACACATCACTGGTCTAAAACCTTGGGGACTGTATGAAGTCCTTACAGAGAAGTACGACTGGTCACCTAGTGAAGCGCGCGAGTTCGCAGAGTTCCTAACACCAATGCTTGAATTCGATCCAAACACGCGAGCCACGGCAGCTGAGTGTCTAAAGCATCCCTGGCTGCAAGTCAAGTGATCGCGTGTTATATTGTTTTAATCAGTAAATTTCAAAACGCTCTATTGTCCCGATTTAATCATTACCGAGAGTGTGATAGGAAGCAGAATCATCAGACGAATCGAAATTCGTTAAAACCACGTGCAACATAAAGACTTTGGATGCGATTATCGCGAAAAATTGAATTTTTGCGAGAGCAAGGCGTTGAACAAATAACCGTTAGAATCGTTAGTATAACTTTCACCACACTCGTATCTACTTCTAAGTCTACTGTCTTGATTACCTCCGTTTTGTGGAAACTCATGTTAAATTGTCCCCAGTTTTAATGACAGACTGCTTGCTTGTTTTTAAATTAATTTCCTATGGAAATGTCCTACTAAACTTTATTTTTTATCGAGCTCGATACACTTTTAAATTCATTCCAACCTTCTTTCCGCAATATCCTATTTTACTTCCTATATAACACTCTCGGCCGCTGCCAACAAATTATTTATGAATTTATTTGTTATCGATATTTTTCACTTAGCTATGATTTAAATTAAATCTTTAGTACTTTATTATTCACACTAGTTGCTTTCTCTGTACTCGTTATTTAAGTTATACAAGCGATGTTCCAAGAATTTAAAAACCTTCAGACGCCACAATACAATCAAAATTAGTACTAACAGTCGTCGAAGTAACAGCATTAAAAGTACATTTTTGTCAATGCCGCTTTTTTCTCTCGTGTGTTGATATTTTGTATAAAGATTGAATATCGGTGACTCGAAACGAGCGGGAAGATGATTTTATATTTTGTTATAATTTTTAGAAGCAGGTGCTGCTTTTGCACACAGACTGATACATAATACTCACGTGCGATGAGCAGATTTCTTATTTTAGGGTCGATTTAACGAATTTCGGTATGATTGGCGATATTCAAATTTCAAATAAGAGCGCGGCGAGCAGTCAATTTTCGAAATATGAGCCAATCCTTCGAATCTCAAAACAATTTTCGACTATTATCTGCTTTTGTAAAAAGTGAGAAACTAAGACACACTCTTTAAAAAAACGATTAGTCGAAGCAATAAGCCTTGATAATGATCCACTACTAGAAGAAAAATATAAGTTATTCACAAGTTGAAAGCGCGTTTTGCTTTAGATGCCAACCGATCAGCATTCTGGTCAAACGTCGACGTCTTATTTCATAATGGAAAACATGAGGAGATACAGTTTATAGGTAACATTATTCGTAGGACCATTGAAATGTTTTGTGTCAACATATCGTCTCGTTTAATTCCACAACTTGCGAAACGACTCTTGGGAAGAAAAAATGAAGAAATTATTTGAGGCAACTGTCTTCCCACATAGTATAGTCAACCAATAGGAAAATCGTGATTCTGTAAGTTAAATTGCTCTCCCAGTTTATAATCGTTTAACGATTAACCTTGCATTCAGTTATCGCTTTCAAGTTTATGAGCTTTGCAAAAATAACACTATGAAAGATAGAAACCTATGAAATTTGTACAGTGAATATTTTAAATGACGTAAAATTAGTTGGTAACGATATTGTTTAATGCGGTCCATGAAATCTATTGTTTTAGACAACACCAAAGTTTTTGCTCCAAAGTTCAATTCCTTGGAGTTGGCGTCGCCGCTTCCGGCACTCTTACATGACAAATTTATGTCAGTAACGTGATTAAACAGACCACACAAATACAATTTAAAATTTTGTGATCATATAACCTCTCTCTGAAAAATAAAGCGTATACTATTCTCAGCTTGTCTGCCAAGGCGAAAGGATGTGCCTATAACAAGCAGTTACAGTTTCGAGTGTTCCGAGAGTTTGGTGTTTGGAAGAGTTTCATACAGTGTCAGTATTCGTGGATTTCATCATTTCATATTAAAAACCATTGGAGAAGTATAATAAAGTCATCGAATAAATCCTACGCTACAGTCACATCTTCGTTTTCCCTAAAAAAAAGACCAAGGAATTCTAATTGATGAAGCAAACAGGATTAAACTAAATGATTACATCACAGCTATTGTGAAAATTGTGAACAAATCTGATATTAGATTCTCATCGAGGATTTCTAATTTTAGAATTTGTTTTTGTTTTTATCCAGTAAGGAGATAGTCAAGGATCTGACCAACAAACACAACACTGTTACGATCAGGCAATAGCAACTTAAAATTCGACCCCTTAACACAATCCACTAAAAAGAATAATCGTATTAAACGTATCACCAGTCATTCCTCATGAAATCTTAGAAAACGAATTTCAAAGAAAATAATTTAAAATCATTTCCGAATAAGTTTCCTACGAGTAGGTATCAGCGAGGAAGGTTTTTCGCATGTACATTGACAAATTACTTGAATCAATGTTAGTCTTCTTTGAAGATACATCCTATCGAATATTCGTAGCCCCAGAAAACACGACCTGTTCTGTTCCTAAACAAGAAGCTCACCATTCCAAAAATTGTAATTCATGGAGAAAACTATCTCCAATACCAACACCGAAGAAATTCTAGGTGAACGACACGCGAATTACAATCGTCCCAGTTTCCTACAAAAATCACCCTTAAACCAAACCAAAAGCGTCCTTTGTCATCGTCTAGCAAATCTGAGATGGACGCTCTAGACAGCAAACCAAAATCGAGAGTTGAAAATCAGGACACTACTCCTACGATTAAATTCAAGAAACCTTGCAAGAAATCTAAAGTAAATAACGACTCTCAAAAATCAAATCCTCCTTCTCTTGAAAAATTGCTCCTGCTAACTGAAGAAAATCTAGACAATAATCCTTCTGAGTACGAGGTAAATTTTAGTCAACTCAAACTATCAGTAGATAACTATCAAGGAGCTCAAGATATCTCCTCCATAGTTAAGGATTACACTGAAAATACCAAAGGATTGATTACCACATTTGAAAAAATCAATCCTCTTTTGAAAGAACGAACCGTAAAAATTAGGTACACAAAAATAATTGATAAACTGAAGAAAATTCACAACTCAACTCCTAATCGGAAGGCATCCCAAATGAATATTCAGGAAGAAGACATTGAGTACATCGACTCGGACGAAAATCTAGATGAAAACTAATCTATGAATGTTTTACAATTGAATTCGAATGAGTTACGCACCCACTGCAAGGAACTTCAAATAATCACCAAGAATCACATTCCCACAATTATCGCTTTGCATGAAACCAACTTCAAAGATAATGACTATGGTAATATTAAAGGCTATACCCTGGAACCTGGATATAAACAGCCTCATGTTACGCTATTCCTAGAAGTGATGGCCTCGGAATGTGGTGATGTGCGGAGCAAGGGAGTTTTGCTCATTCAAGCGTGACAAACAAGCAGGAGGGACGCAATCTCCGCGTGTTGGTTGCATCAGGTTACGACATGCCTGGCAATCTAACGGACAGCGTTCATGCGGCCCTGACTGTTTACGTTTGGATTCCCTAGAGATATGCTGCAGGCCGCTGTTAGCAATGCCCGAAACCGCGATAGAATAGAACAATAAATAAAAAATAATAAATAAATAATAAATAAATAATAAATAAATAATAATAAATAAATAATAAAAAAACAATAAACCGCGATAGAAACAACAGAATCGGCGCTGGACCTACAAGTGAAGAAATAGCCTCGTAAATCCAAAATGATATAGCTGCAACGGAAGTTCAGATACAAACTAACATGGGGACGATTGCCATTCAAATTATCATTCCCATTCCACTATGCATTTGTAAGGTGTATTTACCCAATAGTTATGATTTCAAACAAAACGAAATCGAAAACTTTTAACAAAATACTTGACAACTCCGATCTCTACATTCTAAATAACCCAGATAACATTCTGTTAGCACACTGATGGCTTATGTGCACGCAGATCTGCGGGTCGACGCGCAGATTATGCTCTCACCTGATGAGACATATGCGTCATCAATTACCTGGCAGATGTCTAGCAAAATCTGACGCATAATCTGCTACGCATATCGCTAGCAGATCTGACGCATAATCTGTTACGCATGTCACTTGCAGATCCGACGCATATTTGCAACAAATATAAAATATTAAAATATATGCAACTTATATAAATGTAAAATAAAAAGCAAGTAATATATTTCATTAAAATTTTATTTAAATATATAAAATAAATATTTTTGAATACAATTTAAGGCATTATATGTGCCTTAAGGGGTTTACATAAATATTTTGAGGTTTTCATAAATAAACTCTTGAATATGCAATTATAAATAAACAATTAATACTGTTTTAAGTTCAGGGAACCGAGGCAAACTTTTGCAACATTTTGTTACTGCGACAGATTGCAATAGTCAAGAATCATGGATAGAGTATTTATGATCCTTAAATAAACAAGCCTTAACAACTGTCATCTGGAACAATGTTTTGGAAAATTTTTGGGTTAGAAAAAACTTCAGGATTGACTGGCCTAAAAAAACCTGACGGATAAATTACCACAGACACCATAGAGATGGCAAATCTCATAGTTGAATGTTCTACAAGTAGCTCAAGCAACGGAAATTTTCACCCTAATTTCAAGAGGTTCAAGGACGTTGAAGAATTGAAATCTGCTCAAATAAAATCACAGTTGAAAACGAAAACGATAATATTCCAGACTAAAATAATAATCCACAGAATTAAAATCCACTATAAAAGAATCTAAAGATAGATGTTCTGATTCCTGGACCCGATCAAATTCCTTACGCCTTTTTCCAAAACCTACATCCTGCAGGCGTAGAGTACCTTCTATTAATATTCAATACCATGTGGAAAAATAAAACATTCCCAACTTTTTGGAAGGATGTTATATTTCCTATCCTAAAGGTTGGAAAAGACCCTCCTCATCCAGAAAATCAACCGACAACACCTCACGTCCTTTTGCCTAGACATAGAAAAAGATTATAAAATGACATGGCCAGTCAATGGAGAATTATCCGAAAAATGTACTCTAGAAAACAGAGTCCCTCAAGTCTTAGTACGGAAAATCAACGACGTCCTACAAAAAATAGAAAAACCAGTAAATTCATCAATCTTCGCTGACGACTTAACCATCTATTGTAAATTGAAGAACTTAAGAGTCAACCATAACAACTTTCCAAAAGACCCTAAATAAACTATGGAATTGGTCTCTTAATAATTGGTATAAATTTTCGCAAACTAAAACGGAATATATCATATTTACACGTAGAAAAATACCCGAAACAATACCCCAAAACTTGGGCATGAAAAACTGCTACAGACCCTTCTACACCTGCCTCACTAAAAACATAAGAAACGAAATTGATGAACAGTCTACGACGATTCCACACATATCTATAGTGACGGATCAAAAACGCAATCAGAAAAAGGTTGTTCCATTTATTCAGCCTCTCAAGAACTCTACTTCGGCCTTCACGAACAAAACAGCGTCCTTTCGACCGAAATGTTTGCACTAATGAAAGCATACGAACTATGCAAAAAATCACTCTATAATAATTTCTTAATCTTCAGTGAATCTCTAAGCAGCCTTCAAGCTATTCAAAAAAGGAATTCATACGACAGCATGATCCAACTTATTCAAAAAACGTACAATGATCGCCTACAATCTGAAAAGGAAATTACGTTCACACTATAAAATCAGAGGAAATGAACAAGCAGACTTACTAGCTGAATTCACTACATCTTTACCAACAATTGAGGAAGAAAACTCCAAACTACCGTTAACTGGTGCAAAATACTTCATTGAACAAGAGGTCTCGCAGTATTACGTCACACCTCCAGGAAATACACAAAATGACGATTTCCCTATCTCTCGAATGAAAACGAACCCCACCCTACATGGAAAACCCTCAGCTGAAGAGATCAAGCTGGCCTCACCAGACTCCTAATTGGCCACACCAAGATCACTCACAAGAATATCATCGAGAAGACGGAAGTCCCAAATTGTGACCACAGTACAACGTTCCAATCAGTATTAAAGTTATTATTGAGTATTGGGTACGGACGTGACCTTGATATTTACCGAATATGACAGGCAGCGCCCGCGGCAGCCAAAGCCTAAAATCCCTTGTGGGATAGAAGTTTGAAATTTACATAAGATAGCACGTGTGCATTGTTTTTAAATATAATAAATGCATAAATGATTGCTTCAAAAATGTATATAATATTTTTCAAAATGAAGCAAAATAATATAGGAAACTTTCTTGCACAAAGATTTCGTGAAAAATGTGTCTTTTCATTCCAGCTAAACCCGTTCTAGTTTCGTTGTTGGTTATGAACATAATCTTAAAATTTACCGGTCGAATATCAACAAGCGGATTGATGGTGAATATTTTAATTAAAACAGGATTTCAAGCTATAAGTCATCCAGTCGATTTTCGCCCGGAATCACTGAATAAGGGAAAAAGTTTAGCAGTTATTCATGTGGTGCGGGTGCAGGAGTTGAAAGTGAATGGAATAAGCGAAATTCATTGCAGCGTTATCAGACAAACGTGTGTTAGTTCTCCCCCATACCAGGTTAAATTACAGGTGTTTATTAATTAAAAAATATATTGTGACATACAGAGAAGTATGAGGGAAATCTATAATTATAATCATAAATTTCCCAGCATTTTTCTTTATGTTAAAAATATTAATAAAATAAATTTTCCTCTTGATAAATATTACTATTTTGTCAATTTACTTTACTATAGATACTTTGTATTTTTTAAGGTTTCTGTAAACATTTACCTTAACTTTATGAACTTAACAATAAAAATGTGCCACAAGAATCTTAGGAAATGAAAATACCAGTGGTATTTTTATCAGGAATTATGTAATTTTTACACTTGAATATCCGTATGTTTGAAATAGAGAAAATTAGGAATATGTTATACATTTTTAGAGGGCAACGATCCCCTCCCCCCACGGGTTCCTGAAAAGTACCCTTCAAACCAAAAATGACAATTTTTTATGAAATCGACCTTTTGAGCACTTTATTTAATTGGTTAATAAATTTTTAATTATTTGAACAAATTTAATTTGTTTAAGTAATTCTTTTTTTGAAATTTCGTTTTTTTTTTCTAAAAATTATTACTGTCGGTCTAGTGGACTCAGATAAGTTCAAAACTCAACTCCGATCAAACCGTTTAATAAACTCGAGCAAAAGTTTTTTTCCCCTAAATCGAGATTTTATCAGTTTTCCTACAGACACTCTCGTTATCTGACGGTTAAACTCTTATTTTCAATATAAATTTATTTATTTTCAATCGCATGTAAACAAGTGGAATTCATCCCTAAGGAATTGTCACTTTTAGGCAAAATATGGCTCCAGGCTATTTCCGTGGCCGTACCCAGTACTCAGTCCAGTGATGTCAGAATTACATTAAAACCAACTCACTGCAAGAAATTCTTGGATAACCTATACGCATGTCGAGAAAACTATTGAGTTACTCAAAAAAAATAAATTTCCCCCCTAATGTAGTAAATCTAACAGTTATTGAACCTAATAGTGAAACATTATACCTCATAATGCCCTAATTTCTTTTCTTTCGATAAAATAATAAATAATTATATATTTTCCTCAACCAAATTAATATTTTTCCAAACGAATAGGACTTATGTTTGGAAACTAATGACACATATATATGTCAGTGCGACGCTAAATAAACCTAATAAAAAAACAGATTTATACTTTTTCTAATTATTTTAAAGAATACTAAGGATTAATTTTTGTATTTTGACAAAGAAATCACAAAACCTCAAGTACTAATAATCAATTTACTTCATTACAGAACGACAGGTTATAAGATTGCACTAACGCAATATTTATCTCTAGGGTAATTTAAATCTTGAAAAGATTATTCTTAATTGTTATGCGAATAGATTCTTATTCGATTCCCCAGTAACCCAAAATAGTCTGAATCCACGATTTTGCTTTATTTAACCAAATATTTGCGATCCCGGCTTCTGTCAGAAAATTTTTTTATTGTGTTTGAGTAGTCTATTTAATCGCAAGTCACTGACATAAATTTAGTCTCCTTGTCGATTGTAAGAAACTGCTTACTATAGGTTCAAAACTGTTGACCTCTTTACAAAAGTTTGAATAAGTCAGTAAAAAAAATCGCTCAAGAACGTATTAAACTTTACTGCAAAGATAATTTTATTGCGAACAAATTCTCTAATCATGCCACCGTCATACATTAATTATAAATAAAGTTATAGTTGGGTGAAGGTACCAAAACACGGTCAACAGCGTCAATTTGACGACAGTAAACTTTGACTTGTTATATTTTATTGAAAAATCAGTAGAAACGAGACGAAAATAATCAGGCGAATTCCTTGACATTTTTTGTAAATTTAGGTGTCATAAAAATTAAAAAATTAAAATAATTGTAGGTTACAGAGTTAATTATAGAGGAGGACTTTATCTCAGTTCCAAATTGCCATAGAAAGCTCAGCTAAAGCTAAAGATAAGTAAAAAAAATTCAACTAATATAATGGTATAAGAAATAAAGTTTCAAAATTATTAAATACAGTCGAACTTCGATAATTCGAACTCCGATAACTCGAATTTTTGATTACTCGAAATTTTTTCTCATTCCCGGCCAAAAGTCCTATCTATACGCGTTAAAAATATTCGATAACTCGAACTTCGATAATTCGCATTTCGCGATATCTCGAACAAAATCTTCCTGCCCATTTGACTTTTTAGACTCGATAACTCGAATTTCAGTGTGTACTTACAAATTTTAGGGAAGACATTTGTACCTGATTGATGAACGCCCGCCCACTTATGAATTCTAAGAATTTCAATATGTACAGATGTCCTTCCTAAAATTTGGAAATACAGATAATTCATTAAGGGCAGATATGAACGGCTGATAATAAAAAGTAGAAGTATCTCGAGGGTGAGTAAGAAGCAGCTATAGAAAAGTGCCTAAAAAAATTCGATATAATTTCACGTATGTAAAAAGCCGAGATTCAGCAACCCCAAAACGGTTGTTGAAGTTTATTGCACGGCTTTTCCTTTCTTTGACCTTGGAATGTCCTTATACCTGACGCGGTGGAGGAAAATGGACCTTGGATTTCGAGTCAGCGACCCCAAAAACATATGTAAAAGGTTTTTCAAGTTTACTGCACGGCTTTTCCTGTATTTGACCTTGAAATGACCTTGAACCTGTAGCAGTGGAGGTGAATGGAACTCGAATTTCGATTCAGCGACCCTAAAAACATATGTAGAAGGTTTTTGAAGTTGCACGGCTTTTCCTGTATTTGATCTTGAAATGACCTTGAACCTGACGTGATGGAGTTAAATAGACCTCGGATTCGTATTCAGCGCGTCAAAACACATGAGGATAAAGTGGTCTAGTCAAATAGTCTTCACCTTTTTTTTGTTTTGTAAACCAGTGTAATTAGTGTAAAATTTAGTTCGAAGTAAATTTGTGGCTCATTTCACTGGGTGATCAGTGATATTACTGGAAGTTTTAGTGACTTTTCACTGACTTCCATTGGATTTTTACTTAATGAAATAAAATTAATAGAGACTAATCATAAAAATAATCAATTAATCAATCAAACTTATTAATGATTATTCCGAAATTTAAATCTAAAATTAATTTTAGAGAGAAGCTTACCAGGCATTGTATCAAAGCTTTCTTTTGTAACTTATGTCAAATCATGTTTTACCGCTGAACACTCTCTATATTTCAATATCTGAGGTCTGATTTATTTAAAATGTGTCAACTGTTTGTTTAATACTCAGAATTGATTTGACTCTCTTCTGCTTCTCTGGCTCCGAGATGTGTTCCTGCAGACTTCAAGTCGATTCGGATCAGGTGTCAAATCTGACCCGAAAATTTTCTTCGAATTTTTAATAAATGACATTAAATTTTCGTAATTTGTGGTAATTCAGTTGGAGAACAATTTGGTCACGTTTTTACGAAATCGTTACGATATCTTTACGAAGACTTTGCGATGTTCTATGTCAATGTCTTTATGATGTTTTAACGATGTCATAAAGACGTCGTACGATCTTACGATTTCTTTTCAACATTGTAAAGACATCTTAATTACATGGACATAGAATTTCTTTCAATGTCGTAAAGATCTCGTAATGATGTCGTAATGACGTTATCAAATTTTGTGCCCACTGGGCAAGTTGCCACAAAAAAATAGGATGACATAATTTTGTCGAAAAGCATAAATCCAGAATATGGAAATATACTTACGAAATAATTCCCTCAATTCAAAAAAGGAAATGTTGACAACCGAGCCTCAAAACTTCCGAAAGTGACAGTTATTACGAGGTAAGACCGAGGAGGAAGAGTGGGAGTTGGATTGCCGAGACAAAGGTTTAGACACAATGAGGCAGAGGCAAATAAAGGTAAAACGTGTTTTATTATCCACTTACATGCGTTGGCTCAAAAGCAAGGACGAGTGAAATATCTGGGGTTCCATCCCAGGGATCGGCGATGAGGCGACGAGATGGCGTTGAGACGGGCGTAACGGCGATGATGCAGCTCGGCGACGACAGCAATGTTGCAGCTCGGCGACGACAGCTACGACGTAGGAGAGCCGAGAGAGGTCGACCAGATGACCCGGACAGGTCGGCGTGGTAACGAAAGCGAACCAAGACACTATGCACTAAGTTTATGTGTCCTATCGTACGAGTACGCCCATACTGACTGCTGGGGAGCGTCGTCGTTCGGGGCTTCGGGACCACTCGGGAAATTCTGCTTCCTTTTGCGCACGGGCCGGCAGCCCTTTCGTGCAGGCCTGTACCGAGCACTACGCAGTGGGTAACAATCTGTTACACCCCGCCTCCCCTGCGCGGGTTTGAGTGTATTTCCGAAATTTGGTTCAGTTCTTTGTCTAGTTCCTGTACTTTTTGGGAGTCGATGTGTAAGTCCAGTACTAATGTGTCATAGTGTCTTTTTCTTTTATGTTTAATTTTTGTTATTTTAATGTCCAGTATGTTTTGAATTTTCTGGTTAATCTGTTCCCAACCCTCTTGTATGTATGTTTTTCCGTCCTCGTTTGGAATTGAGTCGTGAATTATGTAAATTGGTGTGGCTATTAGGTTGCCACATAATTGGAATTAAAAATTTCCTATGTTATTCTTAAGTATGTTTTGGAGAAGTGATGTGTTTTCTATGATTTTTTGGTTGAAGTTGTCCTCCATGGTTCCCGCTTCCTGTAACATTAAAAAAAAAGGACGATTTTTGGTGTGGACTTGTCATTGAGTCAACGTGAGGTTATTATCATATTTAATGGTTTCTTGGTCCTTTTTCAATCGTGACATTTCGGAGAAAAATAGCAGAGTCTGATCTTTATTTATTAAAGGAATTGTGCGTTTTATTTATTGTTCTTTTTATTTCTTCTGTTGTTCGGAAATAAAGGCCTGAGCTTCTTAATTTCTTCTTTCTCTATCCGCGCGCCATTCCTCTTCAATGTTTCTCTCCTCCACTTTTTCTGCTTCTTTTCTGGTTTCCTCTTCTATGCGTGTAATTTCATTTTCGTTCATTATTCGTAGAGTGGTTTTCCAGAAGCGATCTTTCTCTTGCTCGCGTCTTTCTTCTCGTGTTTTTTATTTTCTTTTTCGTTCTCTTTTAGTTCTGCAAGTCGTTCGTTATATTCTTTATGTAAGTGGATGCTTTGGTGGTAGGCCTTTCGTTCGAACTCTAGTTTCAAGTACCATGTTTTCTTGTTCAACTCATAGTTGATAGTCTTTTCCTTTTTTGGTTTTATTCTGGCGAATGTTCCGTATCCTTGCCCGTGGTTGCACCCCGATTCGTAGGTTTAGATATTTCTCGCCCCCGATGGCTCCTTCTTCCTCTGGCTCCTCTCCTCCAATAGCTCCCTCCTCTTGTGTTGAGCGGGTCTCGCTGTTGGTGTTGTCCTTGAGTAGGTTTCTGATGTGGCGATGAGGGTGATATGCGATGGAATCCATTGTCTGGATATTAAAACTTCGTACTGTCTCATTTGTTCTTAAAATCTTGTGAGTAGGATTATCAACAGTCAATTGAGTTAGTTTTGAGTCAGGTTGTAAGTTTATTTCGAAGTTATTCATTAGATTCATTTTAAAGTAGTTGTGTTCAGAGCATTGTTTACAGTTCTTTTCGAGTTATTTTTGAGTTCATTTATGTCGTTGATGCTATTGATCCAATGACATTTTTGCCTTTGTTTAGGTCTAACTACGCTGACTTAAACTTGTTTATATTTCTTACGCCTATGTGCCATCATCTATAGTTACGTTTTCTAGTTCAAAATCATTTATATTTCGTTTTCCAATGCTTTTTGTCTTCAGGTTTTTTAATTCGTATATTGTTGGGGAAATTTTCTTTTTTATTGTGAAAGGGCCTTCATACTTATCATACAGCTTACCTGCCTTCTTATCTGCCTTCTTTGATAATTTTGTTACTACCTTTAGTACCCTGTCGCCTATTTTATATTCTAAGGTTCTTCTCCTTAAGTTATAGTTATTAGCCTGTCTTTCGTTCGCTTTATCTACATTTTTCTGTACTTCCTCTTTTATCATTTGTAGCCTTATTAGTTTTTCTTTCCATTTATCTACGCTTTGGAATTCTATCTCGCTATCGGTTCCTAAATTTTTTCTGAGGGACTGAATTGGTTCTAATTCAAGATCTGAATTTAAAAATGTAAGAGTAAATTGCGTCGACGAGTTTTTGCCATTATTTATAGCGAACTGCAAATCGTCTATGTGCTCGTCCCAGGTGGAGTGATCGTTGTCTATGTATGTTTCAATTATCTGTTTCATCGTTCTATTGTATCTATTGATTTTTTCTCTTTTACGAACTTGGTAACGGACCCATGTTATTGGCTGATACCTTGGTCCATGGTTCTTCTAATACCCTTCTTCCCATTAATTCTATCTTACTTTCATTACTTGGCTTTACACTTTGACAGATCTGCCAATTTTGTACGTAATTGTTCACGTGCGAATATACCCCTTTCCAGAAGTAATGTTCGGAAATTTTCGCGTAAGTTTTCTCTGAGCCCAAATGTCCTGCCTGGGTTGCGTCATGATTTTCCTGTAAAACTTGACGTCCCAAGCTTAGGGTTACGACTAATTTCTAGCCGTTTGAGTCTAGTAATAGAGTAGATTTGAGTGGGTCACTCCAGTGAAAGTAGAGTTGCGAATCACTGATTCGCTATTTTTCGAGTTCTTCGGGTCTTTTTGTTACTTGTCTGACTTTATAGAGTACCAGTCGTCTGTTTTGTCGCTATCGTTTTCTTATGGTTTTTCTACGCTACAAACTAACACAAACGCTATATTTTTTGCTGGTTCTCCTGATCTTGAGAGAGCATCAGGGACAAAATTTGAACTACCTTTACGATGTATGACTTCGTAGTCATATTCTAGTAATTCTAATGCCCATCTGGCTAATCGGCCAGTCGGGTTTTTTAGGATATGGAGCCACTTCAACGCTAAGTGGTCCGTAATTACTTTGAAGCTGTAACCGTCTAAATATGGCCTAAATTTTCGTATGGCCCAAACTACAGCTAGACATTCTTTTTCTGATGCCGAGTACCGAGATTCGCCGCTGTTTGGGCTTCTACTCGCGTATGCTATCACGTCATTTACGCCATCAATCGTTTGCGTGAGTACGGCTCCTATCCCCGTATTACTCGCGTGGATTTCGAGTTGGAAGGGTTGACTAAAGTTTGGGCTGGTTAAAATTGGTGCTGATGTTAAAAGGTTCTCAACCCTCCGAGGCCATACCTCTCTCCAGTAACGTGAAGGCCATACGGGTGCAAATCTGGTTTTCACGACTTTAATTGTTTATATTCTTTAAATTTTAATCTAAATAACAATAAAAGTATATGTTTTCAGGGTGAAATTTCCTCAGGAATTTCAATATTTTATCACTTAAACCGTTCAGGTGAAATATCACATAAAATGTAGCAATTATTAAATTAACTTTTTGGAAAATTCGGTTTTACGCAAAAAATGTTATTTTTCATTTAAAATAGATATATCAATGAAACTTGGGGGAAGTGGAGATCAAAACATTGATTGCAATGAAAAAAATTGTTCATGCGATAAATTATACTTTAACTATTTTTAACAGATGCTTGATAAAAGGATAATTTTAAAAATATAAAAAAGCATGTCCAGTACAAAAAATGTGTTTATTTAACAAATTTAGTACATAATGCATCCAGTAATGATGTAAATTAAATATACACATATGCATGCATGCATATGCCGCGAGTCGGCTGCTTTATGTTTGATACCCACTGACGAGGTTAGGATCTACGAGACACCATGGAAAAGAAAGAAAATCATAAAAACCAGATAAAAATTACGTATTAGGCGCTAATAATTGCATAAATGCTGTTTATAGTGGCACTTGAAAAAAAAATTAGCAGAAACCTCATTTGCGACGCCGAGGCCAAACGGGTGCAAATGTGGCCTGAGGTAACTTTTCGGCGTTTCCATCAGAGAACATGTGGAGCAACTGACGCCAAGCTGTTGCTGTGCGGTTACGCCAAAGCATAGACATAATTATCGTACAAGAGTGCGTACCCTGGGAGGGAGGGACATTTGAAATTTTCGGTCTGCCCGATTTGCACCCGTATAGCCTCTGAGGGTTAATTTTCTAGAAGCCTTTATCTTGTTCTAATCCCAATCCCATGGTTTATCTTTTTTTAAGTAATCTGTTTATTGTTTCTATTATTTCGGCAAAGAGTGGGATACATTTTCTGTACTAACTTGCCATCCCTATAATGCGCTGTAATTGTGTAATGTTTTTAGTTTTAGGAAACTTTAGGATTGGTTGTATTTTTTCATCGTCTATTTGGAATCCTTTGTTGTTAACTTCAAATCCTACATATTTGATTTCCGAGTAGCCGAATTCGCATTTGTTCGGGCTGATCGTTGAATTTGCATCATTCATTTTATCTAATACAATATTCAAATATTTTAAATGGTCTTCAAAATTTTGTGTCTCAATCACTATGTCGCCTAAATAACAAAAAACGTTCGTTTTTAGGTCTGGAGTAATGATTCTCTCCATAGTCTCTGAAAAGTGGTTGGAGCATTGGTTAAACCAAATGACATCCTTTTAAATTGATACATGCCTTTTCCCGGGGACTGTGAATGCTGTTATTGGTTTTGAGTTTCCTTCCAAAGATATTTGTAAATAAGCTAACTTCAAATAAATGTTTCAAATGAATTTTGCTGATCTTAAAGTATCCAGTATTTCTGTCATGAGTGGGATTGGGTAGAGGTCTTTTTTAATAATATTATTAACCATTCTGAAATTTAAACAGAATCTATAGTATTTTCTGTTTGTTTCATCATAAATATAGGGTTAGACCAATCAGAACAGGAGGTTTCTATTGTATCCTATTCTAATAATTTATCAACTGTTTGATAAATTACTTCTTTAACTTTTGGGCTCACGTGGTAATATCGCTGTTTACTAGGATCGTGGCCTTGGTCGTCAATGTTATGTTTCAATAAATGAGTTATGTTCTTATGTTCCTATGTTTTTTTCCCTGGTGTATATCAGTTTTAGTTTCCAGAAGCTTGTCTATTTGATATTGTTGGCTTTCGTTAAGATCACCAATACCTTCGCAAATTTCCAGCGAACTGTTGTTTTGTTCATCAATTTTTCCTACACTATTGTTACGAACCAAGTATTCTGTTTAATCCTTCAAATTTTTTCTATTCAATAATAAGAATTATGGCTACCGAACTGCAGAGTACCGTTTAAGTACTCCTTTTTATTTATGGGATAGTTTTTAACTTTTTTCGTACTGAAAAATGTTGTACATTATCATGAAAAAAGATTAAAATCAATTCAGAGATCACAGATCATTTTTAACATTTCAACTCTGAGACTTTTAATTTATGTAAACTGTTCATTCCAAAAGAATAAAACCGCTTTGATCAATTCCGTACACTTTGGGTTTATTGATGTTGCTTGCTCAATACTCACAATTTTACATGTACAAGATATCAGAATTGAAATTGAATCGATAAATTTTCACCTTACCTTATAGTTGTATTTCAGGACCTACTTCTACCAATTAGGAAGAGCAGAGGTTCGTAGAGACAACTTTCTATTAATTTTCTGCTCCTCTTAATAGGGCTCATTTGACATTTATATATGGACGTTGCTTGGTACAGCAACTTTAGTCTCTTACTTTCACGACACTTGTGTATTGCATAAGCACTCACAACACCGTATTTTTCCGAAATTACCAAACTGAGTGATAACGACGAATTGCTTCTAACCAAACGGGAGAGAGTGCGTATAAATTCTAATATATATATATACATATTTATTTATTAAACTGGACCTTGCACGAATGAAACAAAGAGGAGGAGGAAGTACATTTAAATTTCTGTCTACGTTTTTCCCATTCGATTTAACCCGTCGGAGGGAGATTTAATTACGCCCACCCAATTATTCTTTTAACGCTCCCACGACAAAATCTGTTTACACTTTCCGGGACAAGCTATTAGATTTTAGGCTGCGCTCAAAACTCTAAATTCTTGATTCTTGTTTGAGTCCGGGACTTCGAGTTGAAGGATTGCAAGTAAGTGACGAAAAATTCGAACCGCGGACGGGCGAGTAGAATTCTCCCCGTGAGCAAAGGTAAAACTTCCCAGAGTGATTTTGATCAAATGAGAAATCCCCGTTAAACTGCGAAATTTATTTCTGATCGTTGCACCTCGATTGTGTATTGCAGGGTGAAATTGGTGAAAATGATTTGGAGGTGGAAAACTTTGATTGGTCAGAGGAATGGCATGATTTCGGTGGCGACTGTTACCTTGCCGATTTTCTTGCAATGGCAGCAAAATTCAAGTGGCCTGAATCAGGTCAATCACCTTCATTTATGCAGTTATTGCAACAATGACTGTGGCGACAATTTCCTTGTCCATTTTTCAGAATTGGGCAGGATGTTGCCAATAGTTTGGAATTTTTCTGAATTGTTTTAAGTTAGAACATTCGCAATTTATTTCTTCATTTCGAATGGAATTTATTGTTTAAGAATTCCAGTTCAGAAATATATTGCGGGTTAAGTGTTTCATCGCTATTTGTAATATATTAAACTCAACCCTTTTGTCATATCTGGAATTTTGCATGCTTTTTCCAGTTTCAGTTCCATTACAATGGGATAATTCCTGCCAAAGTTGTGCCTTTTCGAAATCTGCCTAGTATAAGGGTGGCCTTGCGGGGCGTAGTTTCGACGAAATGGATAGCATGAAGCAATGGTTAGCGAGATTCTCTTTTCCTTCCATATAATTGTGATGCAAAACAGAGCATGCGTGAATTGATAGCTTGGTGTAGGCCCGGTTCAGGGTTCTGGTGCTAACGTATGTGAGAGTCACGAGTATTTTTATTGAGCTAGAAATGCTAAACTTAATATATTTTTCCCAAGAGTTGGGTTGCTGAAAATTTTTAATATTTTGATAATCGTAAGAATTCACTTGGAGGCACGTGAGCGAGTTGAATCACATGTATTAACGCCCTGTCAACAAGTTTCTGTCCTTCGGAGATTGAATGATACTTGCAGCGTTCCATGACTTCATACATTATATCATGTATAGTGTATGTAGTTTAAAAAAAAATTTGAACCATTTAGGATCAGGATAACTTTTAAAAGTTATCTGTATGTGACAGGCGCGTATGTCACACTATCCGAAATATTATGCAATCATATTGCTTTGTTTTTAAAATTAATCAATTGATTTTCATTTTCGGTTTCCCTTATCTCATTTGCTTTTTGAGATTCCTTTTATATTTTATTTTGATCAGTAAATTTTTTATTATCCCAAATTTTACTGTCGCTATGCTTATATTTTTCTTCATATATATTATTACCACAAATTTTTCCTGAAATATTTTTCATATTACTCCTAATCTTAGGTTTACCTATTCTACATGAGTCTTGTGTGCTTGAGTTGTCGCTAGTGTCTTGGGTCGAGATGCTCTCTAGAGGTTGGAAGTTTTTGCTCGTGGGGATGCTTATTAAGCTTGGGATATCTTTCGTAGGATTTGTTGAAAAAATTTGGGCATTTTTGGCTTTTGGGGATTCGTTGTGATTGGTAGGTATTGGGGAATTTTTTCTTTCTTTTATAGTTGGGCTACTCTTGTTAAGTTCCCTTGTACTTTTGAGGCTAATACTTCCCCCGAATTTCGGTTTCCTATCTTTATAATTTTCTTCTTTTCCCCTTAATATTTATCTTTTTATTTTCCTCATTTTTTTTATTGTTATTTCAGGTTTATTTTAAGTTTTATTTTCCGTTTTTTCGAGGGTTAGCGTCTGTGAGTTTGCTTCCATAGGGTAGCGGTTGGGTGGACTCCCTGGTAGCCACCGAGTTTCTGAGTCGTAATCTAGTGTCATCCGTAGGGCTTTCATCATATCCGTACATAAAATGCCTACGGATTTTAATTTTGGGACTAATCTGAACATAACGTGTTTTACTTTCTTTCTTATCAAGATTGAGACTACTGCTTGCCCAATTATGTCGACGGTTTCTCCGCTGGCGACCGTTAGTTTGCACTTAACTGCTTTTAAAATTGAAAAGTTGGAATTTTCGATTTTTTTCAATAATTCTTTGCCCACGTTGCCCGGGTTGTATGACAAATAAGGACATTTTCTTTTGAAATGGCCCCGTACACCAAAATGATAACAGTTTAAACTATTTGTGTCCTCATTCGTTTTTGTATTTGAGTTCTTATTCTTTTCTGAGTTAGAACTTGCTGTCTTGTCAGACTTTGTCATTATTGTTACCTGATTTTTTATTTTTATTCCCGGAGTCGGGTATTTGGGAATTTTGTTTTTTATATTTCCTGAATTGTTTTTCGCCTTTTCTGTAGGGAATTCGATCACTGGGTTACTTTGACCTTGATTTTGCTCTAATGAGATTTGATTGAACATTGGTAACATTTGGTTAGAAGGGTTGAATGAAGATCTTGTTCTATTGTTTGTGAATCTAGGTTGATAATTTGGTTGGCATCTAGGTTGAAAATTTAATTGGAAACCAGGTGGGAGTGTAGATCTGAAGTTAGTTCTGAAATTTTGTTGATATTGGTTAAGAAAAGGTTGGAATGGAGATCCAAATGGTGAAAGTGGAAACTGATTTTTGTATTGTTTTCCAGCCTGGTAATTTTGGTTTTGATATCCGCTTTTGTTATTATTTTGACCATTATTATTTTCCTTTTCATCATCTTTATTATTTTCTATGTTGTTTTCATCCCCGTTATCGTTTTTACGCTTTCATTCAATTTTATCTTCGATTGTAGGTTCTATGATTTGTAAAACTTGGCCTCGAATTTTTTATTTGGCTAGCTCAGTTTCCCATTCTTTACATAAGTTTTCTAATTGTTCAAAAGTTTCAAAATCGTTCCTTTTAATGTACATTTTGTATTCGATGCGGAGGTTTTCATAGGTTCTACGTAATTCCCATTCGCGACTTTTTCTTGGATATAGCTTTGTAAATAATTTTATAATTTCAGTCAAGTATGAGTGAATGTCTTTCGTCTGTTTTTGATTGTAGAATTTAATTTTCTGTCTGATTTCCTCTGAAGACCCTTAATCGATATAGGCGTTTTTAAAATCTTCGAGAAAATCGGGTAATGTTCTCCAAGAATTTTTATTTATTCAAAACCAATCTTTAGCATCATCAGTTAATAATACGTCTAAATTTTCTAGAATGTCGCGCTTGTTTATTTTGTATCCCCTTTTAAATCTTTTAATTTTCAATTCTTTTAATTGATTGTCGGATTCGTAATCTGTTTCTGGCTTATTTATGTGAATTCTTGAACGTCTGCTTGACCTGTTGGTTGTTTTCGTGAGTGTACGTGTTCTGAGTTGATTTATTTCTGTCCTCTAGAGTTTCGTTGTCATCGGATTTTTGTAATTCTAAATCGTTATTTCTTAATCTGCTACGGCTGTCAATATTATTGTATGCAAGTTGACGAGGTTCTTGTGAATTTTCTCCTAAATCGAATTGGACGGAATATCTGTTATGATATTCATTTCTATTTTCCCCGACATTTGGTTCGATTATTTTTTTCTATGTTTGATTGAGCTATTTACCGGCAGATGTAGTCTAAACTCTAAATTTTTTACCCTTTTCCCCCTTTCTTTAAAGAATCTTTAAGGAATGAATCGCATTGGAATGTTTCGTTATTTATTTCTGGTCTTATTTTGTTTCTGGGGTACTGTCCGTCTAGGTCTTGTAGATCTCCATGATCCCAAAAGAGTGTATTGTCAATGGGGTCAAAGGTTCTGTTTCGATTTTGTATTAGATCTGTAGTTGTTGGTGGAGTTATTCTATCCTTGTCAAGTATATTTCTCATTCGGGTTTATACATTTTTCCTGGCGAAACCTCTACCGCGACCTAATGACCTATTTATAGTTTTTGGGATTGCTCCCAAATTTTGGGGTGTGATCGAAACCTTATTTGAAATTGTTGGTTTCGTCGCAAATTTACTTAAATCCTTACTTTGGACCGAAAGTGCAGCCGCACCTTCTAAATCCAAACTGTTGTGATCGCTTTGTGTTATGGTGGGGTTATCCATTTTTTTTTTTTCATCAGCTCGACCTGAGTTTCATTTATTAAGTTGAGTTCGAATTATTTTTGGTGGAACACCCTGAATATATTTGTCTGATAGAGGATCTTAATTTAAAATTCCCCGCTTATTTGAAAATTCAATTTGATATCTAATTGATTCTAGAGTTCGAAAATATGCTTATTTCCTTCGTGGGATCCTTTGTTTGAAAGATACGTCACGTGACCTTGCCGCGACTCGCAGGTATTGCTCGCTGCACGTGCAAACTTGTTTGCGCGCTTGAACGGTTTGTTTCGTTTGGCGCTTGATATATTCAATGACGGTCAAAATTTGCTATGTTTCCATTTTCTCAGGTTTCCTTATTTCCGTTAAATAATTTCCTAAGTTTTGGGTTTTCATTTTTAAAATAGTGAATTTTTAATTTTCCAAAAGGGAAGATATAATACCTTATTTTCAGAATTCTCATTTTTGTTCTTTATTTCATTTTTAGTTTCACTCTCTTTTAAACTAGAATCAATTTTACTTTTTATCAACGCCAAGGGGAATTGCTATTTTCATTTCCGTGTAAGATTTCAAATTTTGTATATTCCCCCTAAATTACGATGCGCAATTACCTGCGATGATTTGATGCGTATCAATGGTATATTCTCAAACGCATACCCATTCAAGTGTTAAATTTCATATACATATAGAATATTCTGAGCACATTGAGATAAATTATTGCACATACCTGTATATGTATATATCAGGTTATTGGCACATAAATATAATTTTCATAAATATTACGTCACCGGCAGATCTTAATCAATTGCATATTATAAATCAAAATACACATAGATATATTCGTATAAAATTACAGGTACATATTTATAAATCAAGAGTAGCATAATTAAATCATTGTGAATTTTTAAATCATTCCTAAAATGGGGAGGCATGTGGAATCAATAGCATGCAAAAATAATACAAAAAGTTTGGTAGTAAGAGTCAAAAGTAGAGAGTATAAATTTGGAGTTCAGATTTTGTGTCTCTTTTTTCTCGGCAGGTTTAAATTTTTGGAAGGAAGTGTGTGGGATTCTAGGTAGGGCGCCAGGTATCACGGGGTAAGACTGAGGAGGGATAGTGGGAGTTGGATTACCGAGACAATGGTTTAGACACAATCAGGCCGAGGCCAATGAAGGTAAAACGTTGTTTATTATCCACTTAAATTCGTTGACTCTACAGCGAGGACGAGTAAAATAGCTGTGGTTCTATCCCAGGGGTCAGCGATGATCCGCCCAGGTGGCGATGAGACGGCGTGACGGCGATGATGCAGCTCGGCGACGACAGCGATGGTGCTGCTCGGCGACGACAGCAATGGTGCAGCTTGGCGACGACAGCTACGACGTAGGAGAGTCGAGAGAGAGGTCGACCAGATGATCCGGACAGGTCGATGTGGAAACGAAAGCGAACCAAGACACTATGCACTAAGGATATGTGTCCTATCGGACGAGTATGCCACGGTGGTCCGACTCCAATGTATTTTTTTTGCCTAGATATTTGCTGCGCCAACAGAGCCATCTTCAGTTGGACTCGAGAAATGGAGAGCTATGTGACGTCATGCAAAGTTTAAATTCTTAACCTCAAAGTTTGTGTACGTCGCTATTTTTGCTAGGTACATTGTTTCATATTGTTTACACGATTGTTACAATTTGGTTCGTTGAAATAGTTCAACTAAAATTAAGAAAACTTACTCGTAAGTATAGAATAATTTTATAAATTGTGACATGTTTCCAGTTGAAAACATTCACGTAAATTCACTGTATTCGTTCAACCAGGGTGTCTAGCGGTTCAACAAAAAAAATGTCATGACTTTTCCAGGTTTTCCAGGACAAAAAATTAATTTTTCCAGGTACCTTTCTTTACGATTGAAAAATAATTTTTTACGAAACATAGCAGAAATTGAACCAAAATATGTGCCACATTCGAAATTTCTCATATACCTCCAAAATCTGATTTTATGGTCCAAAAAACCGTTTTTTGGTAACATCGCATGGCGATTGTTCATTTTACCACGATGATAAATCACAAAGCTAAAATCGAAAACATTTCAGAGTTACATATTTTCCCAACTTTAACAACAAATTGAAATTTGACTTTTCTATTTTTCATTGAAACTTGATCTGTTTTAGATTCATTTTTATTGGTAGAGAACTAATCTTTTTGGTTGAGATTTCTTCTTTTTTTATTAAAACTGCAACTATTTGGTTGAAGATTAACTTTTTTGGTGGCAGATTAATAGTTTCGGGTTGGAAATACAAATGTTTTGTAAAAAAATCGTCTTTTGACTTAAAAGTTCAACAATTTGGATGACATTTTTTTTCTTGTCTGAAAAATTCAACCGTTTTGTTGGAAATTCTTTTTTTCGGGTTGAAAATTTGTATTTTTTTCATTACAAGTTGACCTACTTTGTTAAAAATTTATTTTCTTGGTTGCAGATTCATCATTTTAGTTGAAAATTCACATTTGGTTGAAAATTCAACTATTTTGTTGAAGTATTTTTTTACTGAAAATTTATCTTTTCAAGTTGAATATACAACTATTTATTTGAAAATGTATTCATTTTGTTTAAAATTTGTCTTTTTTGGTAGAAATTTAATCTTTTTGGTTTAAAATTAGTCGTTTTGGTTAAAAATTCATCTTTGTACATTGAAAATTAAAAAATTTGGTTAAAAGTTCAACTATTTTGTTGAAAAATTATTTTTATTTTGTTTGAAAATTTAACTATTTTGCTGAAAATTCGTTTTTTGTTTTGTTGAAATGTCAACTATTTAATTTTTCGTAGAGAATTCATCTTTTTGTTGATAATTCAACTTTTCGTGAAAATAAGTTTACAAATAAAAAAAAGTGTCGGTAAGGTAGGAAGCCGGTCACGTGACCCACTCGTCACATGGCCTCAAACCCGACTGAGAACCGGTCACATCTGTACGGAAACGCATTTCCAGATGTTGGATTGGAATCTCCTGATTGAATGTCATTGTGGGGCGGAATTCAAGGACTTTCCTCATTTTATTTACTAATGTCCTCTACTTTCATGTGGCCGCCCTTACATTTTGTGCTTTTTCTCTCGTCATTTTCTGGGCATTTTCGTGGAACAAGTTGACATTAATGACCTGTTTTTCGAACCGGACAAAGATTTTGTGCTTGAGTTTGGAACATGCTGCGATTCCTACGGTATCCCTCCATTTTGCAGTATACGGGATAAGCGTGGATTATACGTGGCAGCCTTCTATCTAGCTAATTGCTTTAATGCATTATGAGTTTTGTTCTGGCCATTTACAGAATTGTAAGAAGCCACAAGCAAGAAGAAGAATAAAAATGGCTCGGTTACAATGGTCCGTCTTGTTAAATTCAGATCTCCGGCGTTAGGTCCCTTTGTTCGCAGACTATCACATATTGTTGCGGATGGGTTTGATTTTGGCTCGAAAATTATCTCTACAGGTTTATAAGATCAGTATTCCAATCAATTTTTCATTTTCAAATAAAACAAATTATTCATTTTTTTATTTCATTTTTTATAATTGGAGTTTTTGGTAAGCTCATTACGAGTCTGAGTTATTAAGTCCTGTGAGTTTCATGCGGATTAAACTATTTTTGTGACCAGGAGAATGTTTTTCATAAAATGGGATTTTCTAATTTTATGCGGAAACAGTTCGCGGAAAAATTCTAAATAAAATACCACTTTCTCGTATGTGATATCTTCCATCATTTAGATAAAAAATTGAAAAATAAATATTGCAAAAAAAAAATAATTCTCGTATTCTCGAAAATGGCTTAGCCCGTGTCCTTATACAAAATCCTTATACAAACTTTTTAAAAATATTACAAAAGAGCGAGTGGTATTTTTTGTTGCTTCAACGAAAAATGCGAACATTGAATTTTACAACAACAAATTCTCCTGACCTCAAGAATAGTTGAGCCCTCATAAAAGTAATAGAATGCCTTCCGTATATAAGAAGACATTTTTTGCAACACCCACCTCAAAAGTTAACGTTTTCATGCTTCTAAATGGTGCCTAAAAGACCTTATTTGAGCAGATTGTGTGCGAAACAATGTTCGCGCATGCGCAGTTTGAAGATGGCTTACTTTAGGCACTTGTGAAACAGCTGCGCATGCGCACTTTCGAGATGAGGCACTTTAGACACTGGCATAGGTAACTTTGAACACTGGTGTTGGTATCTTCTTGAAATAAATTTAGATATAACTTGTACAAATCTTTTAATGATTGAAGTTTTGTTTTTAGGGTTTCTTAGCCGTTTTCGTCCGTCGTGCAAAAGGACATAAACGCCAACATTTGGCACAGCAAAAGGGCATGAGCGCAAAATTTTTTTTTTTCATAAATTGTTTTTCAACCCTTTTTTTGTTTTTCAACAACATTTTTTTCAACAAATTTTTTGTTAAAACATTTTTATTTTCAGACATTTTTTTCAAAAACATTGATCTACAATGTTTAAATATCTTTTCTTTTAGGATTAGTATTTTTCGTTCACTCCTCCAAACACAACTTTTCGGACGGGCGTTGCAAAAAATAGCGTGTGATACACGTGCGCGTAGGTGATTGCTAACTCGTGTGATTGCATCATTCGCCTATGGCTTATGTTGCAAAATTCTCTCAAACAATCACTTATTTTGCGCACTTGTATCACAAATAACTATTTGAAAAATATTGGAATAAGTAAAGAAGGTGGGGGTTTCCAGACAATTTTCTTTAGTCACATCTTCGAATTTTGATAACATGAAAAGGAAATTTTCAACAGAACCCCATCTTTTTGATTTTTTACAATATTTGCATAAGGATCCTTTTTATAGGATCCTTATAATAAGGTCAGCGTTCTGTTTATAAGGATGCGAACTAAATAATTGTTGAGGTCGGGATAATTGTTTTTGCTGAATATATATAATTTACGAATTTCTCTCTTAAACGATGCAAGATATTACAAAAGAGGAACATATATTTTTGGTAGATCTGTTCCAGATGTGCAAACTTTTTTATTAACATTTTCTGTATCTTTCGTTGTTTCCGCAAAAAATGCAAAAATTCGATTTTGTCATCAAATTTCCTACAATTTCCACCCTCATTTGACATGTCTTTGGTACATTGACATTATTTTATATACATTTCAGGTAAAACATAATTTAAAAATGCCTATTTATAGTGCTTGGATATAGCCATTTAATACATAGCAAAAGTATACAAGCTACTATTTTAGGGGTAAGTTTACCGAAAACGGTCTGTTTACCTGTGCAGTGGGCATTCGACTTTGGCATCCACGATATGCAAGGGGCGGTAAGGCCTAGACATGCTCGAACTCAACGCGTGGATACGTAGTCACTTTTGCGTTTACGTATATTTAGAAATCATGGAGAACAGTGCTTGTGGGCACACTGGACAAACGCGTCGCCGGCGCACGTTCAAAAATCCTAAATTAACGCACCGCTCTGGACACGTAACTGCGTAGCAGTGGTTGAAAAATGGATTTTTGCGGACAAATAAGTCCACAGGATCCACTTCTTAACCAATTGAAGTTTTTTTTAAATACTCTGCATTAAACTCCTCACAAACGTAAGGAACCCAGTTTGTGTATTTACGTTTATGTTTAACAATCTGAATGAATCTCTAAAATAAAGTAATTCTTAGTCAGAACGAATGAAGACAGACTCAGAAATCACAAATATTTTATCACAATTCTGTGTAATTATTATAAATAATTTATTTTTCAACACATTCAACCGTATATCACTTTGTTCTAGAAAAAAAAAACTTACTTTGTGTCAAACTCTTTGTTACTTACTATTAGAATGGTATTAATAATGAAAAGTTATAATAAGTGGTAAACCTATAAACAGCTCATAAAGTTATAGACAATTTTTGTACCTATTAAATGTTATGAGCAGACCAATTGACATAGTAGAAAAGTTAATTTTGGGATGAGAATAATTCATGAAAACATGAATGTTCATGTTTAAAAATTAAAATTTTCGATTTTTCAAACAATTTTCGTTTAAAAAATGTATTTAGATACTTTGTACCTTGAACAATTTAGCTTTTTCTAAATAAACATTCTTTATTTTTCGAAATATCGAGCGTAATTCTCACTCTCGTGAGACTCCCCTTTTACTCTTTTTTATTTTAAAACTAATTCTCTAAGCCTGCTCGCGGTTGGTCTCAGTGTCGCCTTTTTTTTTCCGTTCTGGCTGCAGTAGAGTAGGTGCTCCTCATTTATAACGGAGGTCGTCGGCACGGTTTCGCAGCAGTTGGTGTTAAAAGTGCGGGAGCTCTGCTTGTCTCCCGTACCACAGAGCATGCAGTCTCGCCATGTGACCTTTTTCCTCAGAGGCCATACTGGCATCGTAGCATTCCAGCAGGTCGTCACTCAGTCGAACCATCTACTCAAAAGTATTGACATTGTACCGGACCATCGTATTGACTCTCTCTTGATTAGCTCCCCCAGTCTCTCAAGGCCAAAGATCGGGCTAAACTGGATAACGAGCTTCGTGCAGATTTTCCCGAAGAGTCCGACCTCTGGATCCCCAGTTATAGTGTGTATGATATACTGAGAACGTTGGTGGATGCAAACCGCAAAACAAAACCAACAGCTAGCCATAAAACCAAAAAACGCATGCATAAACTTAGTACAAAAATAGACTGAGCAAGTCCCGCATTGAGTGTGTGATTGACTACATAACATCTGACAGGAAGTTCACTGCCAGGGTTCAACAGTTCTCGCGCGAACTGCGGATCCGTCATCACATACTCAACAGCTCGAAGCTGCTGATCATCAGGGAGCATATTGCTGACAAATTACGGGTACTATCTGATGTTAGGATAAGTCCAGAGCGGAGGGAGAAGTAGGTCAGAGAAAATGAACAGTTTTTCTATGACTCATCTCTACTCTTCCGAGACCCTCCAGTTACTGTCGACCAGCCGCCCAAACACGAGGAGGTATATCAAAACCATAAGGTCACTCATGTATTTTACATGGATGATCTCAAGATCTATACTAGGAATTCAGAGCAATTAAATCTAGATCTAAAGATATTAGAGTAGTACACTCGACAGATTCGATTGGAGTTTGGGTTAGAAAAATTCGCCAAGGTTCATTTGAAGCGAGGACAACTTACTGACAGCTCCGAGTACCCTGAGCTCATCGACAGAAGCGCCATACGACACCTTGGCGTTGGAGAGACCTACACATGTCTCCGCGTACCACAGAGCCGCATTCAGGAAGTATCAGTGAAGGAGTCTCTCCGAAGCAGATACAAGCGTCTTCTCCGACCGATTTGGTCTCCAAATCTATCGGCGTTGAACAAGGTATGTGCGACTAACATGCTTGCCGTCCTGGTTCTACGCAACTCGTTTGGTGTGGTTCAGTGGACGAAGAACGAGCTTACGGTCCTTGATATCGCCACGCGTAAGATCATGCATATGCAAAAGAGCTTGCATGTCAATTCGTCTGTTCCGTGATTATACATCGCACGCCGTCAAGGCGGGCACGGACTTCTGAACCTCCAATGTCTTCATAACCGAATTGATCTGAGTACAGCTTGCATCGTTGCAAATGGAAGAGATCCTCTCCTAAAACTAAATGAGCTTATTTATAGGATATAAATATTTTAGAGTATTCAGGGATTTGAACATCGAGGAAACAAAGTTAATGTTGAAATTAGGATAAAACTCTTTTTAATTTTTCAAACTACATGTTGCAGAATTCAATTTTTGTGAACTAATTTAAATTACACAATCCTTCAAATCTATTTTTTTAACGCCATTTTAATTTAAAAAATTCTGCAATTGTATCTGCGAGAATGACAAAGAAAATTGTATTTTTGAGCCCAAAGCGTGAAGTAACCTATACAATTTTATATACAATGTGGCTGTTCGCATCTTGTTTGTTTTGAGGAGTAGAATACGTCTAAATATTTTTTGAACCTGCACGCGTTGGGCCCAGTAACCATAAAAAAATACCATGGTTCTTTATTATTTTTCATTTATATTTTTCATTTATTTAAGGTTCGGAAGTAAAAGTGATTCAAGAACACAAGGTCATTGAAATATATCAAATATTACTGATTTATTTTTCAATTTCCTCAATTCATCCGGCCTGATCCAAGTCCTGCTAACAGAGATCCACTGATATTCAGGTTATGTCGACCCAACCTCAAAGATATACCAGTGGCAGCCCGTCTCCTCCCGTTCAAAGGCAAAAAAATGGAAGGAAGGTGTGGGACCGCCCACGCAGGACATTAACCGGGTCGAAGTTACAATATTAGATTTTCATTCCCCCGAAAAAACGGACCAGCTCACTCACCGATTCTACAGTGGGATCAAAGATGAATTCTTTAAAATTAAAGAGCTCCGAAGGTAGGCCCGGGAAAATTCGGCTTATGTACCTGAGCAGCTCGGGTCGGCCCTGTGCGAGCCAACAATACTGATGTAGATGTGCGAAGTCCTTCAGCTCGGCACCATAGTTGCAACCCTCAGGTATATTCCAGCCCATTCTTAGGAAATGGCACTTTGTCCAAACAAATGAGGTTCTGAGTCACATAACGAGGTTGGTGTAACATCTCCGGCGCCTGAAGCCTCAAAACCATGGTCTTGGCGACCTGACCGTAATGTATCTAAATAATTCAGTTTGCGAGCCATTAATCCTTCCATAGGGCCAGCATAATGCCGCTCAGTCAACGGAATCGCGATGACATATCTCGCAAACTTCCCCCACAAAGTACTCTCCTGAAACTGTCACTGGAAGGGCAGCAATAACTCTTTCTACCTCATCGGCAGTCTCGTTGCCCATTATGCCTCCGTGAGATGGAGCCTAGGCGAAGCAGATCAAGACCACTAACCAGCCAGCAACGGCAGCTCCATTGCCCACTAGTCGTGCGTGGGTGAGCCCGAGGGTGCTTAAGAATCTATCCTGGATAGCTATGAGTACTGCCTGGGAGTCTGTAAACATAACTACGTCCTTCCATTTCTCTCCCAGCACTCGAACGAGAGTCGCTCCTGGGTATCTTGTGTCGATGTCCAAATGCGTCACCAAGTTAGCCCAATCTTCATCAAAATAAGCAGGCCTGACTGTGGTATTCAAAGCTCGAATGAAGGAGAATATGGTATTGAAGGCGAATATTAGGTCACAGCGCTCAGGTTGGATTCTAAACCTTCTGTTCGAAGAGTTCGTCACCAAGGATATCAGCCTCTCAACCAACGGACGCCCGCTCCACCTAAAGTACCTTAAGATAAATCTATTCGACAAGAATAACTTCCTCAGCGACAGTGGAGCTTCCCCAGCGTCTGACAGCGGAATGGAGATAGGTGTCGAACTCATGCACCCAAGAACCACCCTCAAGGAAGCATACTGAACCCGATCCAGCATTCTCAAGGCTGTCTCACTCGCTCCAAGGAAAAGGTTTTTTGCACTCCAGACAGGCCCTGATAAGATCCTCATGGACCGTGAGCAGAAGGGTAGGAGAGGCTCCCTAGGTGACTCTGGTAATGACCCGCATGATGTTGGCAGCTCTTGAACCGTTTGCTGCTATGTTTTTAATGTGGGTCGTCCATGTCATACGTCTATCGAGCTTAATATCCAGGTATTTAAGAGAGGGCTGATTCGTAATTTCCACAACCCCAAAATCCATGACCCCATCGTCGAACCTATGCCTAGACCTTGAAAAAGTACACAACACACTTTGGGACGGAGATTGAAAGGCCCACCCTCCTCAAACGTGGCGATAGGGATTCAACTGCACGAAGTGGTAGAGCCAGGGCGTCTTGCACAACATCGGAGGTGACGTAAAGCAGAACATCATCGGCGTACATAGAGAACCTAACCCCCACCGAGAGACACTCCTTCAGACGTCTTAACACCAGACTGAGCAATAGTAGGGGGAGGATCTAACCCCCCCCCCCCCCTTTGGGAATGCCCACCCCCCAGACTGTAGCATCGCTGCAATTCGTCGTAAAAATCAGGTTCCTTTTTGAGACGAGGAACTAAACGAAGTTAAGAATTCTGCCCGGGGCCTACATGTCTTTCAGCTCTCCGATGAGTTCTCCAAGGAGAACCACATTAAATGCCCCCTTCCATTCAAAGGCAAAGGCTAGCGTTGACTTACAAAGACCGTCATAATATCGGCCACAACCGCGGCCACGCAGTCCATGAAGGATCTTCCTCTCCTAAAGCTATACTGGAAGTCGGGCAACCAGTCCCTGCTCTCAGTCAGGTGTTCGAAATGCATCCGCGTCAATTTCACAAACAATTTACAAAGAGTCGAAGTTAATGAGATAGGCTGAAACCCTTTTCCGCCAGCCTTAGAGATGAAATGATACCTGGTGTCCCGTCATGCCCCCGTAAAAGACGAATTCGTAAACATGGATTTGAACAATCGGTGCAGAAACCGCTGTGTATATCAGAAAGCCCGTTCATGATCTCATAAGCTAGTTCGTCTATTCCCGGTGTCCACTTTGCCTTGTTGGTAGAAAGGGCAGACAAGAACTCCCCCCAAGAAAAGGCTTGGTTTAACGGGTCCGTCTCGTCCGGGTCAAGGATGAGCTCTACTGAGACCGGTGGAATGTCCGAGCAAACCAATTCTTCTTGTAGTTCCCTGATAACCGGGCATTCCGGATCCGTCACCACATTCGTATACGGGGATGAGGCACGAGATGCAAGAGCCTTTACTGTGTGTTATATTTTGGCGAGTCTCAAACAGGGTCGAGGGATTCGCAGAAGGATCCGACGGATTTATATTTTATTTCACGGAGGAATCGTTCGATCTCAGTGTCTGCTACCCTGAATGCAGCTTTTCCTTCCCGGGTCTGATTAGATAGGTATCTCTTCCTCGCCGCTGGCCTTCTCGCAAGGGCCTTTTCACACTCACTGCTCCACCAAAAGTGCTCACTCTTCCTCGCAGTTCCGCGACTACTTGCCCTGAAATCCCCATTCATCTCCAGGGCGTCAAAAGCAGTATTTACGAACCTATCATAGACCCTTGCGGGGATGTCCCCATCAAGCAACGCTTAGGAAAGTACCGGAATCTCCTCATCTATCTGTCTACAAAATAGAAAACAGTCCAGCGAATCTACATTGGATCTATTTGAATGTGTGGTGATCATAATCGAGGAGGCGTCAAGCTTCCCAAAGACCGGAAAATGAGCCGGGATGAATGTAAGCTCCGTATCATTCAGAGGGAGCAGGCCCGCGTCGTAAACGGCAGTGGACAGCTAGTTGCCCAGAAAATTGGAGCTGAGATAAGGGAAAGAGAACCCGCTTCGCCCAAGCTTTAATTTAACTACCTCTAAATGAAAGAAACGTTCATTGTAACTCAGTACAAATAGCTTAGATGATAAGGTGTCTATATAATACAAAAGAAACATGAAACAGCCAGTACGTATCAGGGATAGGTTATAGTCTACAGAGAAAATTAACACTTTCCGCAATTCCAAGCACTGCCAAAATAAACATGACTGCCAGAGTGCAACAGAATCGGCAAGCAAGCAAGGTTAAATTCGTATCAGCATATTTCTGTTAGTAATATATTAGAGCTCTATCTCCAAAATTCCCTCTAATATATAAAGCAACCAGCAAAATAAAATTAAAAGCGGACCCAAAATAAAATAAACTTCGACTCAAAGCAAAGGCCGCAAGCGAGCGTTTGATTTTCGGAGGTTATGATGGGAAAGGTTACATATCTTGTAAACACTTGGGATAGGTAAGGATGAAAAAGGATGGAAGGCGAAAACAGAAAGCGTTTGAAGGTTAGGTGCAATAATTTGGAGGTCGAGTGTTGGAATCATGACCACTGCGGATGACGAGTTTGTGAAGCCTGTGATTTCCAGTTGACGAGCAGCACCATTTTACTGCCAGAATTCAACAATTTAGGCCTCCTTCTTGGCATATTTCCGCAGGGTCTTAGAAGCGAAAAAAAAATCCAAATCTGTGTAGCACCCAAGAGTGTAAATTAAGACGATACCTTTAAATTCGTTGAACAGGGGCTTTCCAGTGTGTCGAGCAGAGACTAAGCCGAAAAAAACCATCTAATATATCACCTGATCGGTAGATTTCCTTACTTTCTTTTCTTTCAACCGTGCAGAAGAGACAGTAAACATTGGCTTCTTTTGTTCATTTAACTTTAAGTTCTAGAAAGCTTAGAAATGGAGCGGAAAGCCACGCCAGGAAACACAGAGTAACCCACAAAATCACATATATCACGTAACTAATATAAGGCAGACCTACCGAACTCCGAACTTTGAAATGGCCAAAGAGTGAGCCGCAGAGAGGGGTCTAGATTAGTTCTAAGTTGGTGGTAGGTGGTGCAAAGTTTTGATTGGAAAGAGAAGGCTTGGAGAAAGGGGGTTTTGAATAAAAAATGACGGCTATCTTTCTGTCATTTAATTATAAACAGTATGTATTAATATTTATAAAAATCAATTGCAAGAAACGTGGTTTGAAAAATTGTAACAGCACAAGAGGTGAACTCGACTAGTGAGCGAGTCATCAACTTTATCAGAAAAAATTATCGTGAAATACTATTTAAGTTACAGCATATGGCACACTGGCTTAACATATCTCACTTATTCTCTTAAGCATACTTTCTATTGGTGAAGCACTGGTTTACGAAAATAGCACCAACGCGTAGGTGGTTCAGAAACTAAACCAAACTAAACGTTCCCCTGTCGTTTCACTCCTCTTGGCGTGCTTCAAGCTGCCCGCTGCATTTTCGCCTCCATTCCTATGATTCCCCTGCGACTTGGTCAATCTAAATTCTATTCCGGTGATGTCTCAGAATCATTTTGACCCCAAAAATAAAAAATAAAATTTTTGTGTCGCTTTTGTGTAAACTTAATTTTTGATTTTTTCAAAGAGGTTAATCAACCTATTTTTCCTCTCCAATCCATCCGAAGTCCCAAATACCTTTACAAGAATAAAAGTTCATAAAATTTGCTGCAAAAATTAAACATAGATGAATTTTATACCTCTAAAAGTTTCGGAGTTATAGCCGGCGAAAGTCGTTTTTTAGTGAGTAATTTTTTTTTTAATCAACAATTTCAGGTTTTGGGCAAAAAAAACTTTCCTGTACATATATGGCAAGTGTCATTTTCAGAAGGCCATGATTTCGGTCCTATTAGAGCTAGAGCATTGATTTTTTTAGATTCACTCTAAATTGAGTCTACTTTTATTTATTCACCGGCAAATTTCACCAGACATGCATAGGAAAAAGGTATTGCTCAAAACTCGATGTTGTTAATTAAAAAAAAAAGGATTATTCCCTAAAAAATTTACTTTCGCAGGCTATAACTCCGAAAGTTTTAGAAATGGAACGTTCATTTATGTTTAATTTTTGCAGCAAATTTTGCATACTTTTATTATTGTAGAGGTACATGGAACTTCGGGTGGATTGAACAGGACAAATTAAAAAAACAACTCATGTTTTTCACTTTTTCTGCCATTTTTCAGATTAATTGAACGATTTCAATTGACGTAAAATGTTGAGCATCTAGAGCCTTCTTTTGTATGCTAAACTAAACGTTGCAAGCCAATAAAATTTCATTTTTAACTTATTTTCGTGAAAATATGTTTTGATTAACTTTCATAAAAAAATCAAAAATTTAAGTTTTCTCACAAACGGTCCAAACGATTTTTATTATTTTTAGACTCAAAATTATTTTAAGACATCACCAAAGTGTAGTCAAAAGAAAACCGAGAGGTATGAGTACCTTTGGATTGAGTTCAGCTGAGACACACCGTGCTTGAAAATCTTTAGTCTTAGCCATAGTTGCTCTGCGTTGGAAGCATAGATCTGAAGATGTACCATTTAAATTATTTTCAACAAGTAGTTCTTAAGACTAATGTAAAACTAAAAGGATACTTGAATTAAATCAATACCGAAAATTTCCGCAGAAAGGCCGAGGATGAAATCGAATACAGAAAAAAAAGCAAATCAAGTGGAGTAAATGTGCATAAGATTGTTTCAGTTCACTGTATGGCAATAAAAAATATTAAAGTAATTTTTATTTGCTGAATTAATAAAAATTAATGGAACTATCAAAAATGAGCTATGTGAATAATCATTTTCGTGATTATAGATGCTACTGTGATTCAGACTTTCTTACTTTTTATCAAATATTTATTGTAAAATTTTATTCTTACTCTATTTAAGAGGTGAATTCTAAAACATGTTTTTACTTTTGCAGGAGTTACAGGCGTGGGTACTACATGCCATACTGACCATTTTAGAGGATCTTCTGCCTAGTGCTAAGGTAACATCTAGCACAAATTAGTACACGTAATTTACATAAACACAATATTAGGAAGCAAAACGTTATTTATCATGACGTTTCTTGAAGAGCTACTTTTTTTAGTAGCCATTACGGCAACACGTTACAGTTTTCCAATAATGGTAACGGAAAAAAGTATATTAATATTTGTTAATTCCTCAAATTCGTAAATAAAACTTTATTGTTAGATTTGACGGAATATTTTCAAGTCATGGGTTGAAGGTGGAATTCATTGTTCCTAGTCGGCCATAAGCTAATAATGACTATTTACAAATTTCGATACTTCCATGTTAAAATATTATTTTTCTCGTTGTGTACGACTAAAACGACTACTTTGGCATTTGTCGTCCAAACTAACCACTCTGCTTTTTAATTTGGCCACTCGTTTTGGCACGCATACCTACTAATTATTTTAAATTCCTTGAATTCGTTTGAGTTCATTGAACTTTTTGTATTCTTTTGAATTCTTTCAACTTCCTTGAAATCTTCTAAATTCCTTGAATTCTTATAAATTTATCAAATTTGCCCACTTTCCCTGAATTCAGGGATTTACACGAATTCAAAGAATTTAGGAAATTACGAAGAAAGCAGAAGATTTTAAGAAAGTTAAAAGCATTCGGAATAATCTAAAACAGCTTAAAAGCATTCTAAGCAGTTCAAAAGAATTCAAAGAACTCAAAAGAATTCAAAGGAGTCCAATGTGAATTCAAAATAATATACTAAACCAAAGCGTTTAATTATCAACCCTGTCTGCTGTTTTCCGCATGTGCGTACTAAAACGAGGGGCTATTTTAAAAAGTAGAGTGGTTAGTTTTGATAATCAACGCCAGAGTGATCGCTTTAGACTTGAATTAAAAAAGAAAGATTCTTTTAATATAAAGTCCTCGATTTATACAAGCAGATTCCCAATTGTATTTTTCTCATAGATAAATAGATTTTTATGACCACACGGAGGAAAAATCTAAGTATTATAGAAAGTTGAGATATTGCTGTTTAAGTATGAGATTTTAACGTGCAAAATTGGCCCGAAGTTCGTGCTATATTTGCTCAAACTCGTACAATTTTATCGTGACAAGTTGCTACACTGCCAAAACATAAAACGCGTTGTAATATAGCTCCAGCGTATGCTTTGAAAGGGGTATCGCCGTGCGAGAAATGCTTTTACTTGACCGTGCTATGGTTGCAAGCCACCCTTGCGATTTCGTTATGAATTTCTTACAACGAATGTCTTACGCCATACCTACCAGCACTTGCTATCTCGCAGGTATGGAGGGAGAGTGCGGAGCGCAAGAAACCCATGCCGAAATCGCAAGGGTTCCTTGCAATTACAGCACGATTGAGTGATAGGCTTTCCTCACTCGGCAAGACTGCTCTTAGAGCATAGAATATTTAACTTTCCTAGTATAAGACATACTCGTGCTTAAGATGCATGAATTCTGGCTGAGATAACAAGAAAAAAGCCTGCCACAAACGCATGAGAGGTACTCTTGCTATTTTACGATTTTTTCCCCGTGTAGAATTAGTTCGATGGGTTCTACCAATAGTAGGCTATATTTTCGTTTCCCGGATAGAAGACTATCAGTACGTTTCGGATGCGCATTAGTCTGTCGTAATTTCAAAATTGTCTTTGAATCCACTACGTGGCAGCAGGTGACGTTGCCATCTTGAAATAACGATAAACTAGTGCGTATCCGGAAAGTGCTGAGAGATTCTTGCACGGGGGAAGAAATATTAAAACAAATAGGATTTCCATTATCTTCAAAGACATTTTTATTTTTGAAGCACTATCAAACATAAATAATAATGAGTATTGTAATTATCAATTTCTATAACTAAGTGTCCGAATCGGTCGTTCCTAGAAAAAAGTTGTTTTTTCTTTATTTTGTTTATACTCTCTGCTTTTTACCGGTTTGAGTCTTTACATAACCATTACATGTATTTTTACAAACAAGCCTCATATACTACCTTCCCAACTATATGCTACATATTGTCTTAATTACTATTCTTATTGCTAAACGCTGGAAAGCTTGCTATGGGCTTCTGTTTCCTCTTAACGCTACATTCTAAAAATTGGACTCTTTTCCGCAACTCTACTTAGATATTCTCCTTCTTTAGTAGTAATTTTTTGACTTTTTCCTACCCTGCGTGACAAGCTCTTTCTCCCAGATCTTCTAGATTCTTTATTCATTCCTCCTGCGGACATTTTCCATTCAAAATCCACTTTACTCTCCCATGCTCTCCCCTCCCCTTCGTCACCTGTACCTATACCCCTCTAACATATGCAACCATGATGCCTGCTCATACCTACAAACTCTACACACACTCTCTTCTTCATGCATCCAATACCTGCATACTCTCACACGCTTTCCCATTCTGAGTCTCACTACTCTATTCCATTTGTTGTACCTTGAATGCGCGATTTTTCTTCATGTTTCCACTCCTTGCATTGCCCTCATCTCTTTCTATATTCCGTACCAATCTCTACCCCCGCTTGCATACTACGGGGTGCGTCAAACGTTCCCGCACATATATTTTTATGCATAATAATGTAAAATATTAATTTACTTTGAAATCATTTTACTGAAACACTTTACATATAGGAGTAGAAGGATGGTCGTTGCTTCCACATGCCAATCTTACTGTGCCAAAAAACCTCTGCGAAATGACTAAACAAAAGCGAAATTAATTAAAAATATTGTAAATATAATTATCTAAACCAACTTTCTGGAGCGAGATTCCAAGTTGTTTCTTCTTTTTCTTCGACCGTTAATGTAATTTCAAAATTAAAAGTTTAAAAGCTTTTGTTTCTTCGGTCTTACGGTCCAATAAATACATATATAAAAAAACGATTATAGTTTTAAAATTGTTTTTATTTTCAACGTTTCGGCTCTCACTGCGGGCCTTCATCAGGAAAATTTCCATTTCTAAAATAAATGTTATTTTTATGATAAATTAAAACTAAAATACAACAACTTACTCAGTAACATAAACATCACAGATTCTAACCATTCTTTCGGCGGTCTACCTCTGGGCATTCTGCCATTTACTTTACCTTTATACACCTGTTTGCTCAGTCGTTCATCTTTCATTCTTTCAAGATGTCCGAACCACCTTAACTGATTTCGTTCCCATATGTCAACTAGTGTCTCTTCTGTACCACATGCTTCGAGGATTATCTCGTTTCGGACATTGTCCATCAGTGTTTTCCCGCATATTGTGCGCAGAGGTTTTATACCAATCGCGTTAATTTTACTCTTGTCCTTTTCTTGACATGTCCATGTATCGCTACAGTACAGTACAGCCGGTACAATCATAGTATTATTAAATTTCTACTATTAAGTGCAAATTTTTGAAAGACTTCCAGGTGTACGTTGCACTCTATTCATAAAAAGCAATTCAGTCGACGAATTTAAGATTATTACTTCAATTGCGAATATTTGATAAGATTTAAAGAAATAAAAGCACTATGAGTTTTCTATGAGTATACAGCTATTCAAATTTTAATGTATATTAAATTTCAACTACCGTGTATGCAAATCACTTCATATACATTTATATTAAATTTAATACAGATTTTTCTAACAGTGATGAAATTCTGAGATATCCTTGGGACATTCCAGGGATATCAAGATTTCTGCTCTGTAGGGTATCATTCGCGATATTCCTAGGATATCCTGTGAGAAAAATGGAATATCCCGCTGATATCACATGCTGTGAAGGTATCAGGTAGATGTACATTTAAATTCTACCCCTGAGTTAATTCTGTGTTTGCAAAGTTAATGAAACATTTTCATGTAAACTGTGCGACGAAAATCTAGTTACGACTGATTAGTTTCATTTTCCTCTGAATCCGTTACTTCCTACGCAGTACATGACTCTAGTAAATTGCTCTTACCCTTTACGTCGAGACCTCCTCTGTATTTGTCCCAACCCTTGAGCCGTATTCGTTCCCCAAGCGTTTCCAAGAACCTCTCGAAACCCGGACTGCCTCTTTCTGCAAAAAAAATTTAACTGCTGACACAAAGTCGAACAACTTTTCCAGGGTGTAGCGGACCGGAAAAACAAAAACCCCGAGAATTTTATTTACCCGGGAAAAACGGGGAAAATTTTATTTAGGATCGGGAATTTTTTTCTTTTATCAAAAAATCTACTTTTTTCTTCATGTTATTATTATTGTTTAGCTGAGAATCAGAAAGAGGAACATCTTATTGTTTCACGTATGATACCATCGAAGGTAATTCATCTTCGATTGTTATATGTACGCATATAAGTATACTACACAATACCGAACTCAAATTCTTTCAATAGGAATTAAGTTAAAATTTGTTCTCTTAAAATTGATTTAAGAGAACTTTATTAAAAATTTATTTAAGACTTAAATAGATTAAAAGCCATCAGAATTATTTATAAAATGAGCCAAGATGAAGGCACTTTATCAATTTTTAAAGAAGATATCGTAAAATTAGGGCAAATTTGACTGTTTTGTTAAAATTTAATTGAAATATAATGTAAGAAAAATTTTAGAACGTTGAAACAAAAAAGTTGGGAAAATACAAAGACATCTTATCTATAGGAAAATAATAATAAAAATCGAATGAATATATATATTTTAAATAAATTTGATAGATACCTCATAATTACCAGGTTGTTCAAAAAATGTATTGGAAATTTTTTTTCCTCGAATTTTCATGCATCCCCTCCCCCCTCTAAATTTTTTCCAATCCACAAAAAAATTAATGTGTTAAAAAAATTATGTTCAGAGGTCCCACAAACCCCATGATGTTTAACACGTATTTCCCATAAGGAAGAAAGACGTTTTTGTAAATTTTATTCAGAATCGTCAATATTATGTGTATCGAGTAGACCCACAATATTTCTCTTCACAATAAAGCTATAGAATATGAATTGAAATTTACTTTTTGAATTTATCCCCATATGTCTGTTTTAGAGTCCCGAAAAAAACCCATAAATGAAAAAATGTGTTTTGCGAGTTTTTGGCGCAGATTTTTATTTTTTTGGCTATTTTTTAATATAAACTGTTTCCAATACATAAAATATTACTTTCTTCTGATAATTGGATGTTTGAATAAATTTCTTAAACAATGTATTATTGTTATAATAGCAATTTTCTCTTGGAATAAATTTGGAAAGTCGCAGTTTTTTCTGAATTTTTCAACTCGCCTTTAACTTTTCAGTTAGAGCAGGGCAATAACCAATTAGAGTTAACATAAACAATTGTTTAAATAATGTATTATTTTTATTTATAACAATATTTTCTTAGAATAATGCTGGAAACTTGCGGCTTTTTCTGTCATTTTCCACTTTTTCTGGGTTTTGCTTAGAATGAGGTAATAATTAATGCAAGTTAATAAAGTATTTGTTTAAACAGTTTATTATTATTCATAACTATCTTCTTTGAGAGTAATGCTGGAAAGTTGCGTTTTTTTTAAATTTTCAACTTTTCTTTGGCTTTTGAGATATGAATAGATAATAAATAAACTTTAAAGAGAATAATTTTGCTAAGCAATCTCTTTCTTTTTTTAATATTTTTTTCTTACATTAAAACCTTAAATTTAAAATAAATTAAATTTGTATTATTCTTATTTATATGTGCATATTATCATCGATAACAACTTTTTTTTCTTCAGGGAAGGTGAGAGGTGTACTGATAGTAAATAATGTGCAGTTTAAAATTTTTATTTTAAGTTTGTTGATTTTCATTTATGAATTGTTCATTACTAAAAAATCAAAGAAAAACTGATAGTTTCAGAAGAAACTGCACCTTTCTAGCATTACTCTAAAAGAAGATAGTTATGAACAATAATAAATTTTCAAAACAATCATGTTTGTTAATTTAAATTAATTCTTACTTTATTCTAATTGAAAAGTGGACAAAAAGTTGAAAATTTCAGAAAAATAGCAACTTTCCAGCATTATTCAAGAGAATATTATTAAAAATAATAATAAATTGTTTAAACAGTGATGTTTGTTATTTCAAATTAATTCTTACTTTATTCTAATTAAAAAGTGGATAAAAAGTGGAAAACTTCAGAAAAAGCGGCAACTTTCTAGCATTATTCTAAGACTTTATTGTTATAAATGATAATAATAAATTGTTTAAAAAATTATTTCAGTTAACTCTACTTTATTATTGCCTCGCTCTAAATGGAGATTTGAAAACAAACAGAAAAATTCAGAAAAAGCGCGACTTTCTAACTCCATTCTAAGACAAAATTGCTATTAACAGTAACAAATTGTTTAACAAATTTATGTAAATATCTAATTATCTGTAAAAAGCTGTCGTGTTCGGACGTCTTTCTTCGAGCTGAGTGTTTACACGGGAAAGCGTGTTATATACCACAAATTATATTTTAGTACGAATAAGTTGTGCAACAATAGTGAAGTGACAGTGGGGATTCTGTGGGAGTATTGCACTGGAGTGCAACCTCAGACAGTCGACCTACTAGCAACAAACCTATCGCTCTGACCTCCATTATGTGCAAATTAATAGAGAAGATAGTAAATAAAAGACTTGCGTAGTTCCTAGAAAAAGAGAAGTTTTTTTTATACAAACCAGATTGTCTTCGGACAAAAACGAAGCACCCTTGATCCACTAATCAACTTAGAGGCTGAAATTTGTGATGCCTTCATAAAAAACCAGCATCTCCTCTCAGTCTTCTTTTATGTTGAAAAGGCGTAAGAAATGGTCTGGCGAAAATGTATATTACGTATCCTTTCTAACAACAAGGTACGGGGTGCAATGCTAACATTTATAAAAAGTTGAACTTGAAAATAGAGTTCCTCACGGATCCATCCTTACGTTACACTATTTTTGGTGACATTTAATGACGTCACAGAAAACTTACCTGAACCAATTAAAAACAGCAAACTTGCAGCTGGCGTCACGATCTACTGCAAGGGGAAAGACCTCCTAACCTCTGAAGAATTAATACAAAAATGTTTAAATTCCCTTCAGGATTGGTCCGACATTACCGGCGTCAAATTCTCGCCTACTATTATTAGCCTTCTACTATTAGTCCCTAATACCATAAAAACTCTAGGTCTAATCTTCGACAAGAACCTCACATGGTTTACCCTACATCAGCCAACTCAAAGATGACTATAAACGTAGACTAAACATGCTCAAAACTCTAGGTAAAAGAAACTGGGGAGCCGACCGAAAACTCCTTATAATGACATTCAAAGCTCTTTTAATGTGAAAACTAGAATACGGATCTATTGTCTACAACTCGGCAAAACCTAGTGTCTACGATAAAATATCACCTATACATAATGCAGGACTCAGATTGGCATTAGGAGCCTTCAGTTCCAGTCCCACCAGTAGCATCCTCTGCGAAACCGGTGAGCCTCCCTTGTTTGTTAGAAGAAAAAAACTAACGCAATCACACGCTATTAAACTGGCTTCTACACCAGATAACCCGGCTTACATCAGTACCTTTAAGGGAATTCATCAAAATAAATACGAGGAACGTGAAAAATATCCAAAATCATTCTACATTAGAGTCGAACAAGTTCTACAGGAGGCCAATCTAATACTACCAACTATCGCACAAAGAAGACCTCATATATATTCACCACGGGTAATCCCGCTACCGGAAACTATCTTGGCACTCCTCGAACTACCTCAAAAACAAACCAAAGCAGCGGAACACAAAGGCAGAAAATCTTATTAATAACTTCTCCGACTATATGCAAATTTACGCTAATGGATCTAAGTCAAAAATAGGAACGGGATGTGGAATAGTGACTCCTGAAAGCAAATCAAAATTCAAACTTCCTGGCTTTTATCCAATATTTAGATGTAAAACGTATACATTTCTGAAAGCTCTCGAATTTATAGAAAATCAAAGGACAAAAATTTTATAATCTTTTTGGACCCTCTGAGTGCCATCGTAGCTATAAAGAATTTTAGCAAATTTGACTGCATAACCCAAGCTATCCAAGAGTCCTTGGCAAAACTTAATTTCGTGGAAAAGAAAATAGTTATATTTTAGATTCCTTCGCACATAGGAGTTAAAGGCACCCTAGCTAAGGTAGCATGCACTCTTCCTGTTCCCGATAAGCTCATTCCAGTTGAATCTTATGATCTACACAATCTCATCAACTCTACCTTCAATATGATGTGTCGAAAAGATCAAATAGCTTCAACTAAATTGAGAATTGGACACACCCACCTAACTCATTATAATTTAATTTCAAAACGTGATCCTAAAAAGTGTGATAATTGTGATGTGATCCTCTCCATAAAACATGTATTGGTAGACTGTCCAAATGATCTTAATCAAAGAAGATTATAACGCCTACCGGTCAGTCTCAAAATAATGCTTACAGATCCAAATTCGTTTAAAAAAGGACTGGGTTTCCTTGATGAAATAGGTATTTTAAACCAAATATAGTTTCGTCAATACTATAATAACCTACTGAAATATTAACCTCATTAATTTGACCGATCTTTCAATGTATATCTCTTCGTAATACTTGCCTGTAATTGTGGTCGCTAATGACCTTGTAGTTGGTTTGACCTTAAGCTTTAATTAAATAAAAAAAAAGTCATATTTTATGCATTAGAAACAATTTCTACTTCATGGGGCTTGCGGAACCTCTAAATATAATTTTTGTCAACACAAAATGCATTTATCTGCTTGTGGATTCGAACAAATTTTGCTGGAGGGATGGGGGGGGGGGAGATATGCATCCCACAATTTGTTCAAATTTATATATTTCTTCAAATCGGTCAATATTAACCCGTGATTCTGAAATTAAAATGGGGTTTTAAATGCAAAAGGTCGGTTTTCGAAACAATGGAAAAAAGAAGTACTTGGTATTAACTTTTTATAAATTAAAGTTCAATCACCTTTTAAGGAATATTCAAAGAATAATTTGCACCCAATAACTTTGAATTTTGACTCTCCCAATCCCCCTCTATTGTGTCCGGAAAAATGCCCCAAAAAATGCAAAATACCAGTTTTATTTAAAATTCATGCTAATAATGGTATTTGTTTGGATTTTTAACGGTTATTATTTTTATTCGTTAAGTGACAAGTTTTCAAGTATTTTTTCACTAATTTTGAATTGTTTAAACAATATTTGTTTGCATAATTTTGTCCACCGAATCGTGAAAAGTTAGTATTTTCTCGAAATAGTGACACATTTAACGAATTTTTAAGAGTAATATTTTTTTTCAGGATATTTGGCAAATATTTAAATTGTTTTCATTTGTTGAAACTATTTTTTCCCCTGAAAATCGTGAATATTTATTATTTTCTGGAATTAAGGACGCAATTAATAAATGTTAAGAGTGATATGTTTTGTGAAGGACAGTTTGTAATTATTTAAACAAAATTGTATGACTGTTGATTGTTTAAATAATTGCAAACTGTCTTCCACAAAAGATAACACTCTTAAAATTCATCAACTGCGTAATTAATTTCAGATAATAGTATGTATTCAAGATTTACAAGGAGAAAAAATTGTTTAAACAAATGAAAATTGTTCAAATACTTGACTTATGTCTTCAACAAAAAATATCGCTATTACTATTCAATAACTGCGTTATTAATGCCAGAAAGTACTATCTTTCCCAAACTTACACGAGAACAAAACTGTTCAAATAAATGAAAATTGTTTGAGTAATGGCCAAATATCGTTAAAAAATATACTACTCTCAGCATTCGTTAATTGGGTCATTAATTCCGGAAAAATATAACTTTTCGCGATTTACAGGGGGGAAAAAAGTTGAAATAATTACCAAATGTGTTATTTAAATACTCTTGATATACATCATTATCATCATTTATCCCAAAAAATAATAAGTTTTCAAAATTTCCAGGGGAAGAAAATGGTTTGAACAATTAAAAATTAGTTCAAAAATACTTGGAATCTTGTCACTTATCGAATAAAAATGACGCATGTTGAAAAACTCCAATAAAATACCGTCTTTAGCAAGAATTTTACATCTAACTGCTTTTTATATTTTCGGGGGCATTTTCCGGGCACAGTACAAGGGGATTTGGAAAGTCAAAATTGAAATTTATTGGGTGAAAGTATTCCTTGAATATTCCTTAAGGAAGGATAGTTTAAGAAAAAAAGCATTTACTCGAGTAAAAAAGATTTACAGTTAAGTATTTATGTAATAAATTGCTTATAACAATTGTTAATTTAATTATTAGTAACAATCTTGATTAAATATCAGTATTAACTGGCTTCCGACAGAACTTATTGAAAGAAACGAAATTTTCACGAATAAACGTTCCTTTGAGGCATATGTTTACTACATTTATATATTTGTTATGAAAAACTTAATATATTCCCTATTAACAATTATAAATCTAATACAAAATATAAGGAATTTTAGGCCAGAAATAAGTGTTTTCAATATTTGCGCACTATACTAAAGTATTTGTATATATAAATTGTATATACAAATTTAGGAAATTCTCTTCAAGAGCAAAAATCATATTTTTGAAATTCAGCTCACGGATTCAATAACTGGACCGACGCTCGCAAACTGTAAAAGCGTTGGCCCCCACGAGCCTCTATAAATGAAAATGTTTAAAATCGCCAAATTATTATTGTTTTGAATGTATGCTTGTATATAATAACAAAACGGACATTTTTCTATTTACTTTTTTTGTTTGTTGATTAGTTTTAATAATAACAATTAAGAACTGAAAAAACATTTCCCAAAAATCAATAAGTGATTAAACCATACATTGTCATAACTCGGCTAAATATTATTCAAACTATTTGAAATGTAATACACATGTAAAGTATCGTCTAGGGATGACAATAGAATAATAAAAAATTCGAAAATTACCTTTTGTTTAATAATATTCAATTGCAAATTGAGGCCGATCGATAATCACTTTTTTTTTAGTTTCGCCGTCAAAAAGTATCAAGGGAACTTCAGATTTGAAACAACTTCCAGCGAGAAAGTTGCTCTGTATAGCTGCAAGAAGATTTCTGGAAAGTTTTAGATAGATTCATGAAAAATTAGCAAGAATATGTATTGTGTAAAATAGTGCGCGGCGAATCCTGAAAAGTCCAACAGCCAGTTCGCTGTTTGAGGATCGTTACGGCGCGGCGTCGCGTACTATTTTACAAAGTACATATTTCCGCCAATTTTGAATATTTCTTTCTAAAGCTTTCTAAAAAACTTCTTCCAACTATACGCAACAACTTTCTCGCTCGTAGTTGTTTCAAATCTGAAGTTTCATCAATACTTTTTGTCCGCGAAACTAGACAAACGTGGTCGGCCTTAATTTGCAATTAAATATTATTAAACAAAAGGTCATTTTTGAATTGTTTCTTATTTTGTTGTCATTTATGAAGTATACTTCATATTCAAGCAGTTTCAATAATATTTAGCCGAGTTATGACGATTTATGTTTTAATCACTTATTGATCTTTGGGAAATTATTTTCAGTTTTTAATTTGTATTATTAAAACTAATCATCGAACAAAAAAATGTAGGTAGAAAAAAATTCCGTCTTATTATATACAACTCTATATTTGAAGAAAATTGATTTTGCGAATTTGCAAATTTTTATTTATTGAGACACGGAGGCCTCCGACGCTTTTAGCATTTTTAAGTCAGGAGACCCAAAATCTTGACCAAAATTAAAAACATGGAACAATCGGGCTAAAAGTTCTTATTTGGGGGTTTTCAGGATCGCGGTTACGAATTTTTTGTCAAAATTGCAAAATTAAAAATGGCGGCGAATATTGAAAAAATTTGGCGGATTTTTGAAACTTAATAGTCTAATGAAATGATAATAAGATAGTAATTTGTATTTTCGAAATTATTATTTCATTATCATCACATAATTAATTATTTAAGCTATGTTATTTATTATACATTAATTAATTTATAATATATTTGTCATAAATCATATGTGTTTCTAATTAAATTGTATTAAATTTCAACCTTATTAAGTAATATATTATAATAATTCTAAATAATTTTAAACTTAAGATCGAAAAGAAATCTATTTCATCATGAATAATTTTATGCAAAATGAGCATGGAAAAGATTCACAATTAAAAAAAACAGAATTCCAAACTATCTCACTTTTCGGCTCATTAGAGACAAAAATAACCAAATGAAAATAATTGCGAATCTTTTTCATGCTCATTTTGCATAACATTATTCATGATAAAATAGATTTCTTTTCGATCTTAATTTTAAAGTTAATCTAACGATTTTTGAGCACCCGTCTTAATTATTTCCTTTTCATCTGCTGGCCTGCTCGCACTGCGCAAACTCGATAATTGCCGCGTTCTGAGTCCGCCAGTTACCGTTATGACGCGTTTCCCTAACCGTAGCTGCGTAGCATCAGTGTTTCTGTTTCATAAAATTTCATAAGCATCTGTTGAAGTTGAATTAAACCTTTATTACCTTTATTTCTTGGCATTGATTATTTAGAAATAAATAATGCTTCAGGCTGTTGCACAGAAGTCAGTGAAGTTGGCATTGTATATGTCTTGACGCCTTGCTTTCCACCAGATTTTTACTCTCAACTGAATAATATATTTTTTCAATTTTTAATATTTTTCACAAGAGAGACAATTGATAAATGGCGCGTTCTGCAAATATGCGTGTAATTTTGCAACCCAGCACCCACTCCCACAGGATTGATGGTAAGGGGGAATCAATTGATGTAACCAAACAGTTCGTTTGCTGTAAACCAACGGTGCCACTACTCCAGCCGAACTTTTAAGTCACTGTAACAGTGTAACCGAACAGTTCGGTTCTGAGCACTGATCTTAAGCGAGCAGTTTGGTTACTGCAACCGAACTGTTCGGTTACAGTGACCTAACTTGGTACAACCGAACCGGTTCAGTCACAGTAACCCGTGAGTTGGGTCAGGCCATAGGCAACTCGACTGTTCGGTTGAGAGAACCCGATTTCTGGTTGCCGCAACCAAACTTTTCTTTGCGTGCGGTGGCCAGTTCGCGAAACTTTTTCGCTTACATAAGGGAACTTCCCCCACCACGAGAGCCCCCCGGACCTGATAAAATAAAAATTCTCTATTTTCAGGATGATAAAGAATGTAAAGGATCCTTAAGGGAAGGCACTAGAATTTTGTACGCATTAAGAAAGTAATCTTTATTTAAGATAAATATAATATATCGCTAATTTGCGACATAGCTGTATACTTTTTGAACTATGAAAGAAGAAAATATATTAATTTGTTTAAAATAAAGTCTACAAACTGTCTGCATTTTTTATGATAAAATTTGTATTAATTATTAATTATTAACATGTAATTTTTTTATAAATAAACAAAGGATGTGTTCAAGAAAGTTTAAAGATTTTTTCTATTGAAATTTGCTTATAATTTGAGCATGAATAAACAAATGTTTGGTTGAGAAGTCTTTACCAGTATATTAACTTAGACAATAAAAAAATCGCATGTAATAATACAGTAATAATGATAAACAGATACATTTTTTTAATTTGAAAACAAAAAATTTTTTTTAAATTGAATTGCTTTTATTTAAGAAACTTTTGATCTATATTGTAAAGGCGGCAAAGTTCGTGGAACGTGGCGCCATCCCAGACGGAATTTTTTTTAAGTACTACATCAGTCCTGTAAATAATTACTATAAGATCTTATTAGAAAACATTTTTAAGTGCCCTAATCTTTTTCCAAATTAAATGTTACTTTTTTAATTCCTTTTATTTGGAAAACACCTTAACTTTACCTGTGAGAAGGCAATAATTAAATACTATAATTGAACTGGAAATTCAAAAACTGAGACGTTATTCACTGCGATGGCCGTGATTTTTGCTGATTTATATCTAATGAGTGAAAGGGATATGGCAATAGGATACAATTAAAATATAAGAGAGAAATAGACTGATATTTCCGCCTGTGGTTTCTTGAATGACAAAGAACCCCTTGTTAACAACTACTATATTACTGATGTTTTCAGTAATAAGCGTCACTGAAATTGCAGTAACGTTTTCTACTTAAATCCCAGTGATTTCACTGAATAAAGTAAGCTTCGAAATATGTAAGTGATTATAAAGTAAATCAATTTTTTTCTTTATTTTATAATTACTGATGCTAAGAAAATAGAACATTTTTTTAACAAAACTTGAAATTTTTGTTACTACTGATTGGTTGTGTACACTTGAATATTTAAAAATATGAAGAGAAAAATTAACAAACAAAAATGAGACGTATTTAATAAAAAATGTTTCATAAAAGGAAAGAGAGTAAAAACAGAAAAAGAAGCATTTCTAGAGGTACCGTTAATCGCTACTAATAAAAAATTGATGCATTAATGTTGAAGAGATTGAAATATGTTTACCTTTTGATATTAATCACATTCATGTCTTGTAATAATTAGTCATGGGATATATTCACATATATATAGATATCGAATAATTATTTTATTGGAAGCTCATATGATTTCTAAGAAAAAAAGTTGAGATGAAAAGAGGATGATGGTAAAAATGCCTAACAATCACATGCGCATGATGTTCCAAAGATCGAACACATTTCAGGTGTTCCGTCGGGAAATGAAGAGGCGTGGAGGGGCGATATAAATGGTGAGCGATGGAATACATGTTGTATCGTTGAGCTTCAGCCGAATTCGAAAAAACGAACGTAAAGAATTAAAATAAGAAAAAAAAAGAACTAACTTCTCCTACCCTTTCTATCCCTCCTTTTCTCCTGCATTCCTTCTTCCTATATCGCATCCCTCTTCCAATTCTTGTGATGATTCTCCCTTCCTAGGGACCATGATCCATTGAGTAAGTGTATGCATACACATGCCACTTTATTATACTGCGATACGAATGCCCGGGATCTCGATACAAAATGGTAGCATTCGCTTAATTTTTTTCTTCCTTCTTTCAACAAAATTTTGACAAAATTGTACGTGTACTCATTTAAAACTTATAATATGTAAACTTTTTGAAGATGAAACCTCCCGTGCAGAAATTGCCCCGGTTTGCCCTACTACAACAAGGTTTCTGGTCGGATCCCGGCCGGGCTACCCCTGGTTGGGTTTCATTGGCAGGAACCGGTCAAAAACCGACCGGGCTACATTTATCTCGAATCACCTAGTCGGGAGCCAACCGGTTATTGTTCGGGCCAACCCTGGTTAGATTTCATAGTCGGGAGCCGACCGGGCACTGGTCAGGATACTTTTTTTGTAGAAATTACTTATTTTTAAAGAATCGTTACATTATCAAAGAAGTACTTACGGATGCTAGATGAATTATTTGAGAAGTATGATTTAAAAATTTATTATATCAGTAAAACAGGAATCAGGTTTTTTTTATTGAAAAAAAACAGCATTTAATTCTTTACAATGTTTTAACTCATTAAATAAAAATGTTACCGATTCTGCAATGCGAAACAGCAGAATTGGTACAATTTTTACACTTTTCATTATTTTAAAAAAAATTTTAGTTTGTACACTTTCAAATTGACCGCCATGTCTGACGCCTTCTACACCTGGCGTCGGTGTAGACACTTGCAACTTTCAGTTTCGCACTTCGAATGAGAATGCACGTGGCACTCATGTCGCGTCGTCTCTTCGAAGTTCGCAAATAAAATCCGTTATTAAAATCAACCTTATTTCAGTAATCAGTTTGAAAACCCTACTTACTGTGCGAATAATTATTATTTAACATTAAAGTATAGTGGTGTGTATTTATTTTTTCCTTTCTTCCTTCCTAACCTCAAATCACCACGTGGTTTCAAAAATAAAACAATTGCTAGGAGATTCTAGCATTAGTGATTGAAACTCTACTCTAATTTCCTCGCCACAATTTGTTAACTTGATTTTACATATAAAGTTCACCGTATTCTTTACGATGAGCCTTAAAAGACAAACCAATTTACCAATTTCTCGCCTGAAGCGGCATTTTTCAACCGCTCTGTGGCCGGGTTACCCAACCGGATCCCGGCCGGTATGAAAGCCGGAACCCGACTAGCTTACCGTGACGTTTTTAGTCGCATCCCAACCAGTATCCCCGGCCGGCGCCCAGTTTAAATTGGGGCTATCCGGTCGGATCCCCGTTACCATTTCAACACGGGCTCCACTTCTATATAACAATATCGATTTCTATTGTTTTTATAAGGGATCTTCATGGACTTCAAAGGATTTCCAGGAACATATTACATGATGAAAAATAAATAAAACAAATAGTGATTTAATGCACTGAGAAAACAATTTTCTTGAATCAATAAAATGTTTGCTACTTCAACTATAGAATATGGTTATTATATATCGACAAAAAAATATTTAGTTGATCAAACTAAATTTTTTGGTTGTTCCAACCAAATTTTTTGTTAGATGGACTATTTGGTTGATTCTACAAAAAACTTTTGAATCCCGGCCGGGCTACCCCTGGTTGGGTTTCATGGTCAGGAACCGGTCGTGAGCCGACCGGGCTACATTTTCATCGAATCACCTAGTCGGGAGCCGGCCGGTTACTGGCCGGGCCACCCATGTGCAAAAATTTCGTGGCAGTCTTGAATCATGCTAAAGCCAGTACAGTTTTTTCAAGCCTGTCTATTCACGCAATACTAGCCTGGCGCTGTCTAGTTTTGCTACTTGTTTGATTCAAACCCTTCTGCTGTCCAGTCTCAGTCTTGGCGCTATCTAGGAGTTCGTTATGAATTTGAAAATAATGAAGACTGTCCAGATTTCAGCTAATCACGATTTAGGAAATTACAATACATAATTGCATAAATTATCGAGTAATAATTAAATATACTCTAAAACATATTTAAGATAATAAACAATAATTATTGCAGGTGATTGAAATTTTAATATACGAACTATATTCTTAACAACGATTTTTTTAATAATGTTTGAGAACATTTTCTTTCAATTGATCTATATGATAAAGTTATAATAAAGTTATATTAAATTTGTAATAATTATAATATGTATGATGTAGGCATTATATTTATAATATTCCAGAAAATCAAATTTTAACATAAATGATTTATTCAATTTATTTTAATTATTTATTGATTGCTTAAATGATAATTAAGCCTAACGAATTAATTATTTAAAATAATAAACAATAATTATTTCGTAACCTAATCGCCAGTGTGATCATGCAAACTTTATTATTTTCCATGATCTATTTACATATCAATCACTTTTGATGTTTAAAAATTGTTCATGTTTTATTAAAATAAATATTACGATGTAATGCAACATAATATGAAGTTACATCAAAAGTTGTATACCCGGCGTATGTACAAGATTTTTGTAAACTCATTTTTTCATTATTTCATGTACAAAAACTTTTTTATATTTTTAATTAACTGAAAGATCTATATATTAGACTTTTATGTTATTATTATTATTATATCATTAGGCCGTTTCCCTTTCGGGGTAGGCGTGAATTGCTCGGTTGGAAAGTAGTGATGTATTTTCGAACCACAATGATGAATTGTCAACAAAATACATGAATTTTCTAACAAATAATTGAATTGTCAACTTATAAAGAATAAATTCCTAACAAAAATTAAATTGTGCTATTTTCAGATCAGGAAATTAATTTTTAACACAAAAAAAAACGAATTTTCAACAAAAAAGTTGAGTTTCATTCCAAAGAGATTAATCTTAGAAAATATGCATTTTTAACAAACTAGTTCAAGTTTCAAACAACTTAGTTGAATTTTCAACTAAAAGAAAATGAATTTTCCAGCAAGAAGATTATTGTTCCAGCAAACAACACTCATTTTCCACATAATTGTTGAATTTCAAGCCAAAAGGACGAATTATCTACGAAACGGTTGAAATATTAACCTAAAAATATAATTTTTCAACAAAAACGTTAATTTTCTACGAAAAAGTTACATTTTCATAAAAATATTTAAGTTTTTAACCAAATAGTTTTTTTAAACCGAAAACATGAATTTGTAACCAATTTTCTACCAAATTGTTGAATCCTCAACCAAGCTAGATTAATTTAGATCCAAACAGTTGCATTTTTAACCAGAAAAGAATGAATTTTCAACCAAAAGAATAATTTTCGTCCAAAAAAGATGAATTTTTAACAAAATACATTACATTTCAACTAAAAAAGATAAATTTTCAATAAAAGTATACGTTTTTAACCAAAATGCAATATTTATGTTAGTTGTAAAGATTAATTCTTACAAAAAAAAACGAATTCTAAAGAAAATAGTTACATTTTCAACAAAAGAGTTCAACCCAAAAGATGATTTTTTAAGTCGAAAGATTAATTTTTTTTAAATGGATTAGTTAAATTTTCAACCAAAAAGATGAATTTTTCAGCAAGAAGATTAATGTTGTACAAAAAAAAATGATTTCGAACAGAATGGTTGAATTTTAAAGACAGAAGAACGAATTATCTAGAAGCGGTTTAATTTTCATCGCAGAAATATGACTTTCAAACAAAAAACTTGATTTTTTACCAAAAAGATCAATTTTTACAAAAGTAGTTTAACGTTAAAAAGAAAAGGTTATTTTCAATCAAATAGTTTAATTTTCGACGAAATTGTAAAGTCGTCAACAAAACCAGATTAATTTAGACCCAAACAGATGCATTTCTAATCAGAAAGGATGAATTATCAACCATAAAGATTAATTTTCGACCAAGAAAGATGCATTTTTAACACAATACATGAACTATCCATAAGAATTAACAGTTCCTCGTATATTTTCTAGAGAAAGAAAACCTGCAGGAAAATTACATTAGGCGGATTAAAGTCGTGAAAAGAGAGTGAACTGGAAATATCCAATATTCCATATGGTGTTAACAAAAAAACAATATTCGGAAATCTGAATTCACAACTGTGTGAACCTATTACGTGCTCCCTTTTACCGTAAAAAGTGCCGAGTATGTGTAGTGATGGAAGCAGAAAACGTGTATTTACCAATCTCAATTCCCCCACAATAAATTCAATATTTCAACTGAAAGAAAATCCTGGAAAATGAACAGTGTATTAGTTTTCAAAGCTTATTTACCTTATTTTTTAATTAAGCTGCTTTTCAATACTATATTTCAAGTATTTTTTAGAAATATCAGTATTTGTCTGTTAAGTTGAAAACAAGTATAGATCGATCACAATTTTAAAATTAATTATTTTGAAAGACTTAGTTCAAAGATTCTAATTTGAGAATTGTTCAATTTTTTAATAAAGTTTGAAATTGTTTAATATTCAACGATATAATTTTCAAAGTTTGCAATAAGAAAGCATATCTTTTTCAAAGTTTTCTAAACAATTAAACTTTAAAAATACAAAAAAAATTAAAAATTTCAAATAGTGAATGGTAAAAATGACAGTGATTTTTTTATATAAATCACATTTTTTAGTAAAAAAAATCTATCTAATCACCTTTAATGTCACTTTATAGTACATGATATACTTACAATTAATACATTTATCATCTTTAAAGTTTCAATAATGTCAATTTAAAATTATAGTTTTGAATGTACAACTCCAAAATAGTTTAATTTCTGATTCCTTGAAAGCAAAGTTTTTTTGCTTCAAAAGATTAAATTCGAAAAATTTTGGTTTTAAATTTCTTAATTTTCTAAGGTTTTAAATTTTCAATTTTATAACGTTGTAGTTTCAAATTGAAACATTAAAAATGTCAGGACAATTTCACTATTGAGTCTTTGAAAATTGCAATATATAATAATAACTTTTCATGACTTACGTGCGAAAAAATTGTTTAAACAAAAAATCATCATTTAAACAAATTGAAATTATCATACAAATACTCACCAACTCATCGCTCATCGATTAAAAATCATTCATTTTAAAAAAATTCCTAAAAATACTGCCTTCAGCATGAATTTGATAGAAAACTGCTATTTTGCATTTTTCGGGCATTTTTCGGGCGCAATAAATGGGTATTGGGTGAGGGGGGGGGTCAAAATTGAAAGTTATTGAGTGGAAATTATTCCTTGCAATCTCGTTAAAAGATGACTATACTGTAATTGAAAACGAACAAACCTTCTTCTTCTCTTGATATTTGTTCTGAAATTTTTAGCAACATTCTTTTTAAATCCAGTATTAGAGTCGACAAAGCAAACTAAATTGCACTTTGTTCTCATTTAAATTAATTTCTAGACTCCTAAAAGCAAATTCCGAAATAACTGGATAGAAGATGTATTCAGCATTTCCTACTCATTATTTTTTTGCAAGAGAGAATTTTTCACACTGGAATCAACACTTGGCAAGTCGTTGTGGCGTCTTTTTAAATCCAATTAAAATGAGTAATTGGTACATAAAGTATGCCCGGAGTTGATAAGTCGAGTTAAACGAATTCCCTCGGGTTCCCATAAAAATTAACGAACACTTCAGCCTAGCACAAATTACGGAAGCGAATCGAATTTACCCCAATGATAGCAGAACCAATATTTCAATTCAATTCGGTTTTTGTTCGTGAAATCTGCATATGAAAGCCTCTCAGTCGAATTTCGTTGGATCGCATAAATTTTGACGAGTCTATTTCGTCCAAATTCGTTCTACATTTCTCTATGGAAGATAATTGAGGTTTCGTTAGAAAATTCAATTTTTTTGGCTGAAAAGTTCATTTATGATAATGAATACATTAGGGTGGTCCAAAAATGCATTGGAATTTCTTTTTATTTTCATTTTTCACACTTTATGTAAATTTTGGATAGAATCGTTAATATTAGGCGTATGGAGTTGTCCCTCCACATTTTTTCTTCTAAATTGGCAATAGAATTCAAATCAAAAATTACTTTTTGAATTTCATCCACATGGACCTGTTTTATAGTGTCCCTAAAAACCCCCATAAGTGAAAAATTGGGTTTCGCAACTTTTTGGCGCTGAAAATTATTTTTTGCGATTTTTTTTTTAGTACAAGTTGGTTTCGATACATAAAATATTACTTTCTACTGGCAACCAGATCTTTCAAAAAATAGTTAAAAGAATTTATTAATAATAATAACTATCTTCTCTTAGATTTCTGCTAAGGATTTTCAGTTTTTTCTTAAATTTTCAACTTTTCTTTCGTTTTTTAGTTATGCACAAATCATAAATAAACATCAAAGAGAATCATTTTTTAATAATAATATATTTTTTCTGAATGAGTATTTTTACTCTCTTACTAATGTTTTAAAAATATTAATTTAAAGAGAAAGGCTATTTTATAGTAGGGATTCAAACAAAGGATGGAATAATTGGGAATGAGTAAATAACCTGTAAAAGTTTTGTAGAAACTCTCAATAAAATTATTAATTGCTATTAAGTCAAGTGCGAAAGTTTGTTTAACAAAATATTTCTCTTTGACGTTTTTCCATTACTTTTTCAGAACTAAAAATAAAAATAAAAACATGAACAGTTGAAAATTTCAGAAAAAATCGCAACTTTCTAGCCTAAAAGAATATAAAAGGGTACAGCATTGACGACAAATTGAATTCAATTTTTTTTTTTAATTTTCTCTGGACTTTCTTCTGGTCAAAATTACAAAAAGTGTTTCCATATTATGATATTATAGCGTATTCTCTTGTCTACAATACCTCTAAGTTTCATCAAAATTCGTTATACGGCTCTGGAAATATCGATAATTCAATCAAATATGATTGTAAAATTCAACACGGCGTAACTCCCATATTTTGGAAAATTTTCAAAAATCCTTTGGGCACCAAATGTCCCCTATGTAACACTACGATTTCACAAAGTTTCATTAAAATCGACCGATCACTTGCCGCTCCTGATATTTCTCACACATACTGGCCCATATTTCCAAAAATTTGAACCCCCATATTACAGGAATATTCCTCTGGAACTTTTGGAATATTGGCACGAAATATTCCAGTAATATTAAATAAAGATAGAAATGTCAAGTATGTACTCCATATTTTTTTAAATTTCGGAAACTTTCTCATGCTTTTATTTATATACACTAGTTTATGAGTGTTTCTAAAAGTCATTGGAAAAATCCTAGATGAGCGTATGGCATCCGTTAAACTTTCGAATAGCCACGGATCATTTCCGAAAGTATTCTCTCTGAACGATATGATGTAAAAAAGATATCACGTTTCAATAGAAGTTATACACATAAAACTGAAAATGCCCCGGGCACCTTATGGCTTGTCCCTGTCAGTTATCACGTTCCATGGTATCAGGAAAAATATTAAATACTAGGAAAAAAGTTTCTCAATTCTACCAATATGTGTATTCCAAAAATGACAACCATGTTGCAGAGAGTAATACCAGTTCGGATGTTAATTAAATTCACAATTTATTTTTACGTATCACAATGAGACATTTTCGTTATGATATTATTAATTAAAACAATTAGACAATATTCACAACCAAATCGTAAAAAAGTAGCATTTCTCATTCGACTTTAAATCCATCTTCAAAAAAATGTATAAATAATATTTCGTGAAACGTGGAAGATTTCTGATGTTCTTGCCTAAACTTTCGTGAACGTCTGAACGTAGAATCTACACAAGACACATGAATAATCTGACTAATTACTTGTATTAACGTACCACGAATGGAAACTAAACTTTTCAGTATAAATGTTTATGATTACACATGCAGAAGCTGCACCATATTCAGCGAAATGTATAGACTTTTGAAACTGAAAGGTTAAATTCTATTCCTTACAAAACTCGTTATGTATAATTTAATATATTTTCTTTAATCTACAATCTTTAATTTCAATAATTAGGCAAACATCCAAGTATATATTTATATCAGGGCGATTCATTTTACGAGACATAAAAAAATGATTTTCTATTCTGAATAAACACACTAGCCTAAGTTGCACCTTTTTAGTCAACAAATTTTTCAACAACAAAAAATTTAAACTCGGATATGATTTACAGGTCCCCTATTTTAGTTTTGGCTTTTTACTGCTTTTTTGTCCCTCTTATTTTCTCGATGTCTTAAAAAAACATGTATTACATTTTGACACATATAGAATTATAAGCTTTTACATTACCACAATTTTAATTAATTTATTTTAAATTTTATTCTCATTTTAAGGAAAACAATAATAATGTCTTACCTGTTTTACATTTTTCTATGACAATTCGACATACGGTGTGTCAATTAAAATAAAATAATTCAATTTTAAAAAGTTACTCATTACAGAAAAATGTGAAAAAATAAAGAAAAAAACATTATTGTCCGTCAAAATAAGTTTGGAAATTTTTATTAATTCATTTACAATGATAGTAATATAGATGACAATAATTTCACAGTATAAGAATTTAATACATTTTTTTCTTCAATTTGTCGATTAAAAAGGTACAACTTATGCTAGTGCACGTATTTGGATTCGAATATAATTTTTTTTAATTGCCATAATATATATATATATATATATACAAGTATATATAAAGGTTAAACAATTACCGTAGGGTCCCACTGCTTTTCAGACTATCAATCAGTGAAAGCTTGGCACCTTCAAGAGCACCGATGATCAGGACTTTGATCAGGACAATTAGCTAAACAGAATATTCCGGAAATAACCGTCGCAACTCCCTTGCAAGGTCTTTATACCTCTCTTTATTTTTATTATCCTTGTCTATGATATTTTTCTCAGCTGGTGCCGGAAACTCGAAAACAAACATGGTTCGCTTCTCGAAATCAAGGAGAACTATATCAGGCCTAGAGTGTGCTACAGAAACAATTGTCGAGAATATGAAGTTCCAGTATATGCGGCACTTCTCATTTTTGATAATTGGCTCTATTTCCCAAGGAGCGTTTGGCGGAGCAGTATTAGGACTAATGCCCTAAGAGTGACAGAGATGGTAACAAAACACTCTTAGTGCCGTATTGTGATTTTAGATGTACTTCGTACCCGTATGAGTTGAATTAACAAGTAGATAGTATGTGTCCTAGGTGCTCGGGGTGTGCACGACACGCTTTGCAGTTATCATCTGGATGTCTTGGCTGAAAATGTGGCGTCGTTAGGCCAAAGTGGAAAGGACACCGTCTTGACACGCCAAAATGAAACTCTCCGTGCCCGACTTCAATCAGGGTGATTTAAGGAAAGCAAACGTTAGATGCCGTGCATATTCTTGTCGAGGAGCTGTTTACAGAAGTTTTTCTCCTGTGCTTTCTTGATTAGGGCCTTCAAGAATGAGTACTCGAGGTGGATAATGTTTGATGAATTTTGCTCACCCCTGATATCGAAGTCAAGGCTAAGTGTTTCAGCAGCATTCTCCGCTGCTTTGTACAGAAAAGCTCCTTTGCCCACTTGTTCGTGTTTCCTGACTATTTTAAGAAGAGGCTCTCGTCCATTTGCGACTCTTTGTTATGTGCCCAGAATAATCCTGTTGTGAAGACATTCAAGATTCAGTATTCTGCGACCACCTTGATGGCGTGAGATGTAAAGTCGCGGAACAGGAATGGCTACTGGACTGCTGCAAACTGAGTCGAGTTCCCAATAGAATACTATAAACTATACTTCCATTAAGACTTCGTTCTTCCGACAGCTGATACACGATATATAGATTTCCATTATTGATGCTCAAAAGTACAGCGATTTATGCTTTCTATTCTTTTTTGAGCGAACGCATTTTTTGGAAGAGACTTTAGTTTTTCATCTGTGCAAAGCTTAGCGCACTTAAATTGTAGGTACACTGTAAAAAATTTCTGTTGGAAACTTGCAATAAATGTATTGGAAGCTCATTTCCGAAACTAAAGGTAACGCTACAATACATGATGTGTTGAAATTTTACTATATCTCGTAGAGTTCGCGCTAAGGTGACTGCGCCAATTACAACACTTACAATATATGCATCGCAGTTTCGCCATTCCAATATCTTGTTTGAAATTTAACGTTACGATTGTATTGTAGAAGTGTTGCAGAATTCCAAACATTTCTAACAGTGTAGTAACGTACGAAGTGTATACAATAACTTTAAGGTATTAAAAGATAAGGCTCTATGCAGGAGATATCCATTTTTAATGATTAGTATGTAGTTTCACATTTCTCCCGTGCCTTCTGCCATTCCTGAAATTTGGTAATCATTAAACAATTTGCGTACTGAATATCGAACTCTTCAATCTCATTTTTCTTCGTGAAGATGCACAGCATTTTCCACCCAAATGTAAAGGATCAGTCGATGTCATATGAACTAACGTTTGCTTTCCTAAAATCACTCGGATTGAAGTTGGGCATGGAGGGTTTCATTTTGGCGTGTCAAGACGGTGTCGTTTCAACTTCAGCATACCGTCACCAAATTCTAAGTCAAGAAATTCTCGATGACAACTGCAGAGCGTGTCATGCACACCCCGATCACCTAGGACACATACTATCTAGTTGTGCAACTTATACGGGAACGACGAACATTCAAAAGCACAATGCGACCCTAAAAGTGCTTTATTACCATATCTGTCACTCTTACGGCATTAGCCCTGACACCACTCCGCCAAACGCTCCTAGAAAAATAGAGTTAATTATCCAAAATGAGAAGTGCCACATATACAGGAACTTTATATTCTCAGCAATTGCTCCTATCGATCACTCGAGTCCTGACATAGTTCTCATTGACTTCGAGAACGAACCATGTTCGTTATCGAATTTTCAAAACGAGACTACAAGAACATCACAGCCAAGGAGAATGAAAATAAAGAGAGGTATAAAACCTTGTAAGGGAGTGGCGACGGTTATTCCCGGAATATTCTGTGAAGCTAGTCGTCCTGATCATCGGTGCTCTTGGAAGTGCTAAGCTTTTACTCGTTAATAGCCTGAAAAGCATCCCTGCGTTTCAACAAAATGCTAAGTCACTTTCGGGGAAAATGCAGAAGGTGGTAGTCCTAGGGTCGCTCCGTGTCCTTAGGATGCACGAGGCTTTCGCCGGATCATCGTATTGAGTCTATCGCAGACTGCAATCTCCTATCTCACGGTTATGAGACGTGGTTACGGCTGAAATATTACCGTGATTTCTCTGAGAGCGGGTGCAAATTTTCAGATTAGCACCCGCTCCCGATGAAATCCCGCTATTCTTCTTATGACAAAATTTTAACTATATACATTATTTGTTGAACAAAAAATATAAAAATAGATATTTCGATCCATTTTTTAACATTTTTCTTCCATTTCAACACTTTTTATCAGAGGCATGCAGGTGCCGATAAATGAAAGCCCAACCCGACCCACATGATTTGAACACTGGGTTCAATGTGATCAGAAGCGAAACAAAAGACTGTTATCAACACCCAGGCCTGACTCAATAATAGTAGAGACAAAAATTGTTGAAATATGGTCCAATCTTAAAAGCTCCTATATCCACTTATCAACGTCTGCCAAAATATTGCAAATTCTGTAAATCTCTTCGACCACATTATTTAGTACCCCAAACACTATGATATATAAAAAAATGAATTAAGTCGATTAACCAATTTTTCCTTTTCAAATGGAATGTCCCTTTTATTAGAAGAATATTTCATTATTTTTAACACGTGTTAGGTTTCAATGGACAAGAAAGCCATAATATCCTTAGATCTCTAAACAAAATTTTCTTAGATGTTACGTTTCTTCAGAATATATTGGGTCATGACTTTTTGTAACACCTATAAAATCCAAAAAGACATTTTTTCAAATCTAAGGAAATTATAGTTTGCTTCTCCAGTGCAAATCTAGCATATGTGATACAAACTACTTTTAAAAAAAAATCCATTTTCATAAAAATTAACCAAACCATAAAAAATGTGAGAAAGAAAGTTAGTTTTCGTAATTTTCAAACAATCGCAACTAAAACAGAAGTTATATTTCTTTAATTTTAATGTTTTATGAGAATTATACCAAAAACTGTACATAAAAAAATTAGAGAATTTTTCATAGAGAAATTTTTTTAATTCTAAAAATTAAAAATACTCGACATCACTACGACACCGTGTGAAAAGTATGGATTTTACATCAATTAATCCGTCTACCACTCTATTATTTATCCTGCAAACAATTCTCGCTAATTAAAATGATGGGAACATTTGCTTTTGGAAGTGCCTACGAAGCAGAGTTTTGAAACGAGTTTGTAAATACTCGAACATAGCATTAATTAGCAAACTGGTGACAAATAAATTTTATTTATTCAAAGCATTTAAGTCTTTTAGTTCATTGTTAGGTTTTAGGTCGAAATAAAAAGGCAATTTGCAGAAGAATAATTGTTTAATTTAGAAAAAGTAAATTAACACTCCCCGAGTGTCTACTCTATGTCCAGGGAAAATGAATACAATTAGATCACAATTACTTCAGGCATTTCGGCACATAACGGTAGCCCTCTTCAAGTAATATTGTTCAGAAATTTTTTTACACCTTATATGGGAAATATAATAGTTTCGATGTCTTAATTATCTGCGCAGATCTGGTACTGGCGATTATTTGATAATTAATTATTGAAGAGTAAATACAAAAAATAATGTATAATCTTTTATCATGACACTATAATTATAATTACATGTGTTTAGAACATAATTAATGTAAAATTCACTTAGTAATAAAATAAATAATATTTAGAATTATTTTTTTGTAGTTACACTTCAATAGCACTGGTCAACATTTGATACAAGATTTATCACCGGACTTCATTGGGGTATACTAGGGTTTTTGGGGTCGCTGATTTTGAATCCGAAGTCGGTTAACCTCTGCCACGTCTGTTTCAAGGTCACTTCAAGGTCAAAGTGAGAAAAACTGGCTGAATTAATCTGAAAAAATATTTATATAGGTTTTTGGGGTCGTCAAGTCAAAATCTGGGGTTCGCCTGACCGTGTGAGTTCACCCAGAGGTCATTTCCAGGTCAGGTCAAGGTCATACTGAGATGAAAGTGTTAAAAAAACGTGAGAAAAATCCTATATAGGTTTTGTGGGTTGCCGAGTCCGAATCTGGGGTTCACCTAACCCTGCGAGGTAACCCAGCAGTGATTTCAAGGTCATTTCAAGGTCATACTGAGATGAGACGGTCAAAAAAATGTGAGAAATATCCTATATGGGGTTTTGGGGGTCGCCGAGTCCTCATCTGGGGTTTGATTAACCCTGTTAGGTCACCCATAGGTCATTTCAAGGTCATGTCAAGGTCATACTCAGACGAAATATCAAGGAAAATCTTATTTAGGAAAAGCTACATTTCTCTATGTGGATAGTGAGATGGTTAATTGCCCACCTGTCGTTCACGTTGTAAGTACGAAGAGAACAGCAAGGCGTGCATGTCAAAGTTGTGTAGTTTTGATACATCACCAATATGCGTACTGCGTGGAAACGTTCACGTTTAGTATTAAATGACCCTCTGGGTGACCTCTCGGGGTTAAGCGAATCCCAGATGCTGACTCAACGACCTAAAAAACCTATATAGGATTTTTCTCACATTTTTATAACACTTTCGTCTAAGTATAACCTTGACGTGATCTTGAAATCCCCTCTGGGTGACCTTATAGTGTGAAGTGAACCCCAGATTCGGATTCGGCGACCCTAAAACCTATATAGGATTTTTATCACGTTTTTCTGAAAATTTCACCTCAGTATGACCTTGACGTGACTTTGAACTCACCTCTGAGTGACCTCACATTGTTAAGCGAACCCCGGATTCGGATTCGGCGACCCCCAAACCCTATATAGGATTTTTATCATATTTTTCTAACACTTTAATCTCAGTATGACCTTGGCGTGACCTTTAAGTCACCTCTGGTTGACCTCATAGTGTTGAGTGAATCCCAGATTCGGATTCAGTGACCCCCAAAACCTATATAGGATTTTTCTCACGTTTTTCTAACACTTTCATCTCAGTATGACCTTGACGTGACCTTGAAATTGCCTCTGGGTGAACCCACAGGGTTAAGTGAACCCCAGATTCTCTTTCAACAATCCCTAAAACCTATATACATATTTTTCAGATTTATTTAGCCAGTTTTTCTCACTTTGGCCTTGAAATGACCTTGAACCAGACGAGGTTGAGGTCAACCAGCTTCGGATTCAAAATCAGTGAACCCAAAAACCCTAGTATACCCCAATGAAGTCCGGTGATAAATCTTGTATCAAATGTCGACCAGTGTAATTAATCGATAATCAATCGCTAACACCAAAGAAATGAAAAACTGTATCTTAAGTTCTTGCGTAAAATCTTCACAAATCTTAATTTTTTTTAGATTTTTTGAAATCTTTAGAAATTATAATTCTATTTATAATTTTTTTTAAAGTTCTAAATATCTCTGAAAGTTACTCGAATTTTTTCTAAAGTTTTGCAATTATGGAGAGTTGAAAAGTTTTGCTTTAAAATCTTTTATATTCTTTTATGAACTTTTAGGAATTTATTTCAAATGTTTCGTAATATTTTTTCAATTTCTTTTGGAATTCATTTTTCAGAATATTAATTGATATGAAGTTTTATCATAAATCTGTCAAAAAAAGTTTTTATTCTCTTGAAACCTATCAAAATGCTTAACACTTTTTAAATTTTATTTCAAATGCATCAAAAATCCAGATTTTGCTGTATATTTTTGAAAATCTTTTTAAATTTTGTATTACTTTTGAAAAATGGCAAGTTTTTAACAAAATAGTTGAATCTTCAACCAAATGAGATTATTTTCCACCAGTCGCATTTTTAACTAATAGGGTGAAAGTTTTGCCAAAAAAGACGAAATTTCAACAAAAAACTGGAATCTTTAACCAAACAGTTCAATTATAAAAATTTAAATAGTGAGACTATCAGTTGAAAATTGATTTTTAAACAAAAAAAACAACTTACAGGGATCACAGCGCAAAAGGAGATCAAAAAAGGGAAAATAGGGTAATTTTGTCACGAAAAAGGGGAAAATAGGAGAAAGATTAAACATTTATTTTTACATGTCGAAAAGAACAAACAACCTTTTCATACGAAATTTGATATTTTTAAATAATTTTCAATGATTTTTCAATGATTTCTGCTATTCAAGAATTTATTTTTAAAAATTGGATATACTTAGGTCGTTGGAAATCCATTCACAGTGATATAAAATAGTCTGACAAAAAAATGAAATTAGTTAAATACACAATTTTAATATATTTAACATCGCTCTCATAAATATTTCTTTCCAATATTCGTAATTTCTTCCTTACTATAATTAATACTTTCAATGTAAATTTAAAACCACACTCTTCAGTAGAGCTAAGTAAAAATGCCAAAATTAATCGAATCGTTTGAGCTGATCAGGGATAGCAATTTGTGGGTCAACATCCAAACCAAGTAAAGAAAAAACAATTTTAATTTGTTAATATCTTCTGTTCTCTTTTTTAAATTTACAATTTAAAATTTTTAAAATTCAAAAATAAATTTTGCCTTATTTAGAATTTTTTGAAAATCTACAAAAACATGTTTTTGGATTGATTCGGACCTGAAATTTCTTCAGCTTGAACCAAAGAATCATGTTATTATTTTTTACTCGTGGGAAACACTTTTTTCTTGGTGTTTATAACTTTCCAAAATCGCAAAAAAAAAAAGAAATCCCAAAAATTCTAAATCAAGACAAAAGATTTTTCCTAAAAAGCATTTTTCCCCAAAAGAGATGAATTTTCAACTAGAAAAATGCATTTTCAACTACATTAGTTGAATTTCAAACAAGAAAGATGAATTTTCAAATAAAATGATGAATCTTCAACTGGAACCGTTGAATTTTAAATAAAAAAAAAATAATTTTCAACTATTATCAATCTTTAACAAGAGTAGTTGAATTTTCAACCAATCAACAAAATTTTTTTCCCAAAAAAGACGACTTTCAAGAAAATGAATGAATTTTCAACGAAATAGTTAAATTTTCAGAGAAAAAGGTCAGTTTTCAACCAAACAGATTGAATTTTGAACTTAAAAAGATCAATTTTCAAAAACAATTGAATGGTTAAGTTTTCATTTGAAAAAAATTAATTTACCACAAAACTGATGAATTTTCAGCTGGGATAGTTGAATTTTAAACCAAAAGGATTAATTTTTTAAGGAAAAATTCGACTTTCATCAAACTAAATAAATTTTCAACAAAATAGTTAAATTTTCAACTAAAAAATATCAATTTTCAACCAAAAATGGAATAGTTAAATTTTCATTAGAAAAAATTAATTTTCGACAAAACTGATGAATTTTCAACTGGGATAGTTGAATTTTAAACCAAAATGATTAATTTTTTAAGAAAAAATACGACTTTCATCAAAATAAATAAATGTTCAAGAAAATAGTTAAATTTTCGACTAAAAAAGATCAGTTTTCAATCAAATAGGTGAATTTTCAACTAAAAAATGTCAATTTTCACCCAAAAATGGAACAGTTATATTTTCTGTTGAAAAAATTAATTTTTCACGAAACTGGTGAATTTTGAACTAAAACGATGAATCTTTACCTCAAATAGCTGAATTAAAAAAATATATGAATTTTCAACTAAAGTAATGAATCTTTAACTGTATTAGTTGAAATTTTAATTTAAAAAATTAATTTTCTACCAAAAAAGACGATTTTAAACAAAACAAAATTAATTTTTAACCAAAGAATTGAATTTTGAAATCAAAAAGATCAATTTTCAACCACAAATCAAATAGTTCCATTTTCAATTTCAAAAAATTAATTTTTCACCAAACTGATCAATTTTAAATTAAAATGCTGAATCTTCAAACTGGAATAGTTAAATTTTAAATGAAAAAATTAATTTTCAACAAAAATGGTGAATGTTTAATTGGAATAATTCAATTTTTAACTAAAAAGATGAATTTTTAACAAAGAAAAAAGACGAATTTTTAGCAAAATACATGAATTTTCGAATAAATAAAAAAATTGTCAGCTAAAAATTGACTAAACAAATTATCATATAAAAACATTAATTTTGAATCAAATAGATGAATTTTCAACTAAAACGATGGAATATTCAATTGGAATAATTACATTTTATGAGCCCTTTGCTTTTTTGCATCACACTTCTGCCTCTATCTCTCGCACTACGAAATTCTTCTGGATACCTCTGTGAGAACACTAATCAGCGCGAGCATAAGGTCACTTATGAATTTTATATGGATGACCTAAAGGTCTATGCCTCTGGTAAAGGCAAACTTCAAACTCCCATAAATATCGTCAAGAAGTACACAGAAGAGATTGGGATGGACTTTGGATTGGACAAGTGTGCCAAGATTCATCTGAATAAAGGAAAGATTATTGGCGTTCCCAAGGACCCTGAGCTTGTGGATATAAGTGTTATTAGACATCTTGACACTAAAAAAACCTATACATACTTGAGCGTTCCTCAAAGCCGCATTCAGGACGTAACATCAGTGAAGGAGTCTTTTCGAAACAGATACAAGCATCTTCTTCGACAGATTTGGTCTTCCAATCTGTGGGCGTTGAACAAGGTATCTGCGATTAACATGCTTGCCGTCCCGGTTTCACTCTACTCGTTTGGGACGGTTCAAAGGACGAAGAACGAGCTCACGGCCCTTGACATCAACGCACGTAATATCTTGCATATGCATAAGTGCTTGCATATCAATTCGATCGTTCCGCGATTATACATCTCACGCCGTCAAGGCGGACGCGGAATTCTGTATCTCCAATGTCTTCATAACCTAATTTTTCTAAGTACAGCTTACATCGCTGCAAGTGGCGGAGATCCTCTCCTAAAAATAGTCAGGAAATACAAGATGATTGGAGAAGGAGCGTTCCTTTACAAAGCCGCAGAGTAGGCAGCCGAGACCCTTGGCCTGCATTTTAACATCAGAAGTGAGTGAAGTGAATTATTCCAACTAGATGCTTCACTTCTAAAAGCCGAAGTAAAGAAAGCAGAGGTTGAAAAATTCCGCCAACAGCTACTCGACAAGAAAATTCATGGATACTTTCACAGAAATGTAGAAAAATAGTCCTTGTCGAAGAAGCGAACTTTTGCTTTGCTCAGATCATCAGGGCTTAATTCAGTTACAGAGGGTTTCATTTTCGCATGCGAGGACGGAGTAATTTTCACCTTAGTGTATTGTGACCGCATTTTATGTCAAGAAGTTCGCAGCGATAGTTGTAGAGCATGTCATGCATATGCTGAACACCTAGAATACATACTCTCCGGGTGACCCACTCACGCGGGAACGACGTGTCTCTACAAACATAATGCGGCCCTAAGAGTGCTTTATTACCATCTTTGTCGCTCATACGACGTTTGCCGTTACCCTGCCCTGCCGAACGCTCCGAAGGAGATAGTCAATTATCAAACCGAAAAGTGCCAAATGTTCTGGAACTACGATTTTTGGACAGCAGTCTTCATTGCACACTAGAGGCTTGATATTTCTTTTCAAGACTTCGAGAAACGAACTATATTCGTCATAGAATTCTCGGTTCCGACCGACTATAAATCACTGCCAAGAAGAAGGAAAAGGAGAAGAGGTATCAAGACCATAAACGGGACCTGCAGTGACTGGCGTGATTTACCTCCCAGTGGGACCCTGCGGTGGTTGTTTAATCCGTTAGTATACGTATATTCTGAAGAACTATAGTTTTAAATTTAATAGCCAATTTCTGTAAGAAAAACAGTTCTGAGTTGAATGGTTAAATGTTGAAAAAATATGCCGTTAGATTCTATCCTAAGGTTTTACCATTTTGAAATTTCCATATAACTGCTGACGCCTGTTTTTGTTTATTTTGGTACCTTTGGGTTTTGATCACATTTTTAAGGATTTGATATGGGGAACGTTAGCAATTGTGAATGCGAGTGGATGTTCCTGAAGGCCAGAAAATCCCTAACAGAGTCTAAAATCCTTAAAAAATGCATTACGTTCATATATATTTGGTTCCTGTTGATTTTAAAGAGACCTACTTTACCAATATATAGTCGGGTAGTCTTTATAAGTGCCCTAATTCCTTTGCTCCTAATGATCCTTGTTCAATCTTTAAATTTCCGATAGTTTTACAGCTTTTAAAATTGTCGTCCCTGGTTCAACTTTGATTTACTCACCCCTGTTGCAGCTTTAAATTTCCCACCCCTGTTATAACTTTTGAATTTTATGCAAACATGACTGAGTTGACGGTGGCAACATCTACTAAGATTACTATTTTCCTTGTTTATGTGTTGTTTTTTATGTCACTTAAAGATTACAAAAACTAAATGTTAGGCATTCAACTTTTTAATCAAAAAACAGAATTTGTAGACCTCCATTTTCCAACTACTGCATTCTGCATTTACGTGTACATACATGTTTCTACCTATATTTTTCTCTCTCCACAGCGCTGCGATGCGACGATGCATATGTCACAATTACCTTAATTCACGGGCGGACTTTTGTAGGAAGCAGTATTCGACTTTTCAGAATTTAAAACATAAGTTCAGCGATATTCAGAATGCTGCTATAGATATTAATTCAGGCATTTTTCAGAATATATCATAAAGTGAGTTGACCTTGTTTTTCACTAACACATTCTCTACACTGTTCACTAATGTGGGTTGAAATAGTACATTATGCAACAAGGGAAAAATCTACTTTTGCTTCGTGTCGCATATAGTATTTTATTCCACTCTCGACTGAAAGGCCACTTTTTGGTCCTGAAAAGCGGGGTCGGAACAACTTCTCATTCTTAAGAGATTTTTAGGAAAAAAAAAAAAATTCGAAATTTGTTGGAAAAAAATTACTTTTGCCCTGCTAATTTTACTTTTGCCCCGCTTATTTTACTTTTGCCCAGCTAATTTTACTTTTGTCCCGCTTATTTTACTTTTGCCTGGATAATTCTACTTTTTCCCCGCTAATTTTACTTTTGTCTCGCTGATTTTACTTTTACCCCGCTAATTTTACTTTTGTCATGCAAAACTAGTTTTCGGGAAAAATATGATACTTTCGCCCCACTTATCAGGGGCAAAAGGTGGGGTTTTCGGTCGGGTGTGGAATAAAAATTATTTTTATACCGACTAATTGCAAATAATTTTAGTAACAAAAATAGGTTCAATGCGCTTTATATAACAATCACGTACATTGTAAAATGCCTTTGCAAATTAATATTTGAACAGGATTTCCTGAATCACATAAGGGACATGATTTCGATACGATTTTGAATTCTGATTGCAGCAACTGCTCAAATTAAGGCTTCTAATTCAAAATATAATTGTAGAATCTTTAAAAACTTATAAGAAAATTCCTTCATTTCAATGAATTTAAATTTCAAATTATTCATCATTATTGAAGACTCTTTAAAATTAGTTAGAAATTAATGATCGAAAATCAAAAAGTCTTTTGCTGATTCAATTAGTTATATATTTTAATAATTATTAGTGAAACGTCGCTAATCGTCAGATAAATTTGAATCCTAGGTATTGTGATTTGTCTAGGGAATTATTGATATTATTTTCACTAATGTTTCGGTATCTTTTTCTGATAGCAATTAGTTGAATTTGAATAATAATTAGTTCAAATTTGACTAACATTTATAGAAAATTTTAACTATTTTCTGAAGCAAGTAGGCAGCTATGATTTGACTAATAACTGGTCAATTAGTATATTGTACAGTCTGAGTGGCTGATGATACTGGGACCTATAGTGAATTAATTGGGACTGTACTCATAACCAAATAGTAACTGGAAGTAGATGTATGTATTGTTCGAAGAAAACATATAACACGTGTGCTTATGGCACTCGCCAAGTTAAGATGCGTTTTTCTCGAAAATCGGTTTTTCGAAGTTCCATCTTTAAAAGTACCCCGGTGACTCATTTTTCAACTTGGAGGGTTCATTTTGGGGTTAAAATACCGGGACTTAATCCGGCTATATGCCCCTATACGTAAATCCATACAAGTCATGCGGGTCCTTTTGATGCGGACGCCTACATATGATATTTCAATGAGATCGGAGTTTTTCATCTTTAACCTTGTAATAGGAGAAAGGTGCCCACAGACTTGGTGCATACAGGAAGCTAGAAAGAATACAGTGGACCTTGTTTTGTATGAGGCCGGATTTACTGCTTCCGAGAATCGTTGCCGCAGCGTTTCCGGGCTGAGAGAGGAGCTCCTCAGGGGCCAGAGAGGGTGTTCACTGAAGCGTGAAACATCTGCAGCGTAGCGAAAAGAAGCAGTGCGCAAATACCCACTAGAGTATATTGTGTAATTAGGAAATGGTTCACACGGCCTTGACTATTTACGTTTGAACGGTCTGAATTTACCACTGAATGCGGCTGAACCCATCCCCGAAATCGGTGGTAAATCCAAAATCCAGTGTATCTACACAATTACGAATTAAAATCCGTTATATTAACTGAATATCTATGACTATTGTATTGGTGTGTTTTATAAAAGACATATTTGTATGTTTCGCGTACGAAAGTTTTGTTTGAATAATATAATTTTTTCACAGATAGAAATGACAGATTATTTTACTACCTGCCATGAACTAATATTTCAGAAAAACAAGCAAGTTAAAAAATTCTTCGCATTTGTACCCACTTACAATGACAGCATCAGCTTTACCTAATTTGTGACGAAAAGATTTTTCACTCCAGAATTTTAAATGATATTTAAGAAATGATTACGTGTAGTCATACTGGTATACAGAGACTCAAATGTCACTACTTTAAATTACTCTATCAAAAACTGTTTTTTCTTCTAGTTTACACTAGCCCTAGGCTTAAACTTTATTTACACATGCCAAGCTTATTATGGTTAATCAAAAATACGAACCCATGTGAATTTAGAAATTTCTAACTCCCTGTGGACACCGTCTTCTCATAAAAAAAATCCAAACGGATTTTTTTAAGGGATTTGCATTCCAAATAGTGGTTTTCTCACGCATTCTTTAAATTTTTTAATCTAAAATTGTTCATTTGACAAAAATTTCAATTTGAATTTTTTAATTTGGAACGCTTGAGTTAAATGTCTAATTCTAAGCCTTAAATTAAAAATGTTAAAAAAAGTTTTCCTTCTATGAACTTAAAAAATAATAAAATAATAAAGAAGTAAAATAAGACGTAATTTATTTCTGCAGGAAATTACTACGGTGTCAGGTGCTTCTTTTTTCCTGTCGGCATTTAGAAAAGGCGACGCGACGGAATAAGGTCGCGTGCAGCGATAATATCGCTGATTATAATGAAACTGCCATATCAGTGTCCTTTGAAAGAGCTCAAGAATTTAATTTTAATCTGAATTAGTGTTAGGCAAAGAGTATTCATATATGCAATAATTAAGTGATGCAGATAAATATTTAGCCAAAAAGAACTTATGAAAAATAATAATAAAAAAAAAATAAACCAATTGTTGGAAATGGTTTGAACTTATTATGCTGAATTACGTACTAAAATTTGGGCTAGTATTATGGTTGTAATTTACTTTATAAGCTAATGGATTTTGTAAATATCTCAACAATCTTAGTATGTATAAAGAGAAGGGCTTTTTCTTTTCTCCTGAGAGTTGCTTCCTTTCTTGTCGTTTTCAAAATCTAGTCACGATGCGAGGCGTTCGCAACTTTGACGGAAAATACTGTGGGGAAGAGCAAAAATTGATTCACTTTTACTTCAAGCCTTTTATTTTATTTGAACCTTTGATTATCAATCACATATTCTTTTAAATAATTATGCACTAAATTATGATTGCTTCCTCATAGAAGAAGCTTTGTAAAGATTGTAATTTTCGAACTTCATTTTTCGACATAGCTTGACATATTTTCACCTCAGGAGTCCAAAAATGAGGTTTTAAAAATTGTTCGTTTGTGTCTATGCGTGTTTCAATATCACTCATGTTATGATAACTTGAAAGCAGCTTGAGCTAGGGCCATGGAATTTAGAGAGACTGTAGTCCTAAATATTGCCTATTATTGATTAGGTTTAGTGCCGGATAATACAAGAATAACTTCTTGTCGATTTTATATTTTTCTCAAAAATCGTTATAGATTTGATTTTTTAGCAATCTGATTATATTTAGGAAAAAAGTCCATGCATAGTGTTTAATGAAATACCCCTTTCTTTAACAAAAAACGCTGAGGTTGATTCTTCAAACATCGTATAGAATGTATATAGCTACCTCCATAAAAAATTACATTATTACCAATTTTGTAATTTTGGTTTGAAGGTAACAATATTTTAAACATTAGGAATATAGCAACATAATAAATACTTAATTTGTTTTTTTCACAAGATGAATCGACTAATATATTTGGAAACTTTCTATGACCAAAGGAGGTTATGATATTTACAGATTTATGCATTTTTTAACGATTGTAAGAGAAAAACTTTCTTACTTGTGGGAATACAGCAATATTGTAAGTATTAAATTTATTCTTCAGGATGACACAAATCGATTCATGTATTTGACAGGCCTATGTTACCAAATAAAATTATGATATGTACAGACTTGTACATTTGTTTGATGTTTATAGGAGAAAAAAGTTCTCAATTTTTAAAATAAACCAATCTTTTAAGTATAAAATCGATTGTTTTTGATAAAATTAATCTATTGAACTATATACAAACCTTCAATTGCCTAGAAACAATAAACAATAAAAATAAATAATAAATGATAAATCAATATGAAAAAGCCACCGATTTCAGTCAAAACCTTATTTCATTATAACTGTACTTATATACTTATATCAACAAGAGATACAAAATGAAGCACAGTATTCATAAAATTATTACAATTAATGAAACATCATATAATGAACGCGTAAAAATTATGTGGCAACGGTTTTTTATACCTACCGAAAACAAAGAATAGTCTTTTCCTAAATTACGTTTTAATGAAATAAATATGATATACCGCAGATTATGTTATTGTTATTCATCAAGCAATATTTATCACACTCTAAATATTAAGAATATTAAGCCAGTGTTAAGAGATTTAACAAAAAAAAGAAGTATGTTAGTAACAACAACGATTATTCCAACAATAAGTTTATCAATAACTTTGTTACCAATTAAATTATAAAATCTTTTGTTTTTTTTGTGGGACATATTTTTTTCATAGTGCACAATATTGTATACTCTCGCAATGAAAATAAATTAAAATTACAAATTTTTGAACAAAAAAACCCTATTATAGTTTTTAGACCGCAAACAAGTTTGAATATTTGCTTTCAAGAATTAACTTACCAGGAGAAACTCGACACTAGACTTCGCGAAAACAGGCACGGTATTTATCGTAGAAAGTAGTACTTTACTTTTTTAGTTGCATTAATTAGAAGCACTTCAAACGGAAATTACAAAAATATATATATTAGGGAGATTAAAAATCAAATAAGTTTGATAATTAACGTATTGTAAACTATGGAAAGCAAGAACGATGTCATATACAAATAATATATATCCGAGCACTATTTCTTATTATCAGAATTTATTCTAAGTATCCTTCAAAGTTAATTAAGAATTTGAAGTAACGTTAAATATAATATGTTACTTTTAAGCGATTAACATTATTTTTTGAAGTAATACGTTCATAATTTCTATCAAATGTTTAATCCGTAAGTATTATTCATGTTTATTTTGTAGGAGAAATATTTTTTTATATTGTAAATATAATTATCACCCAAACTTTTCGCGTACAAGAATGTAATGGTACAGAGGTAATGCGATACGCGACGGTCGGTTGCTGACTGACTGGTGTGAAACTTGCAAGCTCCCTCTACTACCACGTGCTCACGGAACTTGTGGAAAGCGCCCTTGCTCGGCGATACTACAAACCCCAGAATGAGCCGATAATGCACTCGGATTTCCTCAGCAAAGGAAACGAACGAAATATCATACGGTATGAAATTTCTCGTACAATATTACTTTAAAAAATATGCTTAGAGTATCATAAAATAGGGCTAAGCGAATTGTCGGAGAAACTGGTCAATTTTTATAATTAGTTATTTCTTTCTCTGAATAACAATTTTTGATATTAGCGATTGTTCTATTTTGAACAAATTTGAAACTTATTTTGAATGATCTTATTACGTAGATGCAGTTTTGTTAGTTACAAGGTATAAGAAGCATTCGTATAAGATTCTCAGTTTTGCAAATTTGGTTTGATTGTTTGAAAAAACTCGTGAAAAACCTGACTTGCAGAAGTTTGTAAAAAATTGTGCAATGGAGCAAGATTTAGGCAGTTCTTTATATGAATACAATATATTTTGCGCCTTGCAGAATCACTTTTGTAAAAATTTTCGATTTTGTGGGAAAAGCGGCTTATAGTACTTTGTTATAAACAAAACGAAAAATTGTTTCCCTTGATGATCACTCCGCTTAAGAGATCACAAATACCTTTCACAACGTTGAGAAAGTACACAATTGATCAAGATATAAGATGTATTGTAATACGTCTTAATCACTTTTAGGTGAGGCCAATAATAAATCTGGTTATCAGGGCGTATAGGAAAAAATAAATGTTGACCTTTTCTTATCCAGGGGCCTGAAAAATTTCAGATGGGCACCGAAATGACTTTCTAAATTTTTAAGCAAAAACAAAAATTTTCTCAGTGCGCACAATGCGGTCAAAGGTCAAGATGACAAAAATGATATATTTTTTTCGTTATTTTAAAGCAAATAGCTTTTTGTGATCCAAGTAAAGTCTTAATGTTTTATATTATGATTAGATAAGTGGCCATTTTGTACAGACCTCATCAGAAATTATCTTATGTTCGTGGACTTGAGTTCAAGTATGAAAAAGTTGTGAAAATAACGAAAAATAGTATTATTATCGTTATTTTCAAGCCAATAAGTTTTTTTACATTCTCATCTCAATGAAAAGGTATTGGTTTTATGTGAAAAATTACTTTTGCGGATTCAATCAAATGTCGACGTTTCGAGACCACCTGAGTCAGAAAAATGGTTTTTACGAAGGTGTCTGTCTGTCTGTAGTCTGTAGTATCGTGTAGGCACGATAACTTTCGAAAAAATGATCAGATCAGATTGTGCTTTGGCACACTTTTTGAAGGCCTAAACAAAAAGAACGAGTTCGTTAACCAGCTATTTTGGATCAAAATTCAAAAAGTGAGCACATTTTGAAAATTTTTTAGACCACTTTTTTTCAAAATTTGAAAATTCTATGTGCGGTTGTTAGTAGTACTCCAAGAGACAAACAATTTATCACAGTGAAATTTTTCGATAAAATCAAAATTATCAGAGTTACAGCATTTTCAAAATCTCAAAAAACAAACGAAAATTAATATTTTAAGCCGAAAAACGCATGATATGAAAAAAAGTTGAGAGAAGAAAAACGTTTCTTTTCGAGAGCCCTACAAGATTATCATAACAGCTTTTTGAATTTTTTCGAAAAATCGAAAATTCAAATTTTGATTGCACAAAAAATAATGAAAAATGAAAAATTCCATTTTGCGGTAAAACTATGCAAGATACAGAAAAAGGCTACAAAATAAATCAGAGATTCTATATAACAAAAAGGAAAGAAAATGTCGCTAACATAAAATATAATACTGAGATTCAAACATAGTGGGGTATAGTCACAAGAGGGAGCCATTTTAATGGGCATTAAATGATGAGAAAAAGAGAATCACAACTTTGAAGGCCATACAATTAATTTTATACAATCGAGATCGTTAATAAATGCGGTAGCAAATTCAAAAATGTAGAACATGGTAGAATATTTGATCAATTCAAGGTCGGGAGGAAGTTATGAAGAAACAGGTCGAGAGATTTGGTCGCGAAAAGGGTCACGTTTCAAAAGGTCTCGAAATTATACATTAATTTAAGGGGAATGGGTCCAAATGTAGAAAAATTAATCATTGAGGAATACAAACGTGAGCGTAATCCAAGGGATAAGCGAGCCAGAATATAATAAAAGTACTTGGCTAAACCACTAGAAGATCAAAATCCTACCTCGAAAAAATCTACAGCTCTTTCCCTCTCCAATACTCGACGCTTCGTTACAAAACGGATATACTGGCTCGCAGCTACAGACGCACTGTACGAACCATGATCAAAGAGTACATGATCTAGCCCTAAGCTCTCCCAGTTTCGTCCCTACTCGCGCTCTACCTCACCCAGCCATTTGGTTACCATAGCAACTGTTAGCGTCTCGGTCTTCACTCAAAAGATTTGAAATCATGAATTATGGCTGCATTGTGAATCAATGTAAATACCTGCGAAAATTCTCAATATTCAAATGACGTGTAAGAAGGCAACACTTCTGACTCTATCCGTTTATTGTGCAAGTGCAAAGTGTTAAGATCAACTTTGTGAAAATTGGAGTGGAGTTTCCGGCAAGGATAAATATTTTTGTGTATGATAAAGTTGTATCATACATATAAAAGTGTGATTTAATAAGTGTAGGAAGTAGCTGTAATTTCAAACATAACCTACTAAGTTATTTTCCACATTTTTGCTATATGAATATATAACTAATTGCGTTACAATGATGCAGAGAAAGTTTTGAATGGGGAACAAATAAGTTATTAACGTTTTTTTTTTTTTTTTTTTTTTTAAAACATAATACTCGTAAAAAGAGCGTTATTTTAGTTTGTTTTTTCACACCATTTTATACAGTGCGAAATGAAATTAGAAATATTTCTTCGCGAGATATTTTGCTGAAAAAGGAAGGGCACAATTAAAAATAGAGTAAAAAAATTATTTAGATCGAATCAAATATCAAACTTTAACAAAAGTGGAATAGTTAAATTTTCAATGAAGAAGATTGATTTCTACATGACATTTCAACTAGAAATAATTAATTGTCAACCAATAGTTTCATTGTAAGTTAAAAAAAGAATTTTTTACCAAACAGATGAATTTGCAATTAAATGATAGAATATTCAATTCGAATACTTACGTCATTAGGTAAACAAAAAAGTTAGAACCAAACAACAAAACTAATTTCCAGAAAAATTGTTACATTTCCAAACGAGACAATAGTCGACTGAAATAATGAATAGTCAGCATGAATAGTTGCATTTTAGACCAAAAACATAAATTTTCAACTAAAATTATGAATCTCCAACTCAACTCATGGAATTTTAAACCAAGAAGATTGATTTTCATCTACAAAGAAGATTTTCCTATTAAAAAATATCATTCTTCAACCAAAAAAGGAATAGTTAAAAAACATAATTTTCAAAAAAATATTCACACTTTCGAACAAAGTGATGAATTTTCAAGTGGAATGATAAATCCTCAAATTTCACACTGGAATATTGAATCTTTAAGTATAATAATTGAATTTCCAACCAAAAAGATGAATTTTCCAACTAGAATAGTGAATCTTTAAGTAGACTAGTTGAATTTTCAACCAAAAAGATGAATTTCTAACCACGAAGATTTATTCGCATAAAACACATGGGGATGGGCAGTGCAATTAATTAAATGTTGATATTTTTTCTTCCTCCGGGAGGTTGCCAAGCTCGCGGAAAAATCGCCTATTCATGGAAATTTACATTATGAATTTTTCTCAATTAGACTCTTCCTATCGTGAAGGCTGCTTTGTGAATTGGTTTCAATTGCAAACATTATTAATTGCACAAATAATATAGTCTTAACCTGCAATAGCATGAAAGTAAAAAAATCTTCCAAAATATTTGAAATATCCTCCATGAAATTACAACTGTAGAATTTCCTATCATAAGCTTACATCATTTTATATTATACTTTGCAAAACTTTTATGTTTTTTCAATTATTATATATTGCAAATTCATTACTTCATACGAATATAAGATGTAAATATGTTTCTTTGTGTACAATAAGTGTTTTTTCTAGCATTTACGTGCATGTATATACGAATGATCAAAACTGATATAATAATACATACTATGATATCGATATTTTGCATTTGTTTATTTCTGCTTAGAGAACCAAATACAAACTTCTTTTCCCTTCATAGGCAATGTTACATCATTTCATTTGCGTTAAAAGGTACAATTCTGCAGGTGCATTGAGAGGTTACGTTATCCATATTTCTTCTGCATTGCAAGGATAAGAAGTTTTTATATTGTTTAATATTTTATATTATCAATGGCACAAATTACATTATTTTCACATTATTTTTATTGATTTATAAATTGTACAATTTCTTTATCTTTTACTTGAAGTCTTCGCTAATAGCATTTACGTCATTTCAAATATGATTTATTCTCGCGCGCTCACATATCCAATATGGCTACGTGTGGTAAAATTGCTTACTATTGAATAACTTTTTTTTAGTTGCGCGTGGCTACACCATGTATTCTTTGATCATGAAGTAAAATACTCGTGGTAATTTACTTGGTTTTCTACGGTAATTTACCTGGTATTTTACGTCAAAAGTTTTCTACATGATGTAAATTGCATCTTATTCTATATTTGAGGGCGCCACCCCTGAGGCGGGAAATTGAAAACTGGAGCCAGACAGACAATCAGAGGTTTTCTACATGTTCAGTTACGCGTAACTGCACATCCCTAATGGAATGTATGGAAGACCAGAGTGTTTTTTTGCTTCTGTTTTGCTTTAGTTGACATTATTATTTTTAAATTAACAATACAGGCATTAGAAAAAACCTCTTACGATTTCCGATACTAGAACTTCAAAAAAGTGAGGTTATGCACAGTTCTGCAGGTCCGCCATCTTGGCACGTAATTTACTATGTAATTTACCTGTTTTCTAAGTAAAATACTTGACCTAGGTACTTTACGTCAAAAACCTCCAGTTACGCGTAACTGCACAACCCTGTGCAGGGACAGTAATGCCATTGCCAATGTGGACGCCTTTTGCTACTGCGCTTACGTTCGGGTGGCGCACTGGTTGACCGCAGTTGACGCACATTTCAAAATTTGAATTAAGATGAATTCTTATGAGAATACATGAAAAATATTTAAAACATTATAAACAATTATTTTTAATTACTTTTTCAACAAATTTCTTCTGAAATTAAATGTTTTGTGAACTATAAGTTATTCTTCGGAAGTCAAAGAAAATAAACTGTTATTCAATAAATATATGTGTTATACATTTTTTTCCTGTATGAAATCAGAAGTTGTACAATTGATATACATTCTTGTGCATTTTTCAATAATTATTTATTTAAATTACAAGAATGGTTTTTAATTCCAATTTTTAATTGCGCGCCAACGGCGGCCAACCACTGCGTGGCCCGTACGCAAGCGCAGTAGCAAAAGGCGCCCACATTGGCATCACTGTGCAGGGTGCTATTCTCGAGAACACTCTAATATTTTTATCATGCTAAAATTTTAGAGCGGTTGTTTGGTGCACTAAAAATATTTCGAGCGATTTCGGTATTCTCGAGATTGGTTCTTGACCGCTCTAGAGATCCCCAAGGAAGAGTTGAGACGCGGGTTACTCTAATTCTGATTGATGCTGCTGTACCGGAACCTGCTATTCTAAAACTGGCGCGATTTTCAAATAGAGTGTTCATTCCACAACAGAATTAATACAAAATAAAGAGAATATCATTAAATTAAACATTTAAAATGAACGAAATGTAATTGAAAATCACTTTAAGGCGTATTTATTACACGAATTTCCATAAATAATATTGGTTAAATAAATACATTTTGTAGGTTGGAAGCAAAGCTTTGGTTCGAAAAGTTTATACATATAAATAAAGTAAAAATAAATTGTAGGAAAGGATGAAGATTTAAATGATGAAATTTCGTTAATTCATATTCTAAAAATAATACTATAATAATAATAAATATCAGATGCAAAATGTACCTGTAATTAAAGTTATTGCAAATAAAGTTTTGCTTTGGCCATATATTATTTCACTTTATTAAATAAAAGTGTGTTTATAACTCACAAACGCATAATTTGTCAGTTGCTTTCCAATCTGCTCGATTGATATTCTGAATCCACAATTCTCGAAGTTTGAGATCTCGTAGAATTTGTTTCAGGAAAACCCCGCTTTTAGATGTATTATTGCAGCATAAAATAGAGAAATTTACCATTTTTGCAAAACACTTATATCTGACAAAAATATTATTAATATTTTTCTTCGGAAAGTAGGTTATACACAACATCTTTTTCACTTCTTCATTAATCACAAAACTCGCATATCACACTTCACACATCATAGCTTCAATATAAATAACCTAAGAAAAATAATTTATAATAAATTATGGGCCTGCATTACGCAGTTTCCATTTTTTAATCCATTTGATTAAATACGACATTTTCTCGATGCTCGCTCGCGGGCTGTCACGTATTGTGCTTCCCGTCATTTTTCAAACTTTTCGCGTCGCAGAGAAATATCAAGTTCCGGTACAGCGGCGAGCATTGGAGGGAGAAAAGTGTCTCAACTCTCCCTAGAGGATCTCTAGACCCTCTGTAGTTCCTTCTCGCTGATTGGCTCAGTTTTCTCATACATATACTATAGATTTATAGTATATATATAATTAAAAACTAAAGGTTAACAACCATCGCAGGGTCCCACTGGGAGCAACTGTCATCTAAAAAATGACGATTGTTTAATACATTTAAATAATTTGAAGGGATTCCAAAGGATTTGAAATATTTTAGGGTATTTAAAAAGATTCCATGAAATTTTCACGAGCTTTAAAAAGTTGCAATGGATTTCAAAGGAATATTTTCCAAGGATTTTTTAATAGTTTTAAATAATTTTAAGGTATTCCAAAGGATTTGAAATGTTTTAGAGTATTTGAAAAGATTCCAACAAATTTTCAAACGATTTCAATCATCTTAATAGATGTCAGAAAATTTCAAATATTTTAGGTTAATTGAAAAGATTCCAAAGATTGTTTAATACATTTAAATAATTTGAAGGGATTCCAAAGGATTTGAAATATTTTAGGGTATTTAAAAAGATTCCAGGAAATTTTCAAATGATTTAAATGATCTTGATATATTTCAAAAGATTTAAAATATTTTAGGTTAATTGAAAAGATTCCAAGGATTTTCTAATAGATTTCAATAATTTGAAGGGATTTCAAAGGTCTCAAAAGATTTTAGGGTATTTTCAAAAATTCCATGAAAGTTTAACGAGCTTTAAAAAGTTCCAATGGATTTCAAAGGAATATTTTCCTAAGATTTTTTAATAGATTTCAATAATTTGAAGGGATTCCAAAGGATTTGATATATTGTAGGATATTTGAAAAGATTCCAGGGCATTTTCAAATGATTACAATTGTCTTAATAGATTTCGAAAATTTTCAAATATTTTAGGTTAATTGAAAAGATTCCAAGGATTTTTTAATAGATTTAAATAATTTGAAGGGATTCCAAAGGATTTGAAATATTTTAGGGTATTTGAAAAGATTCCAAAAAAATTTTCAAACGATTTCAATCATCTTAATAGATTTCAAAAGATATAAAATATTTTACGTTAATTGAAAAGATTGCAAGGATTTTCTAATAGATTTCAATAATTTAAAGGGATTTCAAAGGTCTCAAAAGATTTTAGGGTATTTTCAAAAATTTCATTAAATTTTCACGAGCTTTAAAAATTTGCAATGGATTTCAAAGCATTTTAAATATTTTAGGGTATTTTAAAAAACTAGGAGGAATTTTTAATAGATTTTAATCATTTGAAGGGATTCAAAAGGAGGATTTAAAGATTGTATGATATTTTTAAAATACACAAAGAATTTCCAAGATCTGTACAAAGTTTCAAGGGATTACTATGGATTTCATAAAGATTTCAAAGGATTGAAAATATTTAGGGTATTTTAAAAGATTAAAAAATTTGTTTAATAGATTTCAATGATTTGTGACGCAATTTCAAAGGATTTTAGGGTATTTTTTTTTAATTCCAAGGAATTGTCAAAAGCTTGAGAATGTTTCAAGGGATTTTAAAAAAATTCAAAGGATTTAAAATATTGATTTCAATAATTTGTAGGGATTTCAAAGGATTTTAGGGTATTTTTGAGAAATTTCAAAGAATTTTCAAGAGCTTTAAAATGCTTCAAGGGATTTCAGAAGATTTAAAACTATTTGAAATATTCTAGAGTATTTTAAAAGATTCGAAGATTTATAATCATTTATCCTGAATCCTTTAAAATATTTTTTAATTCACTTGAATTCTTCTAAATGCACTTAATTCTACTCAATTCAATGGATTACAATTACAAAATTTTAAACCCGCCTTGAATTCTTAGACTTTTCATCAAATTCTTTTTAATTTTTCTAAACTAATTTAAAGCTTACGGAATACAATTAATTATTTTCATATTTTTAAATTCATTCAAATTCTTCAGAATTTAACTTAAATTGTTTTGAAGTCTTATGAGTCGAATTGAAGAAAAAAATTAAAAAGAACATTAGTCACATTAATAATGCTCATTATTCACTCTTAGTCACTTTTTGGATTAGAAATTAAACATTTTTGGTGACATTTACGGTTTAAATAGGTCATTTCTTCATTTTTTCAAGTAAATTAATCTGTGGCATCCCTGAGATTAATAAATTAAAATATTAACTGAATTAAATTTTTTTATTTCATAGAAGTGTGGGTTTTTTTAGGAAAATTTACTCTGGAAGTAAAGTTTCAATATCTCAATTAGGTCAAAAGTTATAGTTTTAAAGAAAAAGTATTGTTTTGGTTTAACAAAGCACAAAATTAAAATACGCATAATTTCGTAGAAAAATATTTTCTCGCAAATCGGTCCTTAAATTTTTCCGCAAACATTTTAACAATTTTGACCATTGAACTAAATCGAAGATAAGTGTAACTGAATTATAACTGACAACAAAGTTATGTAACAGATTTTTTGGGTCTTGATCAATTATTTGTGAAGGAAATTTTTATCGTAATTATCTTTGGTAATGACTAATGATCATGGTATTTATGATTATTTTGGGAGTCAATGATTCTTTGATATTTTGAAGATTATCAGTTATTATAAGAACTTTGGTTTTAGATTGCTTCAAATGTAAAATCAGTTAAAATATTATGATTCTTGTGTATTCTGTTAACAAAGACTCAATTATTCTGAATTGAGTGATTAAAGTAATTAAATTCACAATCTTAACAGATGATGCACGTTTAAAATTTATCTAAGTTATTCGTAATTTTTAATTGTTATTAATTCGAAATTTGTCTAGTAATGTTTTAAAAAAATTACTTTTTCACTCAATTTCGATTATTATATTATATAATACAGGTTGATTTCTTGAAATATTTTTTCGGTTTATTACTGTCAATAGTGAGCAAAAGAAGCTTCTAGTTAAAATGTATTAAATAATGTAAATTTTAGACAGAAAGTGATTGAAAAAGTATTTTAAAAATACAACACATTAACAACCACTTTTTGAAGCTTCCCATCGTTCGAGCACTTTTTAAAAACTCAGATTTTGATTTTTCGAGAGGTTTTTTTTTGTGATAATAACTTTAATTGTATGTACGCTTTTATTTATAAAATATGTAGTAAAAAAGTTAGCGTATATATAATAAAAAAAATGTATCACAAAAAAAAGCATAAAGCTCAAAATATCTAGGCAATATCAGATAACAGAATCCTACACACAAAAGTTTATAGGAACTTTTTTACTACATATTTTATGTATTGCAGCGTATACATAATTTAAATTTTGTATTACGAAAACAAAAATCTTAAAAAATCAAAATTTGAATTTTCCAAAAAAGGGCTTGATCGATTTTTTTCATTTTTCACTTAAAATATTCGGGCAACATCAGATAATTAAATCCTGCAAAGAACTGGCGTTGAGTAAGAAGTTGAAGTTGATTAAATCCGTGTTCCAGAATCAAAAGGTTTTAAATCTCAATAAATCTTTGCCCTTGAAGAGATTTTAGCTTCAACGTTTAAAACTTCAAATTTATAACGACCCAAAAGCAGTGAGATCTGTTTATTTTCTTATAAAATTAAATATATCATTATTAATGAATTCAGTATTAAGTTAGTGCAATATTAAAAATTTTAAAGTCTTAGTAGTTATGATGCCTTTATTCTAACTGATTAAAAAAAAAGACAACTAAAAATCTAATTTATAATGATTGCAATTGAATGGCCGCCTTGTAGAACGGGGTATAAAATTTTTACTCCTCGAAAAATATTTTATACCCCATTCTAGAATGCGGGGGTTCAATTTCTCTTTCTGTTTCAGGAAAAAAATTCTTTTCTGAATTATAATGTGTCCTGCATTCTGACTCTTCCTCCGTATCAACGTCAAGGCTATGGACGACTTCTTATCGACTTCAGTAAGTAAATCATAAAATAAAATTTTTTTAAAGTCGCATGCTCGCATGAAAAATTCCCAAATATTCCAAAAAATTCGAGAATTTTCTATAAAATTCAGTGTTACAGAACAATATAAAGCATTCCAGAATATTGTTAAAATGTTTCAAGAATTTCGAGAATATATTACAATATTCTATGTATAATTAAAAAATATTCATGTAAGAAATTTAAAAATCAGAGTATGAGCCTAACAATCTTTCAGAACGCTTCAGAACATACCAGAAATCTAGAATATTTCGGAATTTTTAGGGAATTTGAGAAGTAAAGAATATGTACAAAAAATCTAAGAACACTAGAATATTCAGTTAAAATATTCTAGAATATTCTAGAAAATTCGATGACATTCCAGAAAATTCTAAAATATTCAAGAATATCCCAGAACACTCTAGACTTTTTTTAATGGTGGGTCGAATATTTAGTACAGGGCTCGGACTCATACCACTATTTACACTTTTTTCCAACAATGCGAATATTTTTCTACTGAACTGAACTCTCGATATAAGAACCCCCGGTTTACGATATTCCGAGAATTAATGTCCCCGGCAGTTTCGGGATGAAGAGAGCCGCGGGACCGAGAGGGATTCGATGCCCAGTCAAGCGTGACAAACATCTTGAGGGCCGCATTTTCAGCGCATCAGTTTCACCAGGTTGCGTCATGCGTCCAAAGTCAAGAGAAGCGGTTCATGCGTCCCTGTCTGTTTAAGTTTGGATTCCCCCGATTTAGGATCAAGAGATATCAATAGATTCCAATGAGTTCTAACTAATTTCAGAGAATTTCACATTATTTCAAGGCATTTGTAGGGATTTAGCAGACCTACGCGATTTTATAGGATCTCAAAGTACATCGAAAAGATTTTAAAAATATCAGAGGATTTGAAAGATATAGGGGTATTTTTACAAGATTCTAAGAAATTTAAAGAGATTAACAAAATTTCTAGGGATTTTAGGGAATTGCAAAGAATCCCTAGGGAAGTTTAGGGAATAAATGAAATGGAATGAAATTTGTAAGTAGAGTATTTTAAAAGATTCCAAGGGATTTCAGAGAATTTAAAAGATTTCAGGGAATTTCACGAGGTTCAATTAAATTCAACTCAATTCCTCTGTATTGACTACCAGCAGGTACATGAAGATTTCAAGAAGTTTTATCTGATTTAAAAGTTTTAAAAAAATTTAAGGAAAGTTTTAGAGATATTACAAATATCAATATTATTTACGGGATTTCAAAGAACTTCGAATTTCATAAGATTTAAAAGATTTTAAGAAATTTTTACGATGTTTACAAAATTTCAAGGGATTTTAGGAATTTTTGTGATATTTGAGGGATTCACACGATTTAAAATGAAATAAAAAAATTCCTTAAGATTATAAGGAGTTTCTATAGATTTAAACGGATTTAAAAAAATTGAGAGTTTTTCAGGGATTACAGAGAATGCCAAGAGAATATAAGGGTTTTTAATATACCTATGTTAGTGTATTTCAAAGATTTTAAGGGATTTCGAAGGACTTTATCAGATTTTATGAGATTTGATGTGATTTCAGAGGATTTCAATTTTGTGACGAAATTTTAAAAGATATGACAGATTTTAAGATGTTTTATGGGATTTTACCAGATTTTTGTGTTTACTAGGGATTTCACATGATTTAAGTGATCTTATCAATCTCAATAGATTTGAATACTTTAAAATCTCAGGTTTTCAGAAAATTTCAAAGGTTTTAAAAAAAAGTTAAAGATTTTACAGGATTCCAATGGATTTTTCGAGAACTTTAGGGAATACATCAAATGAAAGTTCAAGGAATTTCTGTATATTTCGGGGATTTCACAGATTTCAAGGGATTTTGCCAGATTTGAAGGATTCATAGGATACCAAACAAATTATAAGATTTCAAAGGATTTCTACAGATTTTAAGGGATTACAACCGATTTAAAAGATTTTAGGATATTTAAAAATATTCCGAAGGATTTCACGCGATTTTATTTGCAGGCGTATAAAATAAAAATAATTATGTACAAACGATTAAAAAAACAATTATATTTTAATCAATTTTAAGGATATTTAACAAAATATTATTGTTCAAAATTTTTTTATTATTTTTTTAGGTTGATTAAAAAAATTATTTTCGAATTTGAACACGCATACTAGCCTATAAGTTGGACCTTTTTAATCAACAAATTTTGCCAAAAAAAAGTTTAAAATCTGGTATGATTTAGACGTCCCCTATTTATGTTTTTTCTTTTTCAATTGATTTTTTGTTGTTTTTATTTTCTGAATTTCCTAAAAATGCATGTACTGAAAGTTATACAGATAACATTATCTCCTTTTATATTACCATCATTATAAGTAATTTATTAAATATGTTTAAACTAATTTTTAAGGAAAATAAGCATTTTTTTCATACTGGCTTCACATTTCTCTATAAGTAACTTTTTTAAATTTATTGATTGTATTTGGTAATTGGCATACCGTATGTCAAATTCTTATCGAAATATTTCAAACAAGTAAGATAAAATCATTATTTTTCCTAAAAACTAGTTTATAAATTTTCAATAAAAGATGTGCAATGATGGTAATGCACTCAGAAAACGATTTGGTTCAATCAACACAATTTTTGTTGGTTCAACCAACAGAATATTGTTATTATATGGCCTACAAAATATTTGGTTGACCCAACCAATATTTTTGGTTGTTTTAACCAAATCTTTTGCTAGGTGAAGTATTTGATTGATTTAACCAAAAAATTTAGTTGGTTCAATAGCCAAAATTAATATAGCCAAAATTCAATTAACCAAATTTTCATGTATGTCCAAGAAAACAGTTTTTTTCGTTCAAGAAATTTTTTTTCGAAGAATATATGCATTTTTAAAACACTAAGAACATAAAAACAATAAACATTTTTTAAAAAAGACTATTGTTGAACATGGTATAAAAAAGTTTCAAATTTTCAAATAATGATTGTACTCAACACATAATTAAAAAAAAAGTTCTAACAATAATATTTTGTTAAATATCATTAAAATTGATAAAAATATAATAAGTTATGATTTTAAAAAATCGTTTGTAAGTATTTACACATTTTGAAATTTTGCGAATTTTTTGCAACACATTTGACTTAAAGCAGAATCTAGGACAATGATTGCAAGAACTTTTCAAAATACTAATTATTTCTAGAGTTGTTTAAATTTTTCGAAAACATCTCAATGTTACGTTTTTTTTTCAATATCTTTTTATAAGATTGAACTTTTGCCTTTAGCTGAAGCTTATGAGATGCAGAATTTTATTAACTATCGTGCTATTACGAGGAAAACATTGGTTAGCAACACCTCTAAAAATAGGCGTGTAGATAATTTCTGCCGGTAGTTTTAAAAAAGTTGTCCTGTTCATTTTTCAAAATTTGACCTGGAAAACCTGGAAATGTCCTGGGATTTCAAAATCTGACTTCTGTAACAACCCTGAGATTCGAAAATCATTTTTTCACCTTATAAAATGAATCCCCTAAACTAAATGTATATTATATACCAGATTTAAAAACCCCTTCCATACTTACCCTCTCCTCTCCCTACTTCCCCTCTCCTCACTTCAGCCTTCGCCTCCTTTCCCTAACTTTTTCCTCCTCGCTTTACCAGCGAACACTCCCCTTCTACTTTCCTTCCCCAGGCCTCACTTCCCCTCTCCCACTCACCCACATTTCTAATAATTGCACATGCTTTCCCTCCTATCATGCCCCTTCCCCTCTTTTTTATCACTCCCTCTAATTTCCCTCCCCTCACTTATGATACTCCTCCACTCATTTCTCTTCACTGCCCCTAATTCCCCCTACTTCACCTCTCCTAATTTTCCCTCACTTCCCCTACTGTTCCTCCCCTCACTCCTTCTACTCCTCATCCTTACTTTTACTCCTCTCTTTTCTTCTCACTCTCCCCGTACTTTCCCTACTTCCCCTCCATTCATACCAGAATAAAAGAGTATTAATTTTTATTAAAAATTCGAATAAAAGATTGCACACCTCTGTCACTATTTTGCTACTATTTTTTAAAATTGATGCCACTATTGACACTATTTTTCATTTCTGAAGTAAGTCCGAACGCTGCTATTATTATAAATAAAAGTAGCGTCTTACATCAGTAATTATTCTCTAATTTTTAATATAAAATAGCAATCAAATTACTGGTACAAAGCTGGACGTTTCGGCCCGAATTCCCCTGTGTTAATAAAATTAATCAGAGCAGTCACATCCGTTGCGGTTTCCTTATTGTGGTTTTGTGAATATTCCTTCTGCGAAATGCAGGACGATGGAAAGCAAGGGAAATAAATTTAGTGATACATGCTATATTATTAATATTAATCACAAGCGACTGCCCGGAGATTAGATTTTTAATATTTCGTAATATGCGAATTTTTATAGTAAATATATACACTGTTAGAAATTTCTGTAGGAATTTTTATGTTAGAAATTTCTGTAGGAATTTTCAGAGACGCATCACTCGAGTCACTAAAGCTTTATGCAGAAACCGTTTTTAAGTTTTTCTCAAAAGGAACAGAAATTTTAGCAACAGTAACTGCATAAAGCTTTAGTCACATGTTTCAGAAAATTCTGTTACAATTTAGTAATTTTCTTTACTGTAAATAAAATTTGTGGGGCACAATAGGCTTTATCGCTTGAGGGTCACGGGACCCCATAGGGGCTTCCCGCCCGCATATAAACCAACTATAATTGTAGACTACAAATTGCAAGAGATAAAAAAATTGGTTTGGTCCATCAATTTTAATATAAAATATGTAGTCTATATTTTTCCTGACAATACAAATAGTAATAAAATATGAATGACTTTACTATGAATACATTTGATTCAATGAGTATATTTTATGACCTAGATACATACGTTGTCATTTACATATAAACTTATCTCACATATAGTATTACTATAATTTATATTTTTATCATGTTAAAAGATATTGAAGTTTTTTGACCAGGTGTTTAATAATGGTGAAGATGTAAATATTTTTCGTTAATTCTTTTTAATTTAAAAGTCTACTATTATATTTCTGGTTCAGAATTTATATCTTTTAGTTACAAATTCTACTATTTGATTGAAAATTTGATTATTTTGGTAAAAATTGAACTATTTTGTTAAAACACCATCTCTTTTGGTCGAAAATTTAGTTACTTGGTTTAAAGTTGAACTACTTTGCTAAAAATTAATTTTATTAGTTGAAGATTCATCTATTTGTTTAAGAATTTTTTCTGTTTGAAATTAATGTCTTGAATTGCAAATTTAACTATTCCCTTTTCGTTTAAAATTGATCGTTTTTAGTTAACATTGAACTATTTGGTGCATTTTTTTTTTTTTTTCAATCTTTACTTTCGGATTGTAAATTCAACTGTTTTGTAGAGAATTTGTATTTTTTGTTGACAATTGACCTAGTTGGTTAAAAGTTGAAATAATTTGTTAAAAATTAATTTTATTTGTTGAAGATTGAACTATTTTGTTAAAATTTTATTTTTGGTTGAAAAATTGATTGTTTTCAGTTAAAAATGCAACTATTCCATTTTTGGTTGATAATTTATCTTTTTCATTTGAAAATTCAACTATTTGGTTGAAAATTTATCTTTCTTAGTTGATAATGCAACTATTTGGTTAAAAATTAATTTATTTCGTTGAAAATTTAATTATTTTTTGAAAATTTCAACTACTGTGAGAGTTATCTCTTCTGGTCGAAAATGTAACTTTTCTTTTGAACATTTGTCTTCTTATAAAAAAATTTGTTCTTTTGGATTAAAAATTCACCTGTCTTCTAAGAAATTCGTCTTTTTGGCCTACAAGTTTATTTTTTTGTTTGAAAATGCAACTGTTTTTGTTTGAAGTTAACTTTTTTCTGTTGAAAATTCAAGTATTTTATTAAAATCTATATTTTTAGGTGAAAATTTAATAGTTTTGTTCAAAATTCGTCTTTTTGCATAGAGTCAGGGAATTTTCGAGAAGTGGAAATTGAAGTTTATAAAATTTTTTATAACTGATCCCCGGACTTCGCACCCATTACCCTATTCCCCTCATGTCTCCTTTTAAAAAAAAAAGAATTCCTCTTTTTCCCCTATTTTCAAGAAACTTCTCATTTTTTCGACTAAATTTAAACTAAATTAATAGAAGCCAATCAGAAAATCTAACTATTTTTGCCTTAAAGTTAATTCTTTTTCATTCAAAAGCCTACTATTATATTTTTTGTTCAGAATTCATATATCTTATTTACAAATTCTACTATTTGGTTGAAAAATTCATTATTTTGTTAAAAATTTAACTATTCTGTTAAAACGCCATCTTTTATGGTCGTAAATTTAATTAATTGGTTTAAAGTTGAACTACTTTGCTAAAAATTTATTAGTTGAAGATTCATATAATTGTTTAAGAATTTTTTTCTGTTCGAAATTTTTTTCTGTTCGAAATTAATTTCTTGAATTGCAAATGTAACTATTTCCTTTTCGTTTAAAATTGATTGTTTTCAGTTAATAATTGAACTATTTGGTTGAAATTTTATTGGTTGAAAATGTAACTATTTTGTTAAAATTTTATTTTTTTGGTTGGAAATTAATTTTTTAACTGAAAACTTAATGATTCATTCCATTTTTGACTGAAAATTGATAGTTTTTAGTTAAAAATGCAACTATTAAATTTCTGGTTTCAACTTAATTTTATTGGTTGAAGATTTAACTATGTTGTTAAAATTTTTTTTGTTTTTTTCTTCGAAAATACCTTTTTAACTGAAAGTCTAACTATTTCATTTTTGGTTGATAATTTATCTTTTTTATTTGAAAATTCAACTATTTGGTTGAAAATTTATCTTTCTTCGTTGATAATGCAACTATTTGGTTAAAAATTAATTTATTTCGTTGAAAATTCAATTTTTTTTTTCTGAAATTGCAACTACTTTGAGAGTTATCAATTCTGGTCGAAAATGTAACTTTTCTTTTGAACATTTGTCTTCTTATAAAAAAAATTTGTTTTTTTTTATTGAAAATTCTTCTTTTATGGTAGAAAATGTTTGGTTAAACAATTCATCTTTCTTGGTTACAAATTACGCTGTCTTCTAAAAAAATCGTCTTTTTGACTTTAAGACTTTTTTCCTGAAAATTCATATTTTTGGGTTGAGAATTCAACTGTTTTATAGAAAATTTGTCTTTTGGCTCAATAGGTCAACAATTTGTATGAACTATTATTTTTTCTTGACTGTGAAATCTTTACTTGATGAAAATTCGTCTTAATGGTTGGAAAAGTCATCTTTTTATGTTAAGATTAATTTATTTGGTTGAAAATTGGACTATTTTGTTGAAATTTTTTTTTCTATGTTTTTTGTTTGAAAATTAATTTTTTTACTGAAAATTCAAATTTTCCATTTCTGGTTGAAAACTCAACTCTTTCGTTTAAAATTAATTTCTTTTGGTAGAAAATTAATCTTTTTTGTTAAAATTCAACTATTTCGTTGAAAATGCAATATATTTCGACTTGAAATCTTAAGCTTTTCATGTTGAATTCAATATGGTACCTTTACATTAATTTTATTTTGAAAATTTTATTCCCCTATTTTCTTGAAAAATCACCCTATTTCCCCCGTTTTGGGAGAATTTTGGGTTGTTAAGTCGGCTGTTGTCACTAAAAGTGTTTAAGATAAATTCCGAAACAAATATTTGTTTGTATTAACATTGATTTCCTAGTTGTAAGGTGGTTTTCCTCCTGAAAGAAAAATGTATAATATTCAGAGAAAAGTCAGGGAATTTTGAAACTGGGATTTTGTAGCAACCCTGTAAATATGAAAAAGTTATTCCACACATTTTGACACATCCGTTTTTTATATCTACACAAACGTCTTTAATAGTATTCTCTCATTTGAAGTATTTAACTTTTTATGTACAAGATAAATATTAAGTGTCGAATAAAACTGAGCAAATAGAAGTTAAGAGCTAATATGAAATATTGCAACTGAGATATTAAAAGTGAAGGTAACTCATCGAGAATAATTATAAAGTTACGTAAGTCGTTACAGAATTGTTCTATCTTTTGTGAAAGATAGAAGATAATAAAGAGTGTATTTTTGTATCTTTTTTCTTTTTATTGTGAAGCAACTCGTTAAATTATTTAGAGACGTATAATTATTAGGAATAAAAATAAAGACTGAAAGGAAAATCGAAGTATGAATGTAATTAATGAGGCTTGAGTCAATAATGAATGAGGAAACGTGTATTGAATATTCGGTTAAATTCTTTACATTACAGGTTATTATTTATAGGCTTTGGATTATTTAAAGTGACATTTCAGAGTCAGTAATGATTTATTTGCCATATCGATTATGAAATTAGAGCAGAACTAACAGATAGAGTCTTTAATAGAAAATGATGAATAGCTTTTTATAGATATGCCCTTTTCAAGGCGTCATATTTAGGTTCATTTTTATACTTATTTTCGAATTATGTATCATTTACTAACTTCTAAAGTTCAGACTTTTTTCTCCTGTTTTCAAGAAACTTTCCCTTTTTCTCGTTTCAGAATTTATCTCGTTTCGTGAAAAATTGTACTAGTTGGTTTAAACTTTAATTCTTTTATTGATAATTCAACTATTTTGTTCAAAAGTAATCTTCTTTGGTGAAAGATTCAAATATTCTTGTAGAATTTTCATCTTTTGTGGTTAAAACTGAAACTGTTTCGGTTAAATGAGAACTGAATTAATAAAGCCCAATAAGAAAATCCCAATATTTTGGGTTTCAAGTTAATTTTTTTAAATTGAAAACTCTACTATTATATTTTTTATTCAAAATTCATGTCTTTTGGTTGAAAATTTAAATATTTGGCTGAAAATTCGTTCTTTATGGTTGAAAATTTATCTACATATCCATTTTTGCTGAAAAGTGATCGTTTTTAGTTGAAAATTCAATTATTACATTTTTCACTGAGAATTCATCTTTTTTTCATGAAACTTCAACTACTTCGTTGAAAGTCGAACCAATTCGTTAAAAACTCACTTTATTGGTTAATGATTGAACTATTTTGCCTAAAATTCATTTTTTTTATTTAAAAATTAATTTCTCAACTGAAAATTTAACCATTTCATATTTGGGCGAAAGTTATCCGTTTTAATTGAAAATTCATGTATTTTCTTGAAAATTCCTCTTTTTTTTTGTAGAAAATTAATCTTCTTGGTTGAAAAATCAACTACTTCGTTGAAAGTTGAATCATTTTGTTAAAAATTTATTTTATTAGTTGAAAAATACATCTCTTTGCTTGAAAATTTACCATTTTGTTGAAAATTCGACTTCTTTTGTAGAATCTTAATCTTTTTGGTTAAAAATTCAACTACTCGGTTGAAAATTGAATTCCTTTCTTAAAAATTCATTTTATTAGTTGAAGATTCATCTCTGATTCAAAATTTACAATTTTGTTGAAAATTATTTTTTTGTATTGAAAATTAATTTTTTTAACTGAAAATTTAACAATTTTTTTTGGTTGATAAAATGTTTATTTTAGTTGAAGCTTCATGTATATTGTTGTAAATTCGTTATTTTAGAAGAAACTTAATCTTTTTTGGTTGAAAATTCAACTAGTTAGTTTAAAGTTGAACCACTTTGTTGAAAATTTATTTTATGAGTTGAAAATTCATCTCTTTAGTTGAAAATTAAAAAATTTTGTTGTTTTTTTTTGTTAAAAATTAATTTTGTAAAGGAAAAATTAATTATTTCATCTTTGGTTGAAAATATCATATTTTTGGATTCAAAATTCAACTGTTGTGTTGAAAATTCATCTTTTAGGGTTGAATTCTACTGTTCTTTGTTTAAAATTAAAACCTTTTTTGTTCGAAATATCAACTATTATATTTTTCGTTTGAAATTTGTTTGTGTGGAATTCAACTGATTTTAATATATATTTAAAATCTTTTTTTTTTAATATCAGCTATTACATTTTTTGTTGAAAATTTGACTACTTGGTTGAAAGTTGAACTAATTTTTTTAATTAATTTGTTCAGTTAATGTTTCATCATTTTAGTTGAAAATTTCTCTTCCGTTGAAAATTCAACTATTTGGCTAGAAATTGATCGTTTTCAGTTGAAATTCCACTATTTTGTTAAAACGTCATCTTTTTTGGTCGAAAACTTAACTGTTTTCTTAGAAAGTTGTCTTTTTGGATAGAAAATTCGTCCTGTTGGATTGACAATTCAACTGTCTTCTAAAAAGTTTGACTTTTTGGATTGAAGATTCAACTATCTGGTTAAAAATGCAACTGTTTTTGGTTTGAAGTTTAAACTTTTTTGTTTGGAAATTCGACCATTTGGTTAAAAATTCATCTTTACAGGTTAAACATTGAACTATTTAGTTAAAAATTTAACTATTTTCTTAAAAACCCATCTCTTTTGCTCGAGAGTTCAACTATTTTCTTGTAAATGCAACTGTTTGGTTTACAGTTAATTTTATTCTTGTTGAACAATGAATTATTTGGTTGAAGATCTAAATATTCTGACCAGAATGATTGGTCATTTAACCAAAGTAGATAGGGTAAGGAGGGGCAGCGCCGACCAGTTAACAGTCAATGATCTTTTTAAAGTTAATAAGATGTAGAATCGATCAATTTATTTTTCATTTCGAGTCCTACATTATTGTATATCATATTTCTATAAGTATTAGTTACATGAATAAAACAATGATTTAATGTAGATTTCAATTCTAAATCTTCCAAATTCAAAAAAATTCGTAAGTAAATTATGAAAATTACAGAATTTTTAACTGGAAAACTTGAAAGTTGGATAATTTTCAATTGTAAATTTTCAAAATTTACAAGCTCTTCAATTTTGAAGATTCAAAATGAGAAATTCTTCAATTTTGAAAGAGCATAAATAAAAATTCTCAAATTTTAACGATTTTAAATCAAAACTTTTTCAGTTTTTTGCGATTTCTAATTGAAAACTCTTCAATTTCAAAGATTTGTGAATAAAAGTTCCTAAATTTGTACGATTTTGAAGATCAAAAGACAAGAATACTTTTGATTGTAAATTTTCAAAATTAAAAATTTTTCAATTTTGAAGATTCAAAATGAGAAACTCTTCAATTTAAAAAAATTACAAAATAAAAATTCTTGAATTTTAACGATTTGGAGTAACTTTTTTTAGTTTTTAAGATTTATAATTGAAAAATCTTCAATGTTAAAGATGTATGAATAAAAATGCTTAAATTTGGTTGATTTTGAAGATCAAAAGTGTCTATTTCAATTCTAAATCTCCCAAATTGAAAAAAAAATCGAAATTCAATCATGGAAATCACAGAATTTTTAATGATAAAACTTAAAAATTGCATAATTTTTTATTGTAAATTTGCAAAATCAATTTTGAAGATTCGAAATGAAAAACTCTTCAATCTAAAAAATACATAAATAAAAATTTATAAGTTTGTACGATTTTGCAGATCAAAAGTCAAGAATAATTTTGATTGTAAATTTAAAAAAATTTAAATTCTTCAATTTTGAAGATTCGAAATGAGAAACACTTCAATTTAAAAAAAGTACAAATAAAAATTCCTAAATTTTAACGATTTCGAATCAACTACTTTTTAGTTTTTAAGATTTCTAATTGAAAACTCTTCAATTTTGAAGATGTATGAAAAAAAATTCTTAAATTTGGATGATTTTGAAGATCGAAAGTTTAGATTTCAAGTCTAAATCTTCCAAATTGAAAAAATTTGAAAGTAAATCATGCAAATTGCATAATTTTTCATTGTAAAACTTAAAACTTGCATAATTTTTAATTGTAAATTTGCAAAATCGGTAACTCTTCACTTTTGAAGATTCAAAATGAGAAACTCCTCAATTATAAAAAAGTATAAATAAAACTTCTCAAATTTTAACGATTTGGAATCAAAAATTTTCAGTTTTGAAGATTTGTAACTTAAACTCTTCAATTTTTAAGATGTATAAATAGAAATTGTTAAATTTAGAGAATTTTTAAGATCAAAAGTGTAAATTTCATTTCTAAATCTTCAAAATTGAAAAAATTTCGAAAGTAAGTCATGCAAATGGCAACATTTTCAATTTCTAAACGTAAAACTTGCACAATTTTGATTATAAATTTTCAAAATTTAAAAGTCTTCAATTTCGAAGATTCACAATTGGAAACTCTTCAATTATAAAAAAGTATAAATAAAAATTCTTAAATTTCAACAATTTGGCATGAAAAAATTTGCAGTTTTGAAGATTTCTAATTAAAAACTCTTTAGTTTTAAAGATGTATGAATACAAGTTCTCAGATTTATATGAGTTTGAAGATCAAAAGTCAAGAATTCAATTCTAAATCTTCCAAATAAATTTTTTTTTGAGGTTTGCGATATGAAAAACTCTCCAATTTTGAAGATTCAAAACGAGAAACTCTTCAATTTGAAAAAAGTATGAGTAAATTTTCTCAAATTTTAACGATTTGGAATAAAAAACACTTCAATTCTTATTTCTTCTTCTTTCTCACTTTTTATTTTCTCTCATCTCCCCTTGTTTTTCACTCCTAATTTTCCCTCTCTTCACCTATTTCTCCTCCCCCAATGTCCCCTCCCTTCCCCTACATCTCTTCCACTAATTTCCCCTTACTTTCCCTTCTTCTCCTTCCTAATTTTTCTTGACATCCCCTAAATTCCCCTTCCCTAATTCTCCATAATTTCCCTGAACCCCTCCCCTGCTTTCTCTTACTTCCTCTACTTCTCATCCGCTAATTTCCCTTCACTTCCCCTACTTTCCCATCCCTCATTCCCCGTCACTCCCCATAGTTGCCCTCTCCTAATTTCTCTCCACTTCTCCTACTTATTCTCCCTTCAATTCTCCTCCCATCATCAACTCTTATCACCCTTACTTCTTCTCACTTCCCCATTCTTTCTTTCTCCTACTGTCTCTCCTACTTACTTCCACTCACTTCCTCTACTTCACCGCCCTAATTCCTTCTCACTTCACCTAATTTTTCATCTACTGTTTATAATAATTTCCACTAACTTCCTATAATTTTTCCCCTCCTATCAGCTCCCCTACTTCTGTTCCCCTCACTTTCCCTACTTCTCTTCTCCTAATTCTTTCTCACTTCCATTCACTTCTTCTCTAATTTCTCCTACTTTTCCATACCCCCGCCCTCAATTTCACTCCGCTTCCCCTACTTATCCTCCCTTTACTTGCCCTCTTCTGATCACCCCTTATCACTCTTACTTCTCCTCACTTCCCCACTCTTCATTTCTCTTACTGTCTCTCCTCTTTACTTCCACTCACTTCCTCTACTTCACGTCCCCAATTTATTTTCCCTTCCTCTAATTTGTCTCGCCTTATTTATCATAATTTCCCCTCACTTCCACATTCCTAATTTCCCCTTACTTCTCATACTTTCTCCCTTCCTATCACTTCCCGTTCTTCTCCTCTCTTAATTTCATCTCATTTCCAGTTCCTTCCCTCCTCCTTAATTTTCCCTCATTCCCCCTCACTTTCAGTAACTTTCTTCTCCCTAATTTCTCCTAATTTATCATACCTCCGCCCATAATTTTTCTCACTTCCCATACCTTAACACCCCTCATTTCCCCTTACTTTCTCTACTCTCATTTCTTGTTACTTCTCCTCCACATCCTTCCTTCATTTCTCTTCCCCTCATCGCCCCTGATTTCCCTTACTTCTCTACTCCTCATTTCCCCTACTCGGACTCCCTTCCTTTCCCCGCCCCTCGTTTTCCCTCACTTCCCCACCCTCGTTTTCCCTCACTTCCCCAACCTCGTTTCCCCTTACTTCCCCTACATTTCATCCCCTATTTTCCCCTCAGTTTTCCTACTTTCCCTACTTCTCCTATCCTAATTTCTTCTCCCTTCCCTTATTACCACTCACCCTATCTCCTACTTCTCACTTCTCCTTTTCTCACTTCCTCTCCGGGGAAAAAGTACGACGGACGGATGGACGGACTGACGGACACCTGACCGAAGTTATAAGGGTTACGAAACCCCCGGGGTTACGAAACCCAAAAACCTGATTTTTGAGAAATTTTCAGAATCTTCATTTCAAGTATTTCGGTTTATTTTAGATCAGTTTCAATAGGTGGTTGTTAGTAAGGGGTTTTTTTTTTGCAAAAAAAATTGGGTTCCATTATTTTTTGCCATCCTTCATTTGAATCTTTGGAACTTCATAGTTAATCAATTTTCTTCTGAAAAGAGATCTTCTCCTTTCACTCCGCTGGGGAGTGAAAGGAGGTCTTTTTTTAAGAAAAAAAATTAATTAAAAATGATTTTTAATTTATAACTTCATCCAGTCTGAAAAATAAGTTGAAAATTTTCTGATATTCTCTAATGATAATAAAGATTCCCTTCAAACTTTATAGTTACGACAAAATGTAATACCCTTTTCCAATATCAATTTAATTAACGCTGATCACGAAGTGAAGGTACCTTTCAATGACGTTAATTGAAATTTCCCGGAAACCAGGGATTGTTGGGATTTATATAATTGAATATAGAAACTTGAGTCGTAATGAGATTTTATTTTTTCTACTTTTATTAACAAAAAGAAGGATGCTTTTTCCTAGGCGTTTGAGGCAATTAGTTTTTGAAAGCAGAGTGACCAAGCGAAAGCTCTAGAGAAAATTGAACCTCGTTTCAACTTAAAAGGCGATGCTTTTCAGCTGGTGCAGTCACATTTTATTCTTTCCTCTTTTTATTTGTTGCCTTTTTTATATGCAATCTCGAGAGCTGTCCGCGACTTTGTCACGGAAAAGAAGAAGCTTGCAGGATAAGGTGACGTAAAAAGCACGAAAAAAAGTAAAAAGGCTTTTTGGCGGATTCCGAGGAAATTTATTTTATTGTTCAACCTCTCTTTTTTTGAATTTCATGTACAAAGTATTTTGTTAAAAATCTGTTTTTGTTTTGTTGGAAATTAAGTTTTTCAATTGAAAGTTTAACTATTCTATTTTCTTTTAATTTATATTTTTCATTGGAGAATTTAAGTATTTTATTCAAAATTCATTTTTTTGCAATGTTTTGCTCTGTTGTGTTAAAACATGTTTAGAATGAACGTCATGAATTAAAATAAATGTTTGTCAGGAGGTCCGACGAGTCCTACTGTATGTGGTGCCGCAATTGCATAACACTTCCGTGTACGAGGTCCGCTCTGTGAACGGACCTGTTTTTAATGAAGATTGTTCTGTAGATTGATGTAATTTTCTTTAAGATATAAATAAATGCAAATAAATATAAACGTGTACAAAAATGAAAAAAGTGTAGATATCTATCCGAAATATTGAATAAATGTGAAAACGGATGAAAATATTCCCTAGCGAGTTCAGGGTACAGAACGAACACTAGAGTAGGACCCGTCGGTTCGGAACTAGTCGTATCAAAATCTTCGAAGGGAAGTCTCCGCTAGCCGCGATGAGTGAGCGTATGCGCTCATTGTCGCAGTAGACACCACGCGATGCCAACGAAGAAGGAGAAGAAGAAGAAGGAGAAGAAGAAGAAGAAGAAAAAGCATGAAATAATATATGAAATCAAATAATATTTGCTCAATCAATGCTCAATCAAATAAATAAGCATGAAAGAAGCGCTCAGAGTCGCAGTAGACACTACGCGATGCCAACGAAGAATACGAAGAAGAAGAAAACAAGGACGACGCAATGGAAGTAAATCCTGTATCTACGAAAATTCACCGGCCTGTAACATTCAGTCAAAAATTAGGGCCCTAAACATTTTGAGATACGTCACTAACAGGAGGTCCGACGAGTCCTACTGTATGTGGTCCCTCAATTGCGTAACACTTCCGTTAACGAGGTCCGCTGAGAAAAATTGAATCAACGATAACATGTTTCTGAATAATTAAAATTCCTCTATCTTAAAGCCATATTATTTCCCGTTTATCATTAAGCACTACAGTAGGACCCGTCGGTTCGGAACTCGTCGCATCAAAATCTTCGGAGGGAAGTCTCCGCTAGCCGCGATGAGTGAGCGCTCGCGCTCAGGGTCGCAGTAGACACCACACAATGCCAACAAAGAATAGGAAGAAGAAGAAGAAGAAGAAGAAGACAAGGACGACGCGATGGAAGTCAGTGCTGTATCTACGAAAATTCACCGGCCTGTAACAGTCAGTCAAACATTAGGGCCCTGAACATTTTGAGATACGTCACTACCAAGAGGTCCGACGAGTCCTACTGTATGTGGTCCCGCAATTGCGTAACACTTTCGTTCACGAGGTCCGCTGGGAAAAATTGAATTAACGATAACATATTTCTGAATAATTGAAGTTCCTCTAATTTAAAGCCGTATTATTGCCCGTTTATAATTAAACATCTTTTATTGAAAAAAAATACTCGTCAGTGCATTGTTAGAGCCTCTTTTCAAATGGGGCCAAGTAGGGCAATTTCTTTACGGGAATGCAAGAATATCTTTTCTGGTTGAATTGATCCGTTCTCAATGAAGATTGTTCTGTAAATTGATGTAATTTTCTTCAAGAAATAAATAAATGCTAGCGAGTTCAGGGTACGGAACGATCACTAGAGTAGGATCCGTCGGTTCGGAACTCGTCGCATCAAAATCTTCGGAGGGAAGTCTCTGCTAGCCGCGAAGAGCGAGCGCATGCGCTCATGCTCGCAGTAGACACTACGCGATGTCAACGAAGAATACGAAGAAGAAGAAGAAGAACACGATAGGTGGAAGTCAGTGCTGTATCTACGAAAATTCACCGGCCTGTAACAGTCAGTCAAACATCAGGGCCCTGAACATTTTGAGATACGTCACTACCAGGAAATGTAGTAGACCCGGTCCGTCCTGATCCGACGAGTCCTACTTTATGTGGTTACGTGATTGTGTAACTATTCCGTCCACTAGGTCCGCTAGGAATAGTTCGAACAGCGAGACCATATTTCTAAATAATTAAAGTACCTGTATTTTAAAGCCATATTATTGCCCGTTTATAATTAAACGTCTTTTATTTAAAATAAAAATACTGGTCAGTGCATTGTCAGGGCCTCTTCTTAAATGGGGCTGAGTAGGGCAATTTCTTCATGGGAAAAGCAGGAATATATTTTCTGGTTGAAATGATGCACGAGACTCACGTGATCCGAATGCGGGTAAAATTTTGTGAAAGTAGAATTTGCAAAAACAACTCGAGCTTAAAGCTTGAGTTTGATGGATGGCTTAAAAATTACAGTATGGGTATATATATTCTGTGGAGGGCAATATTGGAAATTTGTGCTTCTACTCTCGTTCCCAGTCGTGTCATCATTCATAATTAATGTAGCTGAAAAGCATTGTATTGTCACCTTTAAACACTAATGATCGAAATTCTTTTTCTTTCCCCCTGTTTTTAGGAAACTTTTCCTTTTGTTCGTTGTTTCGCTTAAATTTGAAAAAAAATAATAAAACCCAATAAGGAAATCGAACTATTCTTAGTTCATATCGTTTGGTTGTAAATTCTACCATTTGATTGCAAGTTTAATAATTTTGTTGCTAATGCAACTATTTGGTTGAAATGTTTTTTATCAAACATTCAACTACTTCGTTGAAACTTGAACTAATTTGTGAAAAATACATTTTTTGGTTTAGGATTCAACTATTTTGTTGAAAATTTGTTTCAATATTCATGTATTTTGTTTGGTAATTCATCTTTTTTGTAGAAAATTAATATTCTTGGTTGAAAAATAAACTTTTTTTTGGAACAAATTCAATTTTTTGGGTGAAAGTTGAAATTTTTTTGTAAAAGTTCAACTATTCCAGTTGAAGATTCATCATTTTAGTTGAAAATCCATCTCCTTGGTTGAAAATTTAACTGTTTTATTGAAAATTCGTTTTTTTTTTAGAATTCAGTGGCTTCTGATTAAAAATTAAAAGAAAAAAAATCTTGAAATATGAACATTTTTCGTTGAGAATTCATTTTTTCTGCCTGCATTAAATTTGTTGTTGAAAATTCTTATTTTTGGTGGAAATTAAACTACTTTGATAGAAAATTTAAACTATTTGGTTGAAAATTCAACTGTTCATTTGAAAATTTAACTATTTCGCTGAAAATTTGTTGTTTTTTATCAGGTCAAAATTAATTCTTCACGTATTTTGTTAAAAATTCATCGCTTTGTTTGAGAATGCAACTATTCTGTTGAAAATTTGTCTTTTTTGTTTGAGTTTACTGCTTTTTATTTTATTTATTTAATTCGGTAAAAATTAATTTTTTTTTGTTTTGAAAATTCATATTTCTGGTTGAAAACCCATCTTTTTAGCTAAAAAAATAAAAAATTTGGTATAAAATTAAACCACTTGGGTAAAAAATCATTTTTTTCTTGAAAATTCATATTTTGTTGGAAATTCGTGTTTTTGGTAGAAAATTCATTGTTTTTGTTGAAAATTTAACTATTTCTGTTCAAGATTCATGAAGATTAATAATTTTAATTGAAAATTTAGCTCATATGTTAAATTTTATTTTTTGGTTCAAGATTAATTTTTTTAACTGAAAATTTAACTAAAATCAATTTTTGATTGAAAATTAATAACTTTTAGTTGAAATTTCAACCAGTTGGTTAAAAATATTTGTTGTTGTTAAAAATTAATCTTTTTTGTAGAAAATGTATCGTTTTGGTTGAAAATTGAACCATTCCAGTTAAAGATTAATTAGTTTAGTTGAAGATTCATCTTTTTTGTTGAAAATTCAACTAATTGGTTGAAAGTTACACTTTTGTTGAATATTAATTTTTTTGGTTGAACAATTATAATTTTAATTGAAAATTTATGTATTATGCAGAAAATTCATCTTTTTTTGAAAATAAATTTATTTAACTAAAAAATTGAGCTTTTTTTTGGTTGAAAATTTCTATTTTTTGGTTGAAAGTGTATCATTTTAGATGAAAATTCATATTTTTGTTTAAAATGCAACTATTTCAGTTAAAGATTCATCAGTTTCGATGAAAACTCATCGGTTTGATAGAAAATTTTACTATGTGGTTGAAAGTTCAACAATTTTCTTAAAAATTCAATTTTCGGTTGAAAATTTATATTTTTTAATTTGAAATATATCATTTTGGATAAACATATTTTTTTTTATTTGAAAATGTAAGTATTTGGTTCAAAATTCATGTATTTTGTTGGAAACTTTGGATTTCACGAATCCTAGTGCTGAACGTGTTAATGGAAAATGTAGATTTCTTCATCAAAATGTAAATTACATCCAGTTAGTTGAAAAAGCACATATTAAATATTCTGAACACACGCCTGAACCCGTGTGGAAATGTGCCAATTTAAAAAAAAGTTGATAAATTTTCTTTATTAATGTATAAACTTTGCAAAAATTGAAAATTTGTGAGTTTTCAATACAAAAAAAATTATTCTTCGCACAACGAAACGTTTTGTTATGGAAACCAGAATTTGTTGGAACCATGAAAAAAGTGTATTGCAAAAATACCAATGAAATTATTTTGTTGTACAAATAAAACATTTTTCTCACTGTATTAAATCTATTTGCTCTGTTTAGGTTTCTATACATTTTAAAATTACCCGCGCTTTTTCATGGTCTCACGTTGACCAATCAGAACGTGGCATGAAATAATGCCAGCCCCCTCAGGCAAATTCACAATATATAATAATCATAAAGTGCAACAAAATATCATGAATAATTTATAAGTTACATTGGTGCAAAAAGGTATTCCTTCCTTTATATTTAAAGTCAATAATTCATTTGTAAAGAGTACAATCAAATAATTATTTCACCTTGCACTCTGAAAGACTATGTTATGATCTGCAAATTAATTGTTATTATTTCCACCATGACGATTTATTATAAAAAATTGATTTACACATGTAATAGTTTGAAAAAAGCGCGCTATTTACAGCCAGTGAGGCTACCGATGCAGCGCATGCGCAGTACATTTGAGGAGCAGAATTGGGAGCACTGACTCAGTGTTGCTTTCATTCTTTTGGAGGACGTATAATGGAGTAGCCGCATCAATCTCGCAAATTCAAAGTAAAGATGCAAGTGAATAATAGTGCTTTTTTTATAAAGATCGTCAAACTCATCTTTTTATAATACTTTCAAGACATGTTTTTCGAAAAAGCAGTTTGTCATAAGGATGGCAGAAGAAGAATGTGTCGACAATTTCATTCTTACACCATCTCATCCAAAAATATTAACTTCCGTCTTTAGAAACAAAATAAAGTGTGTATAACCTACTAAGTAACATAAAATTTTGTTTATAACCTGTCGCTAAAAATTGCGTAGTGTAAAAAAAAGACATTTTAGAATCAATCATTTAAAAGATTCCACAGGGTGAAGATTTAACACTCATGTCGAAAATTTAAATTGAAGACTTAATTGTTTCAACTATTGGTTCTACTACGTATAATTTAGCTAAATTCTTATCTAACATTTTAAAACCGATTTCAGGAAACACTAATGCATTTTTAAAAAATGGTTAGGAATTTAAAGATAATTTTTAAAAAACATTAAAGTACCGAAAACACATTCTTTAGTTTCTCTTGACGTTGTTTCCATGTTTGATAATATTTCGTTAGATTTGGCTTTGGATTGCATAGAGGAAAAATTAAATTTACATCTTAACTTAACTAAAATATCCAAAAAGTTGAATTTTTCAACCAAAAACGATTCATTCTGAACAAAAAAAAAAGTTGATATTTAATGAAAAAATGTTTTAATTTGGAAGAAACAACTGAAACTAGAGAAGATAATTTTCAACAAATTAATTAAATTTTCAACAAAAGAGATGGATTTTCAAGTAAAATGATGAATCTTCAAAATAAATTTTTTTATTGTTCAATATTATACCAAATAGTTCAATCTTTAACAAACAAAAAATGAATTGTCAACCAAGAAGGTTACTTTTTTTATGAAAAAGGCGAATTCCCAACAAAATACATGAGTTTTGAACCAAATATTTGAACTTTTTACTAAAAAAGATCATTTTTCTTAAATGAATGATTGAATAAATGAATTTTTATCCTTTATTTACGAAAAAAATTCGGTGTCGTCTATTATATTTTAATTTAATTAAACAAATATCGAATCGCCATCAATTTTCCTCAAAAAAAAAATTGTTTTGTATCTTTTATAATGTATAGATCATAATATTTAAGTTATCATTTTTTTAACAAAAATTTATACATATTTCGAATTCTCTGTTGCAGATAACGGGCCGGTAAGCGCCAAACTTGAAATATGGTCATCTTTTTTGCTTGGGTAAGTTAAATTAAATTAAATTTTTGAAATGATTAAGTTTAGTTAAAAACTTAATAATAATCATGCATTATTATATACATGTTGAACTTAAAAAACAGTTTTTTCATATATTATAAAACGGCTAAAAATTTTAGTTATGATTTTAAAGTTTTATTAATTCACTTATATTAAATTCAAACAATGGGAAAAGCGCTTCTAATTTACGTAGATGAAAAATGGCTGTATCATGAGTTTAACTATACAAAAATATTTTGAAGCACACTAATAGATACTTCAATAAAATAGACGCTGGAGATTTTTTAATCACCGCGAAAAAATAATTATTTAAACAAATACAATATTTATTACAATTTTTCAAGTTTTTGATTGTTTAATTTACAATAATTCAGACAAACACTAAATGGACACAAACTAAATAAAGATAATATTATTGTGCACTTTAACGAACCACTCACAGTTAACAATTCATCAATTAAACATTGTTTTTATCCCCTACACGCACTCGAAATATCCTTTGAATATTGAAATCCATATTCAAAGGATTTTTCGAGTGAGAGTGGAGAGGATAAAAACAATATTTAAATTAAAGTTTTTACATTTTGAAAAATTTATCTGCATTCTGTAATATTCGAGGAACGATATCTGAGAAGTGGAATAGGGAAACTGATAAGCGGGATAGAAAATCTATTAAGCGTGGTGAAGAAACTGAGAAACGTGATGGAGAAAATGAGAAGCGGGATGGGGAAACTGAGAAGCAGGATAGAAAAACTGAGAAGTGGAATCGAAAAGCTAAGACGCCGGATAGAAAAACTGAGAAGCGTGAAAGAGAAACTGAGAAGCTGGATGGAGAAACTAACAAGAGTGATAAACAAACTGAGAAGCGTGATGGAGAAACTGAGTAGCGTGCTAGAAAAACTATAAAGCGTGGTGAAGAAACTGCGAAGCGTGATTAAGAAACTGAGAAGCGGGATGGAGTATCTGTGAAGTGGAATAAAGAAACTGACAAGCGGGATAAAAAATATTAGAAGCATGACAAAGAAAAAGAAAAGCATGATGGAGAAACTGAGAAGCAGGATGGAGAAACTGAGAAGCGTGCTAGAAAAACTAAAAAGCGGGACAGAATGACTGAAAATCATAATACAAAAACTGAGAACTAGGATAGAGCAACTAAGACGCGTGATACAAAAACTGAGAAGCGGAACAGAGAAAATAAGAAGCGGGATGGAGAAACTGAGAAGCGTGAAAGAAAAACTGAGAAGCTGGATGGAGAAACTAACAAGAGTGATAAAGAAACTGAGAAGCGGGGTGGAGAAACTGAGAAGCGTGATGGAGAAACTGAGAAGTGGAGTAGAGAAACTGATAAGTGACATGGAGTATCTGTGAAGTGGAATAGAGAAACTGATGAGCGGGATGGAAAAAATAATAAGCATGATGAAAAAACTGAGAAACTTGATGGAGAAACTGAGAAGCGTGCTAGAAAAACTGAGTATCATGGTAGAATAGAGAAAATAAGACGCGGGATGGAGAAACTAAGAAGTGGTATTAGAGAGTCTGATAAGCGGGATAGAAAATCTAAAAAGCGTGCCGAAGAAACGGCGAAGCGTGATGAGGAAACTGAGAAGCAAGATAATGTATCTCTGAAGTGGAATAGAGAAACTGATAAGCGGGTAGGAAAAATAAGAAGCGTGATAAAGAAACTGAGAAGCATGATGGAGAAACTGAAAATCGTGCTAGAAAAACTAAAAAGCGAGATAGAAAAACTGAGAACTAGACTAGAAAAACTAAGACGCGGGATAGAAGAACTGAGAAGCGTGATAGGTAAACTGAGAAGCGGAATAGAGAAAATAAGACGCGGTATGGAGAAACTGATAAGCAGGATAGAAAATCTAAAAAGCGTGGTGAAGAAACTGCGAAGCATGATGAGGAAACTGAGAAGCGGAATAAAGTATCTGTGAAGTGGAATAGAGAAACTGATAAACTGGGTAGAAAAAATAAGAAGCGTGATAAAGAAACTGAGAAACATGATGGGGAAACTGAAAATCGTGCCAGAAAATCTAAAAAGCGAGATAGAAAAACTGAGAAGTAGAATAGAAAAACTAAGACGCGGAATAGAAAAACTGAGAAGCGCAATAGGAAAACTGAGAAGCGGAATGAAGAAAATAAGACGCGGGATGGAGAAACTGAGAAGCGTGCTAGAAAAAATAGAAAGCGGGATAGAAAAACTGAGGAGCGGAATAGAGGAACTGATAAGCGGGATAGAAAATCTTGAAAGCTTAGTAAAGAAACTGAGAAGCGTGATGGAGAAACTGACAAACGGGATGGAGATTCTGAAAAGCGGAATGGAGAAGCTGATAGCCGGGATAGAAAACCTAAGAAGCGTGAAAAAGAAACTGAGAAGCGTGATGGAAAAACTGAGAAGCGTGATGGAGAAACTGAGAAGCGAGTGGGAAAAACTGAGAGGCGTGCTAGAAAAATTATAAAGTCAGATAGAAAAACTGAGAAGCGTAATAAGGAAACTAAGAAGCGGAATAGAGGCACTAAGAGGCGGTATAGAGAAACTGAGAAGCGTGAAAGAGAAACTGAAGCGGGATAGAAGAATTAAAAAGCGTGATGAAAAAACTGTAAAGCGGGATGGAGAAACTGAGAAGCGTGCCAGATTCAACGAATTTTTTTAGAGAGAGTGGAGGGGATGAAAACAATATTTAAATTGAATTTTTTACATGGTTAGAAATTAACCTGCGTTCTGTTATATTCGAGGAACGATATCTGGTTGTCATTTATGATGAATTGTTGTTAATTATTTTCGGATAAAATACAAATAAGAAATGACCTGAGAAACGTGATGGAGAATCTTTGAAGTGGAATAGAGACACTGATAAGCTGGACAGAGAAAATAAGAAGCGTGATAACGAAACTGAGAAACTTGATGGAGAAACTGAGAAGCATGTTAGAGAAACTAAAAAGAGGAATAGAAAAACTAAGAAGCGTGATAGAAAACTGAGAAGCGGAATAGAGAAACTAAGAGGCGGGATAGAAATCTGAAAAGCGAGAAAGAGAAACTGAGAAGTGGGATGAAGAAACCGAAAAGCGAGATAGAAATACTGAGAAGCGTGATAAAGAAACTGAGTAGTGGAATAGAAAAACTGATAAGTGGGATAGTAGATCTAAAAAGCGTGGTGCGGAAACTGCGGAGCGTGATGAAGAAACTCAGAAGCGGGATGGAGAATCTGTGAAGAGAAATAGAGAAACTGATAAGCAGGATATATAAAATAAGAAGCGGGATAAAGAAACTGAGAAGCATGATGGAGAAACTGAGAAGCGAGTTGAAGAGACTTAGAAGCGTGCTATAAAAACTAAAAAGCGGGATGGAAAAGCTGAGAAGCGTGATAGAAAAACTCAGAAGTGGAACAGAGAAACTAAGACGCGGATTAGAAAAACTGAGAAGCGTGATAAGAAAACTGTGAAGCGGAATAGAGAAAATAAGACGCGGGATGGAGAAGCTGAATGGAGAAACTAACAAGAGTGATAAAAAAACTGAGAAGCTTGATGGAGAAACTAAGAAACGAGATAAAGGAACTGAGTAGCGTGCTAGAAAAATTAAAAAGCGAGATAGAGAAACTGAGAAGCGTGGTAGAAAAACTGAGAAGTGGATCAGAGAAACTAAGAAGCGGGATAGAAAAGCTGAGAAGCGGAATGGAGAAACTAAGATCCGGCATGAAGAAACTGAGTAACGTGAAACTTTGAAGCTGGATGGAGAAACTAGGAAGCGTGCAAGAAAAACTGAGAAGCGGGATTGAGAAAATGAGAAACGAGATAGAAAAACTTAGAAGCATGATAGAAAAATTGAGAAACGTGATGGAGAAACCGAGAAGTGGAATAGGGAAACTGATAAGCGGGATGAAAAATCAAAAAGGCGTGGTGAAGAAACATATATATATATATATATATAAATAATATAATATATAATAACTGAAATATTTTTTTGATGAAAACTCAACTTTTTTTTAATTTTTTTTTTTGATTTAAAACTTCATCTCTTTTAGTAGAAATTGCATTATTCTTGGATAAAAATGAAAAATTTTTGTTGAAAATTCAAAAATTTTGCTAAAAAGTCGTCCTTTTTGGTAGAAAATTTAACAATTTTGTTAAAAAGTCATCCTTTTTTGTTGGAAATTCAACTGTTTCGTTGAAAGTTCAACTATTTTCGTAGGAAATTTACTTTTTGTTTAAAATTCCTATTTTCTTCTTGAAAAGTCAACTATTTTTTTGAAAATTTGTCATCATTTTTGGTTGAAATCTCAACTATTTCGTAGGAAATTTACTTTCGTTCAAAATTCATTGTATTTTAGTGTTGGAAAGTAAACTGAAATCTTTTTTGGATGAAAATTCGACTATGTTTTTGAAAATTTTTCTTTTCGGTTTAAAAATTCATCCGTTTTAGTAGAAATTGTATCTTTCTTAGATAAATGTACAACTGTTTGGTTAAAAATTATTCTTGTTTTCTTAAGGATTCAACTATTTTGTTTGAAATATTTGTTAAACCACTTTGTTAAGGAATCATTTTTTTTCAAGATACACATTTTTAATTGTAAATTCATTTCTCTCGTTAAAAGTTCAACTATCATGTTTAAAACTGATCTTTTTTAATTGAAAATTCAACTACTTGGATAAAAGTTGAACTAGTTTGTTAAAATTAATTTTTTTATCAAAGGTTTATCTCATTGGATGAAAATTTAATTATTTTTTTGCAGTCATATTTTTTTGTTTTAAAATTATTTCCTTTAACTGAAAATGACACTTTTCCATTTTAGAAAAATAATCTTCTTGGTTCGAAATTTAATCCTCTTTGGGGAAAAATACAATCGTTCCGTTAGAAATTAATTTTTTGCTAAAAATTCGTATTTTCTTATTAAAAATTCGATTTTTGTACCGAAAATTCGTCTTTGGGGGTAGAAATATTTTGTTTTTGCTTTTACAGGGGGGGGGGTCTTAGAGAGTGCCTATAATCCGCTACGAAAATTTAAGTACGGCCCCTAATAAATACTAATATAAAATCGCACAGAATTGTATAATCCATTTTTAAAAAATGTACTTCATTACTTTAATCAACAAATCTTTTTAAATGAAAATAAAAAAAATTATTTCCTTCACGCATCTTTTTAAGCTGGAACCATTTAAAGAGGAATTATATTTGATTATAATTTCAAACATTAGATAAGCCCAAAAATAAAACGTCCTAGATTAAAATGGGATAGGGTTTTAAGGATGTACACTAATACAATCAATCTCAAAAGTCGCGTATCTTTAAAATGATTTATAAAATAGACAAAAATAAATCTATTATTAATTTCTGAAAATATTTATGGAAGCTTCTCAGCGAACTTTAGAGCAAAATAAATTCATGTTAAAAATGTTTATTTAACAGTAGTTATTTAGTGTTTTAGTTTTTGCTTTCTCTTCAGGGATAATTTTTAATTATTGTTTAATCCTAATGATCAAGGCCTCATTTTATTCTTCGACAGATTCGCTACAATTATATTTGGGTGTTTTTTATTAAAAAAATAAATTTAGAAATCATACACTGATTATTGTTATAAATATTGATAGTTTGAATTTTAATAAATACCGCCAAAATAGAATTGTAGAGAAGCCTTCAAAGTACAAAATAAGGCCTTGAGCACTAGGATTCAATAAGGATTGTAACATTTTCCTAAAGATAAAGCAAAAACTAAAACTCGAAATAAGTACTGTTAAAGAAACAATTATAACTTTAATTACTATTTTCAAAAGTACACTCAAAGGACTGCCTGCCCATATCATAACTTACACCACTGAATCATTTACCCAATTACAAATTCCCTTATATCCATTTAATTCCTATATTTAATTGCTGAATTAATTTTGCTTACAATATAGCACCAAGAAAATGAAAAAGCACAAAATAAGATATTCCACAAATCTCTAAAATTGCAGAAAATCTTCAATTTCCGCTCGTACCTCGGAAATAAGAAACCACAATAAATTTTCCTTACGTCTCGCGACTGAATAAAATACGAAAGCCCTGTCTGCAAGAAACAATAGAACGCGAAATAGTGACATGCAATTCAAACCCGAGAAGTGCTTTTCTCGTTCAAGAAATTGGTTGCAAGGGAAAATTAATAAAAGACTTTCCGGCTGGAACTACCTTTTTTTTGAAGTTATAAACAGGTGCAAGAAATTCAATCACCGCTCTATACTTGACGATGGCTTGGGAAACTCGGCTCGAGAAATTCCCTTTTTTTCACCTTTCGGTTCCTTCCTTTACTACCTTACTTTCTCCTACTTTCCTTACACAATTACATTTTTTTTCTTAAAAGCCTCTTTCGAAGCGGACCTATATATAATGCTAGCTACCGACTATTTCTTGGCCGACTCTCATTCGTATTCGCCTCGTTATTACATCGAAGAACCTCGTCGAAAGTTCGCCGACTTCAGCATTGAGGGTATGCAAGATTATCCGATTAACCAGGGTTTTTCCTAGTTGCTCTAACTTATTCTATCGATGTTCTTTTATTTGTATTCTGGTGAAATACGATTATGCTTTAAAGGCGATCTATTCATTTTAAAGTTGGTCCAAATCGTACCTTATGTTATTTAGTCGGGGTATAAAGAATAGAGTGGAGAAAAAAAATATGAGGAAAGCATATCGAATAGGGTGTCAGAAAAGCTGACTTTTTCCTGACCATTATTGCTCAAATACCACCATTTTTATCTTGTAACATTTTTAACATAGAATATTTTATAAATTCAAGAAAACAATTTCAGATTAAAATGTCAAGCCTATTTATTTATTTCAACCAAAAAATATTACTCTCCTAACATAAAAGATGAATTTTCAATAAAAAAAGACGAATCTTCAACAAAAAAGTTGAATTTTCTACCAAAAAAGATGACTTTTTAACGAAATATTTGAATTATCAACAAAACAATTAAATTTTCAACAACATAGTTCAATTTTTAACCAAATACTTGAATTTTCTAGCTACAAAGATGTATGTTTAACCAATTATTTAAATTTGCAATAAAAAAAGATTGAACTGCAACGAAAATCAGTTTAATTTTCAACAAAAAAAGATTAATTTTTTACCAAAAGAGTTCATTTTTCAACCAAAAAGTTAAGTTTACAAGGCACTAAGACAAATTTTTCAGAAAAAATGGACTTTTAAATCAGACAAGACAAATTTTCAATAGAAATCTGTATTATCATCGGAGAAGGTAACGGATCGAGAAGAGAAATCCACACATAAAATAAAATGGAAATCTACAATATCGACCAAAGTTGTATTCTCCTACACAGAAAATATTTTAACGTCATTTCAGACAAGATGGAAATATAAATTAAAAACTTTTTAATTAGATTTTTTTTTGTCGATATTGTAGATTTCCATTTTATGTTTAGATTTCTCTTCTCGATCCGTTACCTTCTCCGATGATAATACAGATTTCTATTGAAAATTGATATGTAACATCTTGCTAAATAAAGCGTAATTCAGAAAAAAGAATTCTCCCTCTGATCTCTCTAGTAGCTCATTGGCTAGAGCATCTGGCCGGAAATTAGTTGACCTGGTGTTCGAATCCCAGCGGAGTGAAAGGAGAAGATCTTTTTTCTGAATACAATTTTAATAAAAAATTTGAAACAGTAAAAATTTCTACTAATATCAAGCAGTGACTGAATTCTAGCTATGAATAATCTATTTTTAATTATAAATCAATTCACCAAATTTAAAAATGATTCTATTTCGGTTGAGAATACAACTATTTTGTTGAAAATTCGTCCTTCTTGGTTGACCTTCACTGTTTTCGATCAAAATGAAAATACTTTTTTCTTTTTCTTTTAAATAGCAACTATTACATTTCTTGTTAAGAAATCGTCTTTTTTGGTTTGAAATTAATTTTGTTGTTGTTGAAGATTCATAATTTCAGATGAAAATTCATCTTTACGTTAGAAAATGTAATTGTTTGATAAATAACCAACTATTTTGTTGAAACGCGTCTTTTTTGTCAGAGAATGAATCTTCTTGGTTGCAAATTGATATTTAGTGTTGAAAATTCAATTATTTGGTTAAAATTTCATCTATTTTGTTGAAATGCAATATTTTGAGGGTTTCGTAGTCCCAGGCAGAAACCCTTATAATTTCGGTCGGGTGTCAGTCCTTCCGTCTGTCGTACCTTTTCCGAGGAGGGGAATTGAGGGGAAATTATGGTGGGTAGTAGGGGGAGTAAGGGCAATTGGGGGTGGGGAAGTAGTGTAAGTGAGGGAAAATGAGGGTGGAGAAGTAGGGGGAGTAATGGGAAATGAGGGGAGGGAAGTAGGACGAATGATGGGAAAGGGGAAGTAGAGAGAACAAGGGGAAATAGTGGATGGAAGGGAAAATCAAGTGTGGGGAAATAGGGAAATGAGGGATAATAGGGGGATGAGGGTTTGGGGCAGTAAGGGGAATGATGAGAAATAGGGGTGTTTGAGAAAATCAGGTTTGTGGAAGTGCGGGGAAACGAGGGGTGAGGAAATTAAAGGGAAATGTATGATGGCGGAGTAAGGGGAAATAAGGGTAAGTAGGGGGAGTAGATGAGGGAAAGTATGGGAGGGGAGGTTTGAACGACTCAATTAACGTCTTAATGGGCTACAAAGCTCTTTTTGCAGGCTCAAGGCGCTTATTCTGACTACTTTTTACTTGAAATGTTAGGATTTTAAGGCTTTTCAAATTGAATTTAATATATTGTGAAACTTTTGAAAGTTTCTGAAACTTTGGTCTGATGAAACGTTTCATTGACCCAGATCCCTAAATTTACGGGAAATTAATTATACTCTTTCAGGGATCTAATAAACTATTTTTCTAAATGATTCCAATTTCGATGTCCATAATTTTTTTTCTTGACCCACCCTAATACAGTTTTTTGGACTCTATCGTGTAAAATTATTGTGAATCACTGAAATTTGCAATAAAATTTGCTCTCCTTTTATTAATCACGGCTCAAAAATGCTAACACCACGTGCCACTCGTGATTCCTTTCAACGTCAAGTGCCTGTTTTCTCGTCATGCAAGTCGCATAAAAATTTCACATCCACCCTACCACTTGACCTGGATTCCGAAGCTTCACGAGGACTGCCTCGCTGCATTTCGTGAATGAAAAGACCTGTGTAATTCACACTTTTCCAGACATATATGTTCTTCGTACGGAATTTTTTTTTGTTCATGCATAGAGCTTTTGGAAAAGCCCTGGAGATGTGCGTTAAAATGCGAAAAGATAGAAGCGCCTCTCTTTTATTGATCGAGTACACGTGCTCGGGAGTGTACGTTCCTAGTAGCCGCCTAGAGCCCAAGAGCCATAAGTGGGCCAGCTGGTCGAATCGTTTTCATCGTGCAAAAGAGTAGGACACTGACATGCAAGGATGAGAAAAAGGGAAAAATGTGAACGAGAAATGTCACGCACGTGTAGCACATGTTCTGCGAAACTAACCCCTGCTGTTCCAGCACGAGGTGTTTTGTTGACATACTTTGTTGACATTCTTGTTAAGATAGTGCTTACTATATTAGCTTCTTTTTTCCAGAATTTAAAATATTGTTTCCTCATAGAGGGAGGTTTGTAATGATTTAAGTTTTCAAATATAATTTTTTGAACACCAATACGATATCCAGTGTTTTTTTTCACGTCCTTGAGACGCATCGATTGACCTATTGTTGAAACTTCTATGACCTACCATTACCGATTTATGATTGTATCTAAAATGTTTGTTCGCGTCTTCGAGACACGTCGAATGACCTATTGACAAACCTTCGATGACCTCTTATGATCTAGAAATACAGATTCATGAATTAAAAAAAAAAGGTTTATCTTGTTGACACAAGGACAACTTTTTTAATATTGGGAATACAACAGTAATGTATATGTTATATTTGTTCGAGTCTTCGAGACACACGGATTGCCCAAATTAAGAACCTTTCATGGCCTACCATAACCAACAAATATCGTTCTCAAATTTCTTCCCAAAATTATTTTCCTTGTTTGTAAGAGAATTTTTTTAATATTAGGATTATAACAGTACTGAATTTGATGTAATTGTTCGCTTCTCCGAGCGCGTGGATTTATCTATTGACGAACTTTCGATGACCATTCTTGATCAATAGCTACTTAGATAGTTTGAAAAAAGTTACATTATTTCTATGACGTAGAAAACTTTCGTTTTAATTTGAAATATAACGCAACCCTAAGTTAAAAAGGTGTTCATTGTAACAGAACACATCAATTGACATTTTTATGGGCTTTCTGATTTTTTCAAAATAAGATTTTCGGTAAGACAGAAACATAAGATAGAAAAATATTAAAAGTATCCATTTTTTTGTTAGGGCAAAACCTCCCTCTATTAGGACGCAAATTTATTTTCTTAATACCCATGAGGAAGCAAAATTCTCATAAAATGAGCACAAATAAGTACACCCATAGTAAATACATCAACAGTACTTTGCAGCGGTATTTAAATTTATAATTATTTTATAATTTTTTAAATAAAATTTGTATTACGTCAGTTTAAATTCGAAGAAACTTTAGATAGTTTTTTATTTGAAAGTGTTTTCCAACTCAATAACGATATTTCAATTTATGTAGTTTAATCAAGAATTTTTGATTAATATAATCTGTAAGCTGTTTTTATTTTACTATTTTTTACTTTTCTTCCAATAAAACTATTGCTGCAAAAAGTTTATCATTCAAATGAAATATTTTAGCAATAAGAATGGATCATGCTATGACGAACAATAAATCTAGTAATATACTTATGGTCGCAGAATCTCTTAGCGACGAAATATGTGGCCTTTTAGAGGAAATCAAACGATACGTATATTTCTGATTTGAGAAAAAAAATTGTCCTCGAAATTAAAAATATTTGAATCGTAACATCCATTTTTAAGAAAATCACAATTTTTTTGTTAAATTTGATACTTTTCGAAATAATGCAGTTTTTTGTTTTAAATTGCAAAAAATAAAAAAGTGGGGTATTGCAGAAAATCTTCTGAAGTACACCTTGTTTATTTTTCGCAATATTTTTTTAAAGTTTCTTCTTATGGAAGGCATTCTATCCAGTTTTATGCGGGTTGAAACATTTTATAGGGTAGAAGAAATTTTTGTTCTGAAAATATAATTTTTTTTTGTAAATTATGCAGGATATCACAAAGAAGCAAGTGAAATTTTTAGTGAAACTTTTTTAGTACTGCAAAGTTTGTTATAAAAAATCTCTTGACCACAAAAATTACTTAGCCCACATAAAAATTACAGGTATTTCTCAAAGAAGGTTAAATAAGAAAAAATGGACAAAATATAAACGTTTAGGGTTTTTGTGAAAATCAGCTTTATATATTTTTATATATCTAAATTATGTCAAAAATTATAGAATTTTCAAGTTAAAAATGATGATTTTTGAGATATAGATGTTAAAATACAAACAATATTTAATAACAATATTTTCCACAAAGTTACGGATATTATAGTTAACTTTGTGAAAATTTGTTGTTTAAATAGGAAATTTAATTGTCTGCTAATTTCCTTTAAAAATCAATATATTTCGTCGTTAAGAGATTCTGCGATTTGAAGTATAGAACCTGCTTGATTTGAAATGGATTAGATAAATACAAAAACCTCAGTTATGGGATTTAAAAAAAATTGTTGTGTGACGGAAAAAATTATAAAGATTTTTTTAGTTGTTTTCTTCTTGTCTAAAAGAACGTTTCCACACTGTTAGAATTTTTTCGTAAACCACTTAAACCACAGTATCGTACGTGTATGTTTACAATTTAACCAAATTTTGCTAAAGTAAATGTAAAATCTTCAAGATATTTGTAATTGCCATCGTTTCCTGTGTCCGTGACTTACATTCTTACGCATACGAAAGCCATTATGCGGCCTTTTAATGCAAATATGTATGCTTTTCCGGAAAGCACCTTCTTTATAATTCCTAAAAAAAAAAAGTTAATAATCGTTTGAATAATTTAAATTGTAAGATATGAAAAGTAGGGTGGGCCAAAAAAACTGAAAATAATTGGAATAATTCGTAATAGCACTGAGAAAATCTTCTTTGTGGCATTGCGAACAAATTGATTTTCTTGTTGTAATTTCTCACAATTGGGCGAATGAATTGGAAATTTCCAAATAAAAAATTTCAAATTTTTTTTTTGGGTAATGTTTATGAAATTAATAAATAAGAAAATTAGAAAAGTAATATATATATATATTATAGGTATATAATGGAAAAAAATTAAAAAGTTATAATGAATAACTTTAGACGGAAAAAAGTAAGAAAGAAATTTTTTCTTCAAAATATAATATTTCGAAAATTGACAAAAATACAATTTTGTTAATCTGTACAGCCATGAAAAACGTTTTTCGTTTGATTTTTTTTTATGCTTTTTTTAATAAACTAGGGAAACACGTGCATATTTTTAAGTTTCAAACAAAATTTACGTTCTGTTTTTTACGGATTCTGAAACATCGCCTATTGTTGCACAAGATCCATACAAATCCGTTCAATCAGGATGCGTAAGAAATAGGAAAAAATTCTTTAAAATTGAAAAAAAATTCTGTACACAAAAAATTAAACAAATTCAAAATTGGAAAACTTTCAATCGATTTTCCCAATGGTGAGAATTTTTGAATTTAAAAAAAATCATTTGTAATGCCATAAAGAAATTTGTCAGCGCTATTACAAATGCAATAATGTTTCTAACTATTTTGAGATTTTTCGGCCCACGCTAATGTAAAACTTTTCATGTGTCCCCAAAATTGAATTATATTTGTTGAGTTTTCCAATAAAAATAGTATTTTCCCATATTTAAACTGTATAACAAATTAATACTGATCAAATTTTGCAATGTACTTATGTGAAAAACTGTAAAAAATGTAAATGAAATCCGCAGCTTTTCTACAAAATTAGGGAAGTAACATTTATAGAAGATATTTCTTTTCATTCATTTATTGTCATCGTGTATTACCATATAATCCTATGAAAATTTCTTTATATCTTAGTAATTAAATACAAACATCGACTTTTTAAAAAAGACCCCGACCGATTATTTTAATTTTCACCTTAAAATGTTTGTGGGATGCCATATTCCAATAAACAATGAAAAATCCAATTTATTTGGAACTTTGATTTAAACTTGGTTCAGCCGCACCGTGATTAGTTGTTGTCTTGAAAAGAATGATAATATTCAAAATGGTCAACGATAATAGAAAAATATACTTTTAAGAATATTAATATTATTTAATAAAAAATTTAATTATGATATTATTTGTTTGTAAAGAGTGTTAAAATATATATTTAATTCAATTTTTAGTATTTCCATCTCTTTTTAACAACTAAAAATAGGCAAACGTCACTTTGATTAAAAAACAGTACAAATAAATTCTAGATATATTTCTTGATCTTGTTCTTTATACTATTTTTGTCATATTTTAGATGCATACTGTTCAAGAATTGTTCAGATTGTTCAAAAATTGAAAATCTTGTTCGAACTTTAATAATTTTTGTTTTAAAATACTAATTTTTTGTGTAAAGCATCAACGTAACCTGAAATTGTTCGAAAATTATGATACATTACAATTTAAGGTTTTTTGCTTAAAAATGTCAATTATTGGTAAAAACGTTAACAAATATGAAAGACGTATATGATGCTTGAAGAAATTTTGAACTTTAAAATGTAATAATTTTTATATTGAATAAAAAATAACTAGTTTCGGTGCATAACGCTATCATGACCGAAAATTGTTAAAAATTGGGAGTCTTGATTATCATTTCTGTTTAAAAATGCTAATTTTCGGTGAAAAAAACTAACACAACCTAAAATTTTTGAAATTTTAGGTCTTCTTTGAATCGTTATGCTTTTATAATAAAATTCTTGTTTCAAAATACTAATTTCCAGCGGAAAGCACTAATATAAAGCATGTAAAATATTTTCAATAATTTATTATATACGCAAGAGTAATAAAAAGCTCACATGCTTCTCAATTCGCATAATGTTTTCTATGCTTTTTTTTATTGAAAGGTTTTTTTGTAGATTTAGTTTTCAAAATAAAAAATTTAGGATATAAGACCACTTCAAGTATTGAAAAGTGAATCAGGTTTTAAAAAAAAAATGATTTTGAGATTTTCAAGACATTTTCGAGATTTAAGATACTTTTTTTTAGATAGGATAAGTATTAAGTAATTGCGCGAAAAATCAGGGCTTCGGTAAAGATAAGTTTTCTGTAATTTTAAGAATTCAAATGATATTATCAGTCATACTTCATAAAAAGCATATTTTGTTTTTAGCTTAAAGCTCACGGAAAATAATTATTTAATCAATATTGTTTGCAACTCAATTTTTTTCTTTCTATCGCTTTTTACCATTTAACAAAATGGTTGAATTTTAATTAATCATGCCTAACTTTTCCTGGAAAAAACATTCCGCACAACACCACAGCTCACAATTTTGAAAATAAGTGAATAATCTACAAACATGTTTATTTATTCCAAAAATACTTCCCTTAAAACTTTTTTTTCACGATTTCAGCCACAGAAAAAATTGATTTCAAAATTAAAAACTTTAAATTTGTAGATTAGCCCCCCCCCCCACCAAAGTCATAATCTATTAAAATTGAACCATTTTTCAAAAATTGGTAAGAAGCGGTAGCAAGAGAAAATGCAATTCCAAAAAACATTGTAAAAAATATTTTTTTTAAAGTTTTAATGCAATCACCAAGAATATTATTTTGATTCTTAAGATCATAGAAGAATATTTTTTCCAGAGATCTGTTTTTTGGCACAACTACCCAAAAATGATGGGAACCATAATTTAGGACATCTATTAGAGTCATGAGACAGAAATTGATTTTTTGTTTTATTTTTTGACGCCTATAGGCAATTGGAAATTATTGCTCTTTTGTAATAATATAAAATTTGCAGAAAACTTGTTGAACTTGCATTAGAACAAAAAATGTAGTTGAGAAAATTTTACAAATTCTTTTTGGCCTTTCAGGGGCGAAAAATATCAATTTTTTAGTAAAAATATAAAAAATTACGATTTTTTGGGTTAACTTTCTTTGCATTTTAAATTGTTGAAATTTTAATCATTTTTTAGTATACTCGCAACCGTGGAAAATGTAATAATTTTCAATCATTTTTCGTCAATTTTTTGTAACGGATAAAAGAATTCATTAAAAGATGGTCATTTTTCGACTATCTTGTTGTTTTTAACTCAATCATTTTTGAGGCAGCATTTAGAATCATTTAATCGAGTTCTTCTGGGGATAAAAAAACTTAATTGTTTGACTCATATTTTGAAAAAATTGAGGAGCGTTTTCAGTTTTTTAAAAAGGGCCATTTTTGCACCACTCTACCCTATATTTGAGTCTATTATAGCATCCGTGGTGGAAAAATGTTTACAAAAATGTACGGAAATCTAAAACTATTTGTACAGGAATCTACAAATAAATACAATAAATTACAACCAAAATTACAGGAAAGTACAACTTTTTTCTATTGTTGAGACGAATTTTGTACTTTTTTTACATTGTTGTATGTTATTGTAGTTTACATTTTCTACAAGAATTTACAAAAAATTACAACTACAAGATTTTAGAACTACAAGAATCTACAAGAATTTACAGGTCTTGTAGCCAAAAAGTTGACAAATATTTAGAATAATGCAATGAGATAATTTTAAATTTAGATGTGTACATGACCGCTATTACAAAAAAGCTTCTATGTTTCAAATTTAGATGAATGGTAAAATATTAAATGATAATAATGAATAATCGTTATTAAACAAAACAAAACCTCACGTTTGAAGTTTTTTTCCAAATATATAGCAATCGATTGGACACCATGTATGTGATTTAAAATTATACCATTGCAATGTTCTCAATATTTCTCATCCTAGGTCGAAAAAGAACAACTTTCTGACTGCAAAAAATTAAATAATTGAGAAACTTTTGATCACGGTTTGTCGAAGTTGAAGATTCGAACTCTTGAAGATGAAACTGTATTCATTTAAAGTTATAAAAACTGAACCGCAAACTAAAACACTCAAACTGGAAGGCTTTTGATTTTTAAACTTAAAAATTAAAGCTTTTTTAATTAAAAGCCGTTAAACAGCAAAATTAAAAACTTTTACTTTTATACATTATACAGTTAAAAATGAGAAAAAATAAAAATTCACGCTATCATTTTCAATTATATGAATTGAACAATGAATCAAAAATTTTTTTAAATTACATTAAAATCTTCCAGATTCTTGTTTGAAAATTTTGGAAATCTTATTAAATATTATTTGAAAATTAATTTTTCCAAAAAAATGCATTGTTACTTTTTCTAGAAATTTTGGTACAAATTTTTTATTCATTTAAAACGTTTCAGAAAGCTTGAAAAGCTTGTAAATTTTGTGTTCGAAATTATGAAAAATCTACATTGTGTTCTATATGTTTTGAAATCTTTTCATGGTTTAAATTATTTTCGAATCTTTACAAAACTTCTGAAAATATTTTGAACTTGCTCGATTATTTTCCAAATTAAAAATTGTTTAATTTTCATTAATAATCCAAAATTTTGTTAATCTTTCTGAATATTCTCTTAAAATTAATTGTAAAAAAAATAATAATTTCAAATTTTCCCAGCAACCTCAAGAAATTTTTTATTTTCTTAAAACCTTCAAAGATCCTTAAGAAGCTTCAAAATTTCATTTTGAAATCTTCAAAAATATAAATTTATTTTTTTATTTTTTGAAATATTTTCTAGTTTTAAGGTAAGTTTGGATCTTCTCAAAACTTGTAAATATCTTTTAAACTTACTCAAATTTTTCCTAACTGATAATTGTTCAATTGTTATTTATGCATCAAAATTCAATAATTCCACTTACGTATTAAAAATTATTTAAATAGAATAATTAAAATTCTAACGTTCAAAGTTTAAATTTAACACTTTAAAATATTAACAATGCAGGGCTTTCTATTTCAAATAATTTAGTTTAAAATTGTACAGTTTTTAATATTTGATTTATACTTGCTAATTGTGAATGAAACGTAAAATATTGCTAAATATTCAAAAAATGTATTTTCCTTAATCAAAAAATTTCAAATTAAATGCGCTAAAAATGGAATATTTTATATTGAAACAATGTTTCAAATTGAAAAATTTCAATTTTTAACTTTAAAATCTGAAGCTTGCTTAATTTTGAATAGACTCAGAATCGTCCAGTAAAACAAATTATTATTCAATTTTCAATAATTGAACTACAGTTCAATGTAATTTACCATAATAGTAAAATTTATTGTTGAAAGTGTATTTTTTTTTCAATTGTAGTTTCTTGTAGAAACTTATATATTACATATCCTATAAAAATTGTCAGTAAATTACAAGTCGAAACGTTGATGCGGATTATAAAAGTATTGTTTGTAAAAATTTATATTTTATTGTTCAAATTTGTACATTCCTACAATAAACAACCATTATATACAACAAAATTTTAAGAATAGTTTCCCAATATTTTAACTTTTGTGAAATCTTGTATTTTTTGTGTAAAGATTTGTAATTTTCTACAATAAATTACGTAAACTTAAAATGTTTTCGTGATTACAAACACCGAAATTAAAAAAAAAAACTAAAATCCTGTAATTTCCTGTAATACCTAGTAGATTTTTACAACGAGGTAAAAAAAATATTAATAAAGAGTTATACAAATTTTGGAATTGTAGAAACTTATACTTTGTTGTTAATTTTTTTTTATTTTTCGACAAGAAAATAAAAATTAGTTATTTATATTTAACTGTATTTTTTTAAATTTTGTATATTTTTTAATAAAAAATGCCATATTTTAACCAAAAAATTATAGTTGTAGAAAGTTGTACTTCTTGTAAAAAATTTTGCCACCAGGGATATTTCATGAAATAAGTACTATTTTCGAAATAGATAATAATAGTCTACAGAACATGGATACATTGCACTCATTGTTACTACTTCACCTTAAGTATTGTCCATTTCATTGAAGGAAATAGCATTGCTTGATACGAATTCTAGATATACTCTATTTGAACATATTTTCGAAATTTTCTACCTCAGGCACTAAATGAGAGATTAAATAATTTTTAGAATATTGGAATTACTTTCATGTAAAGTGGATGAAAAGGCTTAGGATCATAATGGTGGCGCAACTCGGATTTGTGAAATCCTTCATACAATTTTGAATAATTCATAATAAAAGGAAAGAATAATTTTTATCCTAGAATACTCTCTAAATCTGAATTAGTAGAAAACTACTAATTGGTAGTAGTTTTCTACTAATTCAAATAGCGCCGATTCGTTACTGAAAATCTCCACTTAGGGATATCTTATAGGAACCCATATAGGGACCTATACGAAAATCCACATAAATTCCTATATATAATTGTACGGGCAAATTGGAACGTAAAATGGGATAGGGACTTGTGTGAAAACCTATGAATAGATCCTACGTGAAATTTCACATAGGATTATAATATTTTTTTGATTGAATCTGTTTTAAAAATATGACTTTTATACTAAACAATCTTGAATGGATCAGAAAAACTACTGCGCAATGGGCTTCTATCTGGGTCCGCATACAGGTACCTCTATGAAGCCCTATATAGGAATTAACAGTAGCAGATACGTGACAGGTGTCATGTCACAACCTCCCAAACACCAAAAATTAAGAGAATCTCTTTTTTTTGGCTTATATTTATTGCGGGGTCCCAAATCATGTCCATATGAAACGGTTTGGTTTAATTCGAATTAGAAGTTGTTGGCCATATGTTACCTTTCCTTAAGACGTGGCATTTAGGAGGTACTGTTCAGAGTTTTTTGACCTACGGATGGTTACAATCTCAGCAAAAAGAAAATATTATTACAAATTGAATTGAAAAGATTTAGAATCCCCACAAAATCTCGCTTCACGACAATGACGCATTGGACCAGTGTTTCAATGCGTGTAAGTTCAAGAAGACGGTATTCCAATTCTGAATCTTTCTATACGTACAAATACATTGAAAATGTTCAAAATAAGCCAATTTACTTCAATGCGTCAGCATGCAAACGCTTCAATATTAGTCAAGTTTTACGTCAGTTGAAGTATCTAGCGCTCTCATTTTACCTCACTGGTGTGTGATTCCTCTCCTAATAAACGTGAAAATATCTGAAAAAAATTGTAATCTATACTTCCTACAATGTAAATAGTTAATATCACGCCAAAGTAAATTTTACCTAATTCATTTAGTACAAACTTACATTACTTTGCGTTATTTTTCAATATACTCGTGTGAACGTAATACAATCCTTAATAATATCAATTAGGGGAAAGTGGAGTAGGGTGTCGGTGCGGGGCACGGTGACTCTTGCAAATAATGCTCGTGTTTCTTGAGTTTCATATTAGTTTTTTCACATGAAATAGCTTTCTTGAGTGCCAAAGAAAGCTATTTTACGTAAAAAAATTAATTTGGCAATGAACAAACACGAGCACTATTAGCAAGAGCCGCCATGCCCGGCACTGACAACATACCCCACTTTTCCCTACTGCATATCAGATTTTTCACTTTTTCAATTGAGATTTTACACAACTGTTTTGTATTTTTTACAGCTCTGTTTTGTATCAAATCCTAAAATAACTGTAAAATTTATATAAATACAGTAATGTCCTTCATTTACCGAACCAATTATGTGAATTTAATTGAATGAATTTTCTCTGTGTATAATAATTTACTACCAACAATTAAAACAAACAAAATGTAATCTTTACAGCCATTTCAGAGTAATCTTTACCTGCAACAAATATCACTTTTACGTGTTAAAATTTAGCCACCATGCTGGAAATGGTTACCATGTCAACTCTATTGAATCGTGTTTTGTTTCGATGCGAAAAAATTCAACTGTATATACTTGAAAATTACCCGCACGAAAATTCACTTCTGCTTTTCCTGTGGAGAAGTGTGTACCTACAAAAAATTTAACATCATTTTTGGCCTGTACTATTTTTTTCTACTTTTCCGGAATTTTAACTTGAATTTAGTAAGTTGAAAATCGAACTATTCGGTTCAAAAATCGACTATTTTGTTAAACTTTAATTATTCTTCTGAAATTTCAGCTCTTTGGTTCAAAATTTAACTATTTTGTTGGAAATTCTTTGTTTTTTCTCAATATCAACTATGATATTTTTCGTTAAGAATTTTTCTCTTTGTTGAAAAATTACCTTTTCGCGTTTGAAAATGCAACTGTTTTCGGTGGAAGTTTAAGCATTTTTGTTTGGAAATTCATCTTTATAGGTTATTTTTTGGTTGAAATCAACAAATAAATTTAAAAAAATTTATTCTGTTTATTAAAGATCCTATGTTCAATATATTACAAAATAAAGAATTGGTCATAACCAGGAAAAATTCAGGGAATGTCAAAAATTAATTATTTCGGGCACTCTAGTTGCATACTTTCTTGAAATTTTACGCAGTATCCACTGCTCGCGGATTCAAATAAATGCCTTTGACCTCACGGGTAACGTTATTGCGTTACCTTCGACTAATAACGTGTCACAGGAATTCAAACTGAATTCTCATGGTAACAATTTGCTTGATTATTCAGCATATTATACTTCCAATTTTCCGCCACAGCACGCACCCAAGCAATAGCTGCGTGTGAATAATGCGCTTCAGAAAAAGCAACAGATGCATCTTGTGTTAATAATATAGGGTCCAAAAGTAGAATTACGGCCACCTCTTCCGCATAGTTTTCGAAATAAGTTTGTTTACGGTGAGGACTTAGCTCTCCTGTAATTCCCATGCGCACTGCAACACCACATTTCCCACTAATGAATGCAGGGCGCGTTATGACGATATAAGGATGTATTGCATACCCAGGGCCGGTACGTGCACCATAGCTTGTTATCTGGACTGCGGTTGGATGATCAAAATGTAATTCATGTAGATTTTGTGCAAGAAGGGTATGCAACTTAGGTAACTCTGTACGAATCCACTCTTCCGCTACATGTTCAGCCCAATTAGTAACTGAGATTGGATAATTTGCGAAGGCACCAGGTTCACGTTCATTCAACACGAGAGGATCTTTAAGTAGAATGACGACAAATTGATCATCTGGGTCTGGATGAACACGTGCTACCCGTTCAGGTACATAAATTCTTCTAAATTGCTCATACCATGAAACACCATAGTTATGCCCGTCGCCTATAAACCTACGAAGCGTTAAAACGAGATACGGATGTATTGCATAGCCCAGGCCAACAGGATCACCGTTCCTTGTTACCCAGAATCTGGAGGGTTCAGTCATATGCGTTCCACGTAGATTATATGCGAGCAAGGGTGGCAAATCAGTCACATGTGCAGTTCCGCGTGGAGCCAACATTCGCTTTTGTCGATTGTGAGGAACTGATGATAATTCTGCAAAAATGATCAATGTTATGTAATTTATTAGTATCACTTGAAGAGAAGCCTTTTGAAAGTTCCAACGTCGTAAATTGTGTAGGATACTACATCAGAAACTAGGTCGTAAGTTATGACGGAAATTGGGATAGTAAACGACATAATATACGAAGTTGTTTTCGACGTAGAATACGACGATGTTTTCTCGTGGTTTCAGGCATAGTTTACGACGCCGTGACTTAAACCAAAAATTTGGTGTTAATATATAGATATTTTTTATCATTAAAGAAGAGGCTTGAATTTAGTAGAATCGTTCTCAGAAACCTGTAAATATAATCATTATCAAAATGAATTTCTGCAGTAATACGTCGTTAATCAAAGGCTTGCCAAATATTTTAAGCAGGCTCAATACTAGCATAAAGAACATTGGCCTTGAAGTGAACGGGAATAAAACAAAAATTACGGTGTTTAGAGGAGACATGGACGTAGGAATATAAGGGAAGTAGGCATGTCGTATCGGGGTCCATGATACTCTGAATTCCCTGATTCCTCTGAATTCCCTGAATTTTCTGAACTTGTTGAGTTCTCCGATATCCTCTATTTCTCTGAATTTTTTGAAGTTCTGAAATTATCTGCATTTTTCAAACTCTTCAGAGTTCTTTTTCATTTTTTGCGATATGGAGATGCCCATGGATTTCAGGAAATTTTTTTCTCAGCTCGAAAAAACAAAAATTATAGCATATGGCAATCCCATATAACGTCGCTTTGAAAAGTCTTACAAAATTATATTCAACCATTTTTTAATAGTACTTGTCGTTTTGGCTTTATTTAACGAAAATACTATGAAACAATTGAAAATTCATATTTTGAGCTAAACGACGCGAAATATGAGGAAACTGTTTTGGGGAAATCTCAGCATTTTAAAATTCCTCCAATATTTCTTTCAACCATTTTTTCACAAAACTCCTTGTTTCAAATTTTGTTATCGATATTGCTACGCAAAAATGAAAAACCCATATTACGCTAAAAGACGGGAGATACGTAAAAAATCTAAAAGAAAACTTATGGGATATTTTGTTATGTCCATAAAAAATAACAACGCGAGATAGGAAAAAATATCTGAAGAAGGGATTGTAGCTTTTTATTTTAAGATGATTCAGAAAGTAAATATACCTCAAAGCGTAAAGAGCTTTGATCAATTTAATCTTTAACTATACTTAATTATGTAGAAAATTCAGATATATGAAGATGCACACAAATACAAAAATCCATACGGAATCCTATATCGTTGCGTATGTGCGAAAACCTAGGAATGAGTCCCACATGAATGCTCACACAGGATTCTAATTTTTTTATTGAATCAGCTTCAAAAATATTACTTTCATACTAAATAATCTTGAAGAACCAGAAAAACTACTGCGCAACCGTGGCTATTAGAGGAAAGTGCAGTTGTCTCCCCGCATAGGCTCCTATCCTATTTTGTGACCCAATTTGTCAAAATGATTTTACGTAGGAATCTATCTGGATTCTCAGAAAATTTCAATCTGAGTCTCCATTCAAGTACCTATATAAAACCCCATGTGGGAATTTTCAGTAGTAGATACGTAACAGAATACCAAGAATTTAAAAAATCTTTTTCTGTTTGGCTTATATTTATCGCGGGGTCCTAAATCATAACCCTGTAAGATCATTTGGTTTAATTCGGATTAGAAATGGTTGGCCATATGTTACCTCTTCTGTAAACATGGCATTTGTTCATATGTTGATCCAGATGGGAATCCACATGAATTCCTATATAAAATTGAATGGCCGAATTGGGACACGAAATAGTATTGGAATCTATATGGGATCCTATAAAGGAACATATGTGGGAACCTAAACTGGAACAAATATGGAATCCTATACGTATCGTAGTAGATACGTGACACGTGTCATGTCAGAACCTGCGAAACACCCAACATTTAGAAAATCTTTTTTATGTCTTATATTCATCACAGGATACGGAATCATATCCCTGTAAAACCATTTGGTTCAATTCGGATTAGAAATGGTTGACCATATGTTATCTTTTCTGAGAACGTGGCATTTGAGAGGTACTGTTCAGAGTTTTTGGACGCACGGATTTGTAACATTTTAAGTAGCGCAAGTGAAAATTGATTTATTTCTCAGAAAACGCAGACATTATTATTTTACTTACCTAAATTATCATCAAATGCAACCACCATTTCTTGCGACAAAACCGCACAAAGTATTAGGAAACTGAAGTTAAATATTGCTCTCATTTTTAATAGAAACTGTGTCATCATGGAATGAAACTGCTAGTGAAATGCAAGATAATGCGTCTCATATGAAAAAAAACTTGTTTACGCTAGCATAAAATTCTATGACTAGGTGAGTTTACATTGGAATATAACTTAATACATTATACACAGACTAAGATTGTATAATGATGTTTTCATCCAATGACACAGTTAATGAATGTTAGCAACAACAAAAAATGAACAAACAAAAGTTTTTCATCCAAGAGAGATCTACAAATTTATTTTGAATCATCTTTTGATAGGAGACGTAATTTTTGTTATAATCGTAAAAAAGAACATTAAAAAAAAATTAAATTTTTGGGAAAACGACACAAAGCACGAATAAAATGAATAGATGAGAATTATTCACCCAAAAGATATCTAGAAATTTGTTGTCAATCATTTTTTTATAGGACCCGTAGTTTTTCTTATCTTAAAAAACAACATTCACAATAACCAAATTTATTTTTGGGAAAAACAACACGAGACACGAAAAAAATTAATAAACAAAAGTTGTTCACCTGAAAAAGATAAAAAAATTTGTCATTAATTATTTTTCGATGGGATGCGTATTTTTTGTTTCAATCTTAAAAAATAACATTGAAAATAAACAAATTAAGTTTTTGGAAAAATGACACAAGGTGCAATAAAATGTTTAATAACAAAATCGAGTACGAAGCACGCGATACGTGATGAGGATGTGTTCGTTAAAGCCGAAGGAGCTTTAACAAAAGAGAATTCACAATCACCAAATGTCAGTTGTCGATGCTTTGACCTTTAATTTTAAAAGGTCTGTGCACAAATGTGGGGAAAGTACAAAGGCCTAGAGTGTAGCGCCATGTAAATACATTATCAAGCGCAAAGCGCGAGTTCCAACGGAATTGAAAAAATTCACGAAATTCACGAAATTTATAGAATTCACGGAATTCACTGAATTTAAGGAATTCGTGAAATTTTCGGAATTCACGGAATTCACGAAATTCATGGAATGTACTGAATTCAAGGAATTCACGTAATCCATGAAATTCACGGAATTCAAGGAATAATGGAATTCAAGGAATGCATGGAATTAATAGAATTCACGGAATTCGCTGAATGTACGGAATCCATGGAATTCACGGAATTCACCGAATTCACAAAATTCATGAAATTTACAGAATTTACGGAATTCACAGAATTCATGAAATTTACAGAATTCACGGAATTCAGTGAATTTATGAAATTCACGTATTTTATGGAATTTATGAAATTCACGGAATTCGCAGAATTCATGAAATTCATAGAATTCGTAGAATTCACGGAATTCACTGAATTTAAGGAATTCGTGAAATTTTCGGAATTCACGAAATTCATGGAATGTACTGAATTCAAGGAATTCACGTAATCCATGAAATTCACGGAATTCACATAATTAATGAAATTATTGGAATTCACGAAATTCACGAAATTAATGAAATTCATGGAATTCACGGAATTCATAACATTAACGGAATTCACGGAATTCGCATGATTCATTGTTTTCATGGAATTCACGGTATTCACTGAATTTGTAAAATAAACGGAATTCGTGAAATCCATGGAATTCAATGAATTCACGAAATTCACTAAATTTATAGAATTCACTGAATTTCGGAAATTCAAAAAATGTTTGGAATTCAGGGAATTCACTGAATTTCAGAAAGTCACGGAATTGATGGAATTCATGGAATTTATTAAATTCACGAAATTCGCAGAATTCATGGAATTCACGCAATTCAATGAATTCACTGAATTTAAGGAATTCGCCAAATTTATGGAATTCACGGAATTCACTGAATTCCAGAAAGTCACAGAATTGGTGAAATTCACGGAATTTATGGAATTCAAGAAATTCACGGAATTTATGGAACTCACGGAATTCAACGAATTTATAGAATTCAAGGAATTCACTGAATGCACGAAATTCCTCGAATTTACAGAATTCAGATTTTATGAATTCCATGAATTCTTTGAATTCCGTGAATTCCTTGAATTCCTTAAATTTCGTGAATTCCTTGAGTTCCATGAATTCCTTGAATTCCATAAATTTCTTGAATTCCATGAATTCCTTGAATTTCATCAATTCCTTGGATTCCTTGAATTCCGTGAATTTCGAGAATTCAAATAATTCTGTGATTTTCATGTATTCTACGAATTTCTTAAGTTCAATAAATTCCTTGAATTCCATGAATACTCACGCTTTACATATATACCATATATTAACAAAAGTTTTGGCTCTGTGGGCAAATTTCTCTTTCTTTTACGTGGAACAAGTACCTGAGAAATGATTAACATTTTTTGTTGAAATTTTTGGATTCAACAGATGTCGAGATATCCAGCTTCAAATATGATACAGAAGTGTTACTGGCTACTGGACTTATATTTTAAAGTTCCAATACATGTGAGGTACCATACCAATACCAGCATTTGGAAACTAAAATATTGTGTATTGTAGCGTTACCTTACATTTCGGAAATAAGCTTCCAATACATTTATTAGAAGTTTCCGATAGAAATTTTTAACAGTGCAGATATCCAATCCTTTTTGTGTTCATAAGCCTGTCATTGAAGAGTCATTTTCATGAATAAATTCAATTTTTAAAAATTCTATTAAAACCAGTGAGTCCAGTGACTATGTAAACAGAAAGAGTTGAAACATATTACGAATGAAGTATTTCTTTGGATGAAACGTTGATACGGTTATATCTGTACAAAAGAATGTATATATCCTCATTTCATAAAGAAGTTGAAGTTACGATCAGAAGTATAACGTACATGGTAATACATTTTATTGTGTCTGATAAACACAATTATCACTTCACTTTCAAAAAAAAAAGATAATGTCTGACAGAAGCCTTCAAGTGAAAAGTGACCACTCTACAGGTGGCTTTAACGGACAAGAGCGAATAAACCTTTAATGCTGTCATCAAGGAAGATGAAAACATCTAAGAAGGGAGGATGGAAGAGTGCCATTTCGGTCTGTTTCCTGTTTTGATTGCGACATCTTCTTTCCAATAAAGTCTAGCAGAACCTGGCGGCCAAACATTGAAGCGGAACTATATGCACGAACCGGACGAGTAGATGCATAATGACTGTGAAGGAGGACTTCACATTTCATGATGGCCGTGCGGTAGGTGAACCCTGTTCCGAAGAACAATACGACTCCACCTACATAGCTATAGGAACGCCCGTAGCGAGATAACGATACTCCGACAAAATAGCTACTAAGAATGCAGCCGACCACGATTACCATTGATGACATCGTCAATTTCATTATTGTCGTTCAGTACATGAAATACAATCCGAGTATGATGATATCTTAATGGTACAGGACCGCCTCTCAATACTAAAAAGAAAATGGCAAGCGAGAATCCACTTTAAAGCTCCAGTTGGATGGTGATAGAAGAAGATCAAGTGGACTCAAAGCTTTATTGACCAACTGACTCCTTTCCTCAGAGTGTCCTGCCCTTTCCCAAATTTTACCTTAACAAATCAGCATCAATCATAACATTTTTAACGACATTAAACACACCAAAAGCCGTAAAAATGTATTATTGTGTGTATTATTTTTTTTAAGCAACTATGTAATGATTGTATAATAAGATTATACATTAAATTCATCATTATATTCTCAATGCAATCATTACTCTACAAGTATAATCAAACATTGACTAGATTATAATTCTGATCAGTGATGTATTATAATCTCCAACTTTCCATAATTACCAGACATGTATAGTAACAGCCCTGGCAAATGCAAAGGATGATGCGCGTTTCATCACCGAGGACGATGATTAATATAAGGAGAGAGGACTATTACGTCGCGAAATTTCACAATTTCATGCAAAACCGATAACTGAGCATAATCTTCCTTATTCCACGTGATATAGGATAACTCCATCAACGACAAGCAATAGCATTACCGATCATCTCTGAGTTTGAACCTAAGTATGGAAACTGCACTAGGGTCGGTAAGATAAAGACCACAAGATAATCAAAGTATTACTACCATGAAATTATAAGAACTCAGAGAATACCGATAAGTTAACATATGCTCGATCATTGAAAGACTGTAATTACATACTGTACCACTATGAAATAATTATAATTATATCCATGATCATGCGAATGTATTTATAATCTTAACAATTTAAAAAGTAACAAGTTCCAAGTTAAATCCAAATGTAAGGAATATAAGTACACACGTGCGACTGAAAACTGTAACAATAATTTTCATTATATATTCTACAACATTAATGTAAAACCTAAATAGTAAGTGAAAGAACATGTCAGACGATGCAGTAATCAACAGTGCCTGACTACATATATGGAAATACAGATAAGTAGCGTTTAGATTATTTATGAAGGGTGTGTGGCGTGGAGCAGAAACAGTTGATTTCTGCACCTAGCCACACAATGTACTAGTATTTTTCGAAGAACACAAATATTATTTCACTTACCTAAATCATCATCAAATGCAACCACCTTTTGTTGCGACAAAACCACACAAAGTATTAGGAAACTGAAATTGAATAATTTCTCCATTTTCAAAAGAAAATGTGTCACCACAGAGTGAAACTGATAATGAGCGGCAAGATCATTCGACTTTTATGACGAAACCTTGTTTGCGATAGTATAACATTAAGCGTCTAGATACAGACTGAGATTATCAAAATGATGTTTCGAAATTAATGAAACATTTAACGAATGTTAGGAGTAATATTTTTTGTTAACACTTTTTGCAATAGAATAAATGATAATGACACCTGGATAAGGACCAAGAATAATATTTTACAGGATGACCAAACAAACTTTTCTGTGATAAGTTTTCAAATGTTAATGAATGTTAAGAGTAATAGTTTTTTGTTGACGGCATTTTGCAGGTAAAGACATGAGAGCGACAACTTCCAAATATATAATTTTGATAAAATTATAGAAGCATTTGTTAAATTTTACATAACTTTCACATATAGGGTAATATTTGATGTGAAAATATGAATTATCAATGAAAAGTTATTATTATCTAATTCGCGATTCAGTACGAAATAATACAACTAGATAATAAAGATTACCTGGAATTTGGGTCCAAGATAACAAAATGCCTGCACAGCGCGAGCATAATGGGTCACACGCGTGCGTATAAGGCCGTGTTATGTGAGTTCATATCACCACGTAGATGTGTCTACCATGTGGTCGCATATATCACGCACGGCGTGCGAGTAGCATGTGTGCGGTTGAAGTGCGAGCACGTTCATTCTCATGTCCCAATGTGAACAATAGAATTGAGATTATATTATTTGTTTATTTTCTTACCACAGAAATTAAAGAAACAGGCAGTGGAATAATATCACTGAGGTTAAATCAACATGGCGTCGGTGACTGAAGAGGAAATTTAAAAAAAAACTATTTAGTAAAAGAATAAAATCCATAATTTTCTTCCTACTGACTTTGATATTTTATTAAATAGATAATAAAAAATAAAAACTCATTTCCAAAATAGTTCTTCACACCATATGTGCACACAGGACGTGACGCTCACCGCGTGACAGTAAAGTGCGACGCATATGCATCGCACACCATGCTCATCACAAAATGCGACGCATGTGCCTCGCACCCTGCACGCACCGCGTGCCTCGCACGCCGTGCAAGTAACGTGCCCCGCACGTTTACTATCTGGGGTAGAATGACCGAAAAACCCCTATGTGCGAGAATTCGGTCTTATTTTTCCAAATTGCATTATCTTACTTCCAATAGGTGTTCCTCTGTGGTACTACTTCCAAAATTTTGATGAACGCTCAATTTCAGCTCCGCTTATTCATTTCGAGTCGATGAACTTTTATTTCTGTAACTACGGTTGCATTTATTCCAAAGACTTATGGATATTGAGAAACTAGCGGAAGGTCATCAGCCTTACGAATTTCAATGATTTTGATTTCTCCATAGTCTCTAGTAATGTATTCCGTTTTTATAAATCAAGTGTACGATTCAATTTAATTGGATTATTTTTATTTTGAATCAAATTGTACCATTGCCCGTTTTTATTTTTTTAATGAGAAATTCTTTCCGTCTTTTTTTAAATCTGATTTAAATCGTCTTCGTGGCCATACTCTAATTTCTACTAGATTGATATTTTAAATCCATTATAAAATCTATATGAGTATTAACCTATTTCTATAAATTACTTGTAATGTTAGATGCTAAACATAGAATGCACCTAACATTTGTATCAATGCAATTTTTGTTTAATGTTTGAAGTATTTAAACAATATTTTTTGAATTCAAAATAACAATAATTGTATAAAAATTGTACAAAAAAATAAATTCAAATACACGTGCACCTCAAACGAAAAAAGACATTTCTCCTCAAATTTTCTCCGAACCTAATAAGATTTTCTAAAGAAACTTTGCAGGATTTAATACAGTACCGATTTATCTCGAAGCTTCTCTTTTGATTTCTTAAAATTAACAATTCGATTTTGGAGAACATTTTTGGTAATTTTTCCCTAAACACTGAAATACGTTTTCGAAATAACATTGTAAAACGGCTCATTCGAGACAGATATATCCCAGTTGAAAAAGGAGGGAGAAAAAAATAAAGAGACATCCAAGCCACCTCTCTCTCATTTTTTTATTATTTGTCCGACTTTTTTATACTACCAGGATCCAACAAGTTTCGAGGATATTTGGGCTTCCTCTTCATGGAAATTTTAATAGGAAACTAATAGGGAATGTTTGTATGTTATGCTAATATTAACTAAAAAGGAGAATTTAATTTGAATTTAATTATTAAGGAATTATTAACACCATTTTCATTTTTATCTTCATTATCTCCGAGAATTGATTGTAGCTTTGAAAAAATTGTTAACTTTAATTAACATCTCGAACAAACAATCCTTAGAGTTTGCTTGACTGTTGATTGGTTTGAAATATCAGATGAAATCAAAATCAGGTAAGCTTTATTTTCAATCAATGATAAAAACTTATTTTTTTGGAATTTTTCTTTATTAAATCAAGTAAAAGATGTGATTTCTTCTTTCCACAAATTATTCCCAATCACATTAAACAAAATTAAATTTTTTTGTCTCCTTTCCTAAATATATTCACTGATTTTAAAACACGACTTTCTGGTTCAAGAACAAAACACATACTGAGGCAGAAACAAGTGTACCTAAAAGACTGTATTTAAAATATCTTCACAAATTCATAAAATTTAAAAAAATTCAAGTGTCCGATTGAAACTTCATCAACTATTTTCAATTTTTAAATAATTGCTTATTAATAGATTCATAAATAAACGCTTTTTTCAGTTTCAAATCCTATTCAAATTTGTTAATCCAAATTATTTCACTTATAACAAATTAAATTTGAAATTTTGTTATCAAAAGAAGGACCCTCCTTAACATTTTGCAATAGTTGTCTGTTATTTAAGAATTAGCACCTATAAATTATTTACTCAAAAATGAACAATTTGAAAGTAAATTTTTGTAAATAGAAAACCTTGAATCGCTAAAATTTCAGAGTGCTAAAGTTCAACTATGAACATTACAATCTTACTCGTTTTATTTAAACAAATTTTAATTTGTAGGCGAAAGTATTGAATTTTGATGTATTCATGAGTATAGACCGATTGTTGATTTGAAACTATTTCAAATTAAAATCATTCAACTCAACAGGATTTATGTGAACGTAATACAACCCTTAATAATATCAATTACTGCACATCAGATTTTTCACTTTTGCAATTAGGATTTTACACAACTTTTTTGTATTTTTTACAGCTCTGTTTTGTCTCAAATCCTAAAGTAACTATAGACTTCATCTGAATGCAGTAAGGTCCTCCATTTACCGAACCAATTGTGTATATTTGAATGAATAAATTTTCTTGGTGTATAATAATTTACTACCAACAAAAAAAATGTAATCCTACCATGTCAACTTCATTGAATCGTGTTTTGTTTTGATGCGAAAAAAAAATTAAATTTTATGTACTTAAAAATTACCCGCACGAAAATGCACTTCTGCTTTTTCTGTGGAGAAGTCTATACCTACTGAAAATTTAACATAATTTTTGGCCGGTAATATTTTTTTTCTAATTTTTCGGAATTTTAACTTGAATTTAGTAGCTTGAAAATTGAACTATTTGATTCAAAAATCGACTATTTGGTTGAACTTTGATTATGCTTCTGAAATTTCAGCTCTTTGGTTGAAAATTAAACTATTTTGTTGGAAATTCTTTGCTTTTTTTCGATATAAACTATAATATTTTTTGTTCAGAATTTTTCTTTTTGTTGCAAAATTGACTTCTCGCGTTTGAAAATGCAACTGTTTTCGGTTTATGTTTACACTTGTTGTTTGGAAATTCATCTTGATAGGTTATTTGTTTGGTGAAATCAACAAATATATTTAAAAAATTTTCATTCTGTTTAATAAAGATTCTATGTTCAATATATTACAAAATAACGAATTGGTCATAACCAGGAAAAATTCAGGGAATGTCAAAAATTAATTATTTCAGGCACTCTAGTTGCATACTTTCTTGAACTTTTGCGCAGTATCCACTGTTCCCGGATTCATATGTATGCTTTTCACCTCAGGAATAACGTTAATGCGTTGCTTTCGACTAATAACGTGTTAAACGAATTCAAACTGAATTCACATGGTAACAATTGCCTTGATTATTCAGCATATTATGCTTCCAATTTTCCGCGACAGCACGAACCCAAGCAATAGCTTCGTGTGAATAATGCGCTTCAGAAAAAGCCACAGATGCATCTGGTGTCAACAATATAGGATCCAAAAGTAGAATTACGGTAACGTCTTGCAAATAGTTATTGAAATGAATTTGTTGACGGTGATGCCTTAGCTCTCCTGCAGTTCCCATACGCAGTGCAACACCAACTCTACCCTTCACGAATTGAGGGCGCGTCATGACGATATAAGGATGTATTGCATACCCAGGGCCGGTAAGTGCACCATAGCTTGTTATCTGGACTGCGGTTGGATGATCAAAATGTAATTCATGTAGATTTTGTGCAAGAAGGGTACAGATTAGATTGTGCTTTGGCACACTTTTTGAAGGCCTGAAAAGAAAGAAGGAGTTCGTTAACCAGCTATTTTGGATCAAAATTCAAAAAGTGAGCAAATTTTGCAAATTTTTGAGACCACTTTTTTTCGAAATTTGACAATTCTATGTAAGGTTATTAGTAGTACTCCAGGATACAAACAATTTATCCTCGTGAAATTTGTTGATAAAATAAAAATTATCAGAGTTATAGCATTTTCAAAATGTCAAAAAACAAACGAAAATTAATATTTTAAGCCGAACAACGCATGATATGAAAAAAAGTCAATGAGAGAAAAGCGTTTTCTTTTGTCCGCCCTGCAAGATTATCATAACAACTTTTTGAATTTTTTCGAAAAATCGAAAATTCAAATTTTGATCATACAAAAAAAATAATTAAAAATTAAAAATTCCATTTTGCGGTCAAACTATGCGAGACACAAAAAAATATGAATATAAAAAAATCGTGCAACCAAAAAAGGTCTACAAATTTATTTCTGATCACTTTTTGATAGGACGCGTAGTTGTTGTTTTATTCGTGAAAAATAATACTTGAAATAAAAAAATTTTAATGTTTTGGAAGACGACACAAGGAAAGAAAAAAATAATAATATGCAAACTTGTTCACTCAAAGTGAATGTACAAATTTGTTATTTATAATTTTCAGAGAGGGCGAGTATATTGTTCAAGCGTGAAAAATAAGCATAAAAATAAAAAAATTAAATTTTTTTAAAAAGACACAAAAGACGAAAAAAAATATGAAAAGACAAAAACTATTCAACCAAAAAAGATCTACAAATTTGTTATAAACTCTTGTTATAAAAATACATCAAAAATTAAAAATTGACTTTTTGGAAAAACGACACAAGCTGCAATAACTTTTTATTCAACAATATTTTTCGCCTAAATTATATCCATAAATTTGCTTAGACCCACTTTACACTAGTATGCATATTTTCAGTTTAAATCATAAAAAAAAATTTGAAAATAAACAAATTAAATATATGGATAAAAGACACAAGTTGCAATAAAATGTATAATAACCACATTTTTTGTATAGGATGCACACTTTTTATAATTATGAAAACAAGACAATGAAAATACGTATGTTTCAATACCAATGCATATATAAGGAGCAAATATTGAAGTAATCATGAAAAATATAATTGGTACATTATTTTGCAAAATTCGGAAAAGAAGTACCAGCTTGAGATACAGGAATAAATATGATATACATTTGATATAATAATGTTGAACATAATGTAGAAAAGTTCAGATTTCGGACAAAATCGAGTGCGAAGCACGAGATTCGTGATGAGAATGTTAATCGCGTGCATCGTTTCGGCGTACGTTTTTAATTATTTTTCGAAAACTAAGGGTGATCCAATTTTGATATTTACAAGGTATGTAGAGGACATTGTGAGCTATTTATATAAAAAATATGCAAGTTTGAGCGCGCCTACTATCCGTTCACGATACGAAGGTCCCTCTAAAACAGCTGCACAGTTTGGTAATTTACTCGTAAGAAAAATATCGCACAAAAACACAGCTTATACCATGATAAAGCTTACTTTATTGCGCTTAAAACAAATCCCCATTTGTTTATGTAAAGAAATTGGTTCGGAAAATATCCTTCCCGAAAAGATGAAAACCATGGTTTTTTCGCGTCACTCTGTCCTTGCTTGACTTCCGATGACGACATCTTTGATCTGAACAGTGTGAAAATTTTGAAAAAAATCATATAGATGCATTCATATTTTGAAAATTTCAATATATTGATAACAATTAACGTAAAATGTATTTGAATATGACTATGCAATCGAATAATAATTAGGAATGAAAATTTGGAAACCTATTAATCAATAACAAATAAACCGGGAAGACCGATGATTGGTAGTGCGGATGTGACAACATAGCGGGATACAATATCTGAAGGGTCTACTCATTGAAAAAGAGTAGCTACTGCCTGAAGAAAGGAATAGACACCCCGAGGTGACCTTCAGCTATGGTATCCCAAAGTGACACAGTCCATAGTATCCTCACACTCACACTACCATTCACCGGTCTTACAGGATTATTTGTCATTAATTAATAGGTTTTAATATTGCAATTCCTAATTGTTATCCGATTCTATTTTTGTTGCAATTTTCCAAGCAGTTCAAGCCAAAATATAACTCTCTACTATGTATAATACGAGAGATAGCATAGTCGTGTTCAAATGCATTTCACGTTAATTGTTATTAATATATTGCAATTTTATTTTCACATATGTACACTCAAAATATGAATGCATCTATATGATTTTTTCAAATTTTTCACACTGTTCAGATCAAAGATGTCGTCATCGAAAGTCAAGCAAGGACAGAGTGACGCGAAAAAAACATGGTTTTCATCTTTTCGGTAAGGATATTTTCCAAACCAATTTTTGTACATAAACAAATGGGGACTTGTTTTAGGCGCAATAAAGTAAGGTTTTTCACGGCACAAGCTGTGTTTTTGTGCGATTTTTTACTTACGAGTAAACTACCAAAATGTGCAGCTGTTTTAGAGGGGCCTTCGTATCGTGAACGGATAGTAAGTACATTTTCTTGAGACTAGAAAAATTGTTCCATGGAAGAAGAAAATATTTCATCTTTCGTCTTTGTACCAATATCTGCTTGATTTAATGTTAATTTTTTTCGTATGTAGTGTATGCACCGTTTTGGTAGCACAGTGCCAAATTATATCAATGCAAGTTTTAGTATAGATTTTAAATGTTAATTGCATTTGCTCAGAAATTGGGAATTTGATTATAGAAAAAATTTCAAAAATTCATTTCAAATTATGGATATTATAGTATTATATTTACAATGGCAATTAGAGAAAATTGTCAATAAGGTGAAGAACAGTGTTGCGATAAGGATCCGCATTTTTTCGAATTAGAGAAAACTGATTTATGCTGAATGTCGACAACAGATTCACTGATGAATTTTCTACAGGATGTTTCAGTATATATACTCTAGAGGCTAATATAATATCACATGTGTCATTCTGAATTATTGTATGAATTTATAACGACCGATTAAATTAGCGATGCTTCTTTTTTTAAATATGTACTTCCTTAATTAAAATATTAACCAAAATCCAAAGGTGTCACCGTTTGCTTCAAACGGATGTCAAAGCGTTGCAAAATTCTAAAAAATTCACGAAAAATTGAGAAAGTGATTAATAAATTTCTTCTATTTTGCAGCGGAAAGATCCATATAATGGTGCAAAACATAATTCTGATACGTCATCAGTTATAAATTTTGAAATATACACGGAAAAAGATTTGTAAAGTGAGACATACAGATATGTTAGAAGCCAATGAAAATTTAATATTGAGCAATCTGTAAATTACTAACAATTAAAAATTTGAACGATATCGTTAAACATTTCATCATGTAAGACTTCACAATAATTATAAAAAAAAGCAGTTAACATTTTTAAACTGAAATGTTCCAAAATGCATCATTTCATGCATTTAAAAACAGTTTAGTTTGCCAATATTCACTAAGAATGTTTAACATACCTATCCCATTTTAAATATATGTGAAACTTTATAAAGTGACACATAAACAAATAAAAATTGACTCTATTTCAAACATGATATGTCTAACCATATTTTTTTCAACTTTTTATCATGATCTAGGAATATTGCATAAACATTTATGGTTCAGGAAATTGAAATCTATTAGAAAATGACTTATATAGAATAAAGGCTAATAAGCTACCACATGCGTCATTCTATATTATTTTATACATTCAAAGCAACAGAGTTAGACTGAATCGGTAAAGCTTTATTTTTTTTAAACATTTGTATGACATGCATTTTTCTTTTCCACTTAGAAGTCGGAAAAAATAAAGATAAATGTATGGTATTTTTCAAGATTCGGGGCAAATAATCATCACCAAGTACTAAGAAAGGTAGATATTTCAATGAAAATAGACAATTTTGTGAGACAGAATATTGGCTCGATAGGAGCGAGTGTACTAATAGGGTTTGTGAGGTGAAAAGAACATTTTGAATAATAAAGAAATTAGTTAATAAATTTTTTTTTAATGAAGATTATTTTTCTTAATATTTGTAGAAAAAGGTGGGTGTTATTAGTTACAGCTGTAATCAATGATTTTTAAAGAAACTGAAATGATTTTAGAAATCTCCAATTCGTAATTGCGTCATCTGGTCTTTTGACTTAAATTTCTTCCACATAAAACACCTTTTGATTTATCAGTAATGAAGGAAGCTGGTATATTTTCCTTCAATATTCTGATTTTTATTTACTTTTAAATTTTGATTATTTTCAATGATAAATTATGACAGGGTAATTAAAAATAGTGTAAGTGTTAGTTGAAGACGTTAATCTTCAATTCAGATTTTAGTAATTGCTTTTCTTTAAATATGAAAAAGGGGTGGTCCGGTTTAACTCTGGAATCGCCTTGAACTTGATGAATAGTCGTTACTTGATGATTATTTTCTCCGTTGTGAGCACTGAAACAAGGGACCACAACTTAAGTATGTAACAAGTAGAATGAAATCAGATGGGATTAAGGAAAATGGATTTTATACGAGTTTTAAGATTTGAATTTAACCTTACCGGAACTTATCATACCCCGACTGGGAGAAGGAGTACATTTATTTCGCAGCAGCTTATCCCAGGTAGATAATGATCCAGGTTTGGTATGTAGATTGATATCAGGGTTGTCCAGATAATTCGATTGATGGAAGATTTAGAGATCCGATATTTCCAGGTTGCAGACCACTGACTCTAAAGTCAGTTGCACTGCGCAAGGGATATCCAAGAGTAGAGAAATCGACTTGATCCGAAAAAAATTATGGGGAACCGATTTTACATAAGATCGCACTGAGATTAGAGCAGATTCAATTGAGGAAGACTGGAGAACTGAATAACCGAACAACTACTGAGTTCGAAGGAGACTGACTAACCTCCGTCTCGCACTACTTTTTATAATAAGAAGAGTTCCTTCCAATGACTTCTAGAAGGTATCGATTGCCTTCTTCAAGGTGTTGTGTAGTCCTTTGTCTTGTATTGGGAGTGTTCTGATTGGTTCTTTTCTTATTCAATACTTTCACAATTGTCAGGCATCGGTTACCCTTTTTAGATATAGATATATGAAAAGACCGATTTCGGGTCCTACAGGTATTGATTACAATACCCGTCTCCCTGGCGCCTGAGTGTAATTTGTATACACGAATCTGCGTAGTTTTGGATATTGATTTAATACAAAGATCACGGGGACGAGACAAGTCTAAGATATTAATAATTGGTAAATAAAATCTACATATATACATTTACACAAGCAAATAATTTTTAAATAAATTTATTAGAAATCATACAATTTAAAATAGATCAGTTTGTTATTATCATTGAACCTTCATACAAATTTCAAATATTTATTTTTTTATTTTGAATAATATTTTTAAAAACTACAAAAAAAACTGAAAGCAAACATACACGGTAAGAATCAGTGAACGTTTCATCAACAGTTACGAAAGTACAAACTTGTAAAGTTTGTATTTTAGCCGTTTTTTACACGCATCACACTTACCCGTAATGACGAAAAATCTAAAATTGTTGACACACTACTCTAGAAATTGTAAAATTTTTCTTCACGCAAGTTTTTGTTGATTAAAGAAAGGGAAGCCGATTAAAATTCGAAAGTCCAAAGATAATTTAGGTAGAATTAGTAACAAGAATCTTCTCAAATATTTGAAATATCATTGATGTAAGTATAACTTTGTAATTTCGCATCACACCCCTATTGACCCTATTATTTGAAAATTGTGCAAATGCTGTATAATTGAATTTGTAAAAATAGACCGAAAATGCTTAAAGAAATAGTCTTCTGCAGACTACAATTTTATTACAATAGATATACAACTTTTAGAACCACATCTTAATGTGCGCTGTTACATATCATTTTGGAAGAAATAATATCCCGATTAGTACAGGAAATTAACTTGAAAAAATTGATTTTCAGAAAAAAAACATAAATTTTTTTTATCTATAATCATAACCCTTAACGCTTCAGAAATAAACTTTAAAAAGTTCCTCATCTGCTGGCTTACGCATATACCCCTAGCCTCGAAAAACATCTCCTCGACAAATAGGAGCGCTGGGTTTTGGCAATTATATATGGAAGCGTGCTTCGGAGAACAAAAATGAATAGAAGTAAAAATATTAAAAATATAATCTTTAACAAAATAGATGAGAGTATGTGAGTGTATGGCGTGAAATATCTTCGCACGCTGTTTTTACATAGGAGAAAATTTGTAGAAGGGAAAGTTTCCTTTCAGGAACAATAAATTTATTTGCAATACGGTTCATTTTTATATAATTCAAGTTTTTACGTCTCTAATGTTTATTGCAAACTGTATTTTTAAAAATAAATATCTATATTTTTCACACTCATTCGAATGTAAAATAATAATACCTAATCCAAATTTTACAGTATGAAAGCATTTTTTGCTAGAGATTGTTTACTTAATTGGTACCATTTCTTGAAAAATAGTATGACCAAGTACATATTTTTAAGTTCAAATAGTTTTACTAGCCAATTTGAAAGAATATCTAAACTTTTCATCAAAGGAAATATTTCAGAGAATGTTTAGGAATAATGAAAAATTGATTATACTCATGTAAATTTCGTAAATACGGAATTAAAGCATTATATTTACGCACTGAAAAAAATTACTTGATCCCAGGAAATGGGTTTCTTTGGTATACGTTTTTCAATTCAAAGAAATCATTTCTTCAGTGATATTACTTTCATCCAAAAAAATATTTTTTTGCAATAAGTGTTAAAATTATTAAGTCAAAGAAATGATATCTTGGGAAACAAGAACTGAGATTCTTTGAATCTGTGTCAGTTAAATAGATTCGTGTGATAAATAAGTACCTACATATTTAAATTAAGTTATTCATACATGTGTGGATCATGTAATTCAGGTTTCTTTGAATGAAAGAAATATCTCATCAAGATAAATAATTATTCATCGAATTGAAAAGAAATATTTATCCGATGCTAAGAGTTAACACGATTATTGCAATTAAATAATTATATACATTTGAAAAATATTTTGTAAAAATTAATAGTAATCTATTTCATTAGAAGATATCGCCGTTTGAATAATCATTCTGCAATTAATTAACTCGAACAAATATTTTTTTGAAAGAAGGAAATACTTTATTTGAATTATTAAATTTGCATTTGGTTGAAATACGTATTTTTGTGATTCAAAATTTTTATCTGGCAAAATTTAGTTAAAGCAGCTAGATATTTTTGTAACGCATTTTTCCCCCATTAACCAATTTTTTCAGCGCACATTTTCTTCTGCGGAAACAATATTAGTTTAAATGAAATATTAATGATATCCATTGGAAGAAAAGTTTATTTAGTTCATGAAAAAGACATGGATCATTCTTAATGAATATTTCTTTTGGCCATTTTTTACGATTTCGTAAGATTTTTATTTTTCTAACACGCAGCAACCATTTTTTTGTCGATAAAACCTTATCTACACACTGAAAGGTTAGTTGAAGAGTATTCAGTAATTTTTTGGAATTGAAATAACGGCTACTCTCTTTGCAATATGACATTTTCCGACAAGGGGGTCGCCTATGACCCCACATGGCGCTTTGTGTTATTCTTACATAGCATGGCGCTTTGAGGGTTAAAAATCTTTGAAATCTGTGTGATATCATTCTGAAATCTATGTTAAATTTTTTAAATATTCTGAAATATTTTTTTTTTTATATTTTAAAATCTTCAGAATCTTTGTACAATATTTGATATCTTCTGCAATGTTTATTCAAAATCTTTAAAAATCCTTTGAAATCTTGGAAATCTGTGAAGCCATTTGAAAATATTTGAAGTCTTCTTACATTTTTTTAATCTATTGGGATCTTTGAAATTTTCTAAAATATTTTGAAATACTTTAAAATATTTTAAATATTTTAGAAGCTTTGAATTGCTTTGGAATCTTTGAAATATGCGTGGAGTCTTTTTAAATCTTTCATATATTTGAAATCTTTGTAAATTCTTATGAAATATTTTCAAATCTTTGTGAAATATTTGTAAAATATGAGTGAAATCATTGAAATATTTTGATATCTTTGTGAAATCTTTTAAATATATTCCAAATATTTGAAATCTTCTGAAATTATTTCAAAATTTTGCAAAGTTTTTAAAAATCTTTTAATAATCATTAAAATCTTCTGAAATATTTTGAAATGTTTTGGAATCTTGTGAAATCGTTGAAATGTTTGAGAAATCATTTGAAATCTTTGCGAAATATTTTTAAATGTTTGAAAATTTTGTAAAATCTTTCATAAATCTTTTGAAGTCTTCTGGCAACTAAGAAGTCTTCTAAAACACTTTGAAATCTTTTTTTATCTTTGAAATCTTTTTACAATCTTTTTAAAATCATTGAAATCTTTTTAAATTGTTGTTAAATTATTGAAAACATTGAAATCTTTACGAAATATTAGAAATCTTCTGAAATATTTTGAAATATTTGAAAGCTTTAAAAAAAAAAATAAAAATTTTTTTAAATTTTTTAAATTTGGTGAAATCTTCTGAAATTTTGAAATTTGTTGAAATGTTTGGAATATTTGTCAAATCTTTGTGATATCTTTTAAATATTTGTGAAATCATTGAATTCTTCGATAAATCTTTGTGAAATCATTGAAATTTCCGATCAATCTTTGAGATCTCTTGACATTTTTGTGAAATCTAGTGCAATTTTTAAAAATATTTGTGAAATATTTTTTTTAATCTTTGAAATCTTCTTAAATATTTTTAATTTTTTTAAATCTTCCAAAAAATGTTTAATCTTTCAGAATTTTTGTGAAATCTTGTCCAATCTTTGAAATCGTCAAGAATTCTTTTAAAATCTTCGTGAAATTTTCGAAAAATCTTTGAATTAGTCTGAAATCTTGTAAAATCCTTGTAATCTTCTAAAAGCTTGAAATCTGGTGTACACTCAAAAAGTCGTGTGGTCAACGCCTCGGTAAAAAGGTAAAAATGTTATTTTTTTATTTTACTTTCTAGCTCCCCATTGGCTTCTCAGTATGTTTGATCGGGGTGCAGCATTGGCTGTAACGCCCGATGGATTACGCTGCCAAAGCCGTGAACCCCGCGAATGGCATGGCTGTCGAGCCAATAAGGGTATTCAAGGAAAGGGAAAATATTTTTTTGAGGCCGCTGTTACGGACGAAGGACTCTGTCGCGTCGGATGGTCAACTGCTCAGGTCCTTATAATTATAAAATATGTCTCTTTTTTTTAACAAAGATAAGAGTTATTCAACTGACGAATATTTGATTGCAGGCTTCTATGGATTTGGGAACAGATAAATTTGGTTTCGGCTTTGGTGGAACTGGAAAAAAATCGAACGCTAAGCAATTCGACAACTACGGAGAAGCATTTGGAATGCACGACGTAATTGGCTGTCTCTTAAATTTAGAGAAGGGCGAGATTCGGTACATGAAAAATGGTGTTGATTTGGGGACAGCATTTACCCTAAATTCGCAGCAAAAATCGATGACTTATTATCCTGCAGTTGTGCTGAAGAATGCCGAAATGTCTTTTAACTTTGGAGCCATGCCGTTTAAGTATCCACCACCGGCTGATTTTATTGCTGTATCTGCAACTCCGAAAGAATGCGTTAAAAATAATCCCGTCAGCAGTCAAAGCAATCAAGGAGATACTTCCAAACCCGTTAATAATGCTCCACAGGCTATCATCATTGAACCATCTCGTGAATTGGCTGAGCAGACTTATAATCAAATCCAAAAAGTAATGATTTTCTTCTCATCTTTCCTGATTTTTTCGTATTTTCTTTATTAACGGTTAACTAAATTATCGAGGGTGGCCGCTAATCAGGGACACCGGAAATTGACAGTGGATTTATTTTCGAACCGAGAATTTTACAAATTTTTAGGAAAAAAATTGTAAATTTTTTCATTTATGAAATCATTCAGTTCACGGTGCGTAATTCTAAAATCTTTTCATTTAAAAATTAATAAATTAATAAAAATAATATTTGAAGACATACAAGGAGATCATCAGAGTTTGGATTTTTTTAAATCTCATAAATTCTTCTACTGAGTGTCCGTTGAATATTTATTAATTTGCCAGTACATTATTTTCCAATACCGTTCCGTTTACGAAAAAATCTTTTTTTTTCAAACAAAATTTGCTGTGGATTGAAATGTTTATTTAATCAATTCTCATGTAAAATTATGTTAAAATATATTCAATTCAATTTTCAACTATTGAAAATGATATTTTATTCAATTGTCAGTAGTTGAAAATTCTAGAAAAAGCGAATCTTGTATTAAAAACAAGTGTTAAAAATGTTATATTAACATAATTTTACATGAGAATTGATTAAATAAACATTTCAATCCACAACAAATTTTGTTTGAAAAAAAAGATTTTTTCGTAAACGGAACGGCATTGGCAAATAATGTCCTGGCAAATTAATAATCATCCAACGGACTCTCAGTAGAAGAATTTATAAGATTTAAAGAAAATCCAAACTCTGATGATCTCCTTATATGTCTTTAAATATTATTTTTATTAATTTATTAATTTTTAAATGAAAAGATTTTAGAATTATGCACTGTAAACTGAATGATTTCATTATTTAGTTTATTAAACCAAAAATACCTTCAACACTAACAGATTTTTTTTAATTCGAGAAAAATGCACATTCGAACTTTTTTTTTTGAGTAAAAAGAAATGTCTTTGAATCAAAGAAACTTTTGTTTTGACTGAGAGCTAATGATTATTTTTCGAATCAAAGAATCTTTTTTTCTGAGTGATTTAATAAACATTTCAATCCATAAAAGTTTTTGTTGTTAAAAAAGTAGATTTTTGCGTAACCGGGTTGCCATTGGCAAATTAATGTTCATCCAATTGACTCTCAGACATGGGATTTATGAAATTTAAAAAAAAACTCAGTGATGATGATCTCCTTGTTAATAAAAACGTTTGCAATTGAAAACTTGATAAAAAAACGTTTTAAGTTGATCAAATGTAAATATGTATATTAATTAATTATTTTTAAAACTGAACTTTAATTCGTGTGTTAAAAATGGAATAATAATTTTACAAATTTTTAGAAGAAATATCTATCCAATCATATGATACAATACAGTTTAAAATAAGTTTTTTTTCAGTTATATGTTCAGTTGTTAACTTTTTCAATTAAGAAATCATTTATTTTGCAGTCCGTAATTCCGAAATCTTTACTTTAAAAGTTTTCCGTTTTAGATCTTCATTTTCAAGCGTACATTTTCAATCTAAAGAATTTTAAAATGCAGTTTTGAAGACTTACAAGGATATAGATCATCTGTGTTGGGATTTTTATCAATCTCATACATTTTCCACGGAGAGTCCATTGGATGAATATTAATTTGCTAAAACATTATTTGCCAATGCCGTTCCGTTTATAAAAAATTCAATTTTTTTCAAACAAAATTTTGTTGTGGATTGAAATGTTTATTTAATAAATTCTTATGTAAAACTATGTAAATATAACATTTTTAACACTTAACATTCGCTTCTTCTAGAATTTTCAACTATTGACAATTGAAGAAAATATAATTTCCAACAGTTGAAAATTGAATTGAATTAACTTTTAAGAAATAAAATTGCGGTTTTCAATTTTTAAAAATTTTCAATTTTCTTCAATTTTTAGCAAGTTCAAGAAAGAACCGAATTTCGTATTGAAAACAAATGTAAAAATGGTATATGCACATAATTTTACATGAGAGTACACTCAGCAAAATATTTGTTTTAAATTAAAGAAACCGTTTTTTGACCATAATTTAGTTCATTAAACCAAAAATCCCTTTAAAATGAAGAAAATCATTTTTAATTCAAGAAAAATGTTTATTTGAACAAAAAACCATTTCTTTAAATTAAACGAAATTTCTTTGAATCAAAGAAACTTTTTTTCACTGAGGACGAATAAATATTTTTCGAACCAAAGAACCGGGTTGCCATTGGTTAATAATGTTTTGGACAAATTAATAATCATCTAATTGAATCAAAGAATCTTTTTTCTGTGTGATTTAATCATTCATTTAATTAAATTAATTAAATTGATTAAATTAATTAAATTAATTAAATTTGATTAAATTAATTAAATTGCTTACATTAATTAATTTAATTTAATTTGAATGTTCATAATTCATTTCAATCCATAAAAATTTTTGTTGTTGAAAAAGTCGATTTTTTCGTAACCGAGTTGCTATTGGCAAATTAATGGTCATCCAATTGACTCTCAGACAGGGGATTCATGAGATTTAAAAAAAGAGCTCAACTCTGACCATCTCCTTGTTAAACAAATAAAAACTAAAAGCGTTTAAAATTGAAATTTTTCTATAAAAACGTTCGAAGTTGATCAAGTGTTGATAAAAATGAATTATTAAATTTTTAATTGAACTGTAACTCGAGTATAAAAAATTGAACAATAATATTAAAAACTTTTCACAAGGAAAATCTACCCTATCACATGATGTAATGCAATTTAAAATTAAGTTTTATTTCAATTTTTGTTTTAAATTTAATGATCAATTGTTAGCTTTTTCAATTCATAAATCATTCAGTTTACAATGCGTGATTCTAAAATCTTTTACTTAAAAAATTGTCCGTTTTGGTCTTCATTTTGAAGCATACATTTTTAATTCAAAGAATTTTAAAATGCAGTTTTGAAGGCTTACAAGGAGATCATAAAAGTTGGAACTTTTTTAAACCTCATCAATTTTCTACTGAGAGTCCAATGGCGACCCGCTTACGAAAAAATGAATTTTTTTTCAAACAACATTTTTTATGTATTGAAATGTTTATTTATTAAATTTTGATGTAAAATTGTGTAAATATAACATATTTAACTGTTGTTTTTAATATAAAATTCGCTTTCTTTAGAATTTTTAACTATTGAAAATTGAATTTTCTACTGTTGAAATCTCAATTTTCAATTATACTACCGGGTTTCCATTGGCAATTAATGTTTTGGCAAGTTAATCATTTTTAATTGAAAATTTTTTATAACAAATGTTTCAAGTTGATCAGCTGCAAATATAAATTAATTAATAATTTTAAAAATTTAACTGTGATTCGAGTATTAAAAATTGAACAATAATTGTTTTTACAAGCCGATTCTGAAATTGTTGAAAATTAAACAATTTGCAGATTTTAATGTTAAAAATTGAACTGTTTCAATTCAAAAGCCTTGAAATCAAACAAATGTAAACTTGCTATTAAAACTTTATAAACTATTTTGTATTATCAATTTTAAAATAACTTAAAATTGAAAAATTCACAATTGAACGCTTTTATTAAATTTCAAATTCTATTCAAAAACTGTATCAGTTTAAAATATTCCATTTTTAACCCATTCAGTTCGAAATTTTTTAATTAAGAAAAAAACATTTATTTCACTATTACAAATATTTCACTGTTCATTTAAAACGAGCAGTTATAAATTAAATATTCAAAACTAAACAATTTGAAACTAAATTGTGTGAAATAGAAAGCCTTAAATTGTTAAATTTTCAAAGAGCTTAATTTAATTTTTGAATGTTATAAATATAATAAAATAAATATCAATAATAATTGAACAGAATCTGGAAGGTTTTAAGGCAACTTTTTTAATTTTGCTGGATTTTTTTTTAAGTTCTAGGAAAAATTCTAATAATTTTCAATGGTATTTAGAAGTTCTCAAACAAATTTTTTAAAAATTAAAAATTTGGAGTTTTCAAAAAATTGTTAACAACATTTTGATTTTGAATATTTGAAAATAACATTTTTAAAAGTGTAAAATTCAAAAAAATTTCGATTTTAGTGTTTTCATTCAAAGTTCAACTTTGATTACTTCAAATGAAAAAAATTTCAGCTATAAAAGTTTTTATTTTTTAGTTTCAATTACTTTTATTCTGTTCGAGAAAAAAAATAAATCGTAGTTAGCCAACTTTGGATAGGGTAAATATTAGAATAAATAGTAGGGGGTATTCCCTTTTTTCTTGTACTTTCCAGAGTTTTGAGTGTTTCATTAATGATTTTTTTTTATAACAGTTTAAAGGCCACATAAAGGATCCAAATGTTCGAGAATTATTGGTCATTGGAGGCGTGAATGTTAAGGAACAAATTGCTGTTTTGAATAAAGGTGTGGATATTGTAGTTGGCACTCCTGGTCGAATGGAAGATTTAATTCAAGGAGGATATTTATCACTTACTCACTGCAGGTACATTTTCTCAGCCACTGACATTTATTTCTTAATTGTTCACAATGTTGGATGTTAATTTTGGCTTTAGGGTCAGAATAAATAATTCAGTCAATTTTTAATTGAACCAAACGTTTCGGCCGCGTTTGTCCGGGGCCATTGCCTGGTCGTCGCCTCGGTTCGGTCCTATTGCCACTCCCAACTGAACCATGGCCTCCTTCCGAGAGAGGCCTATTGTGGAAGGCACTGCGTGATACTGGTGACGTACTTGCATAGTTCGTTGCGTTGGGGAGTTAGCCCAATGCAACGTGGCTAACTGAAAGAGCCGTAGCTCTTGGGCGATGGGGTCGCCACATCCCGACGCCAAAAATATAAATATTATTATTATATTATATAAATATTATTATATTATCAGATTATAAAATATCATTATTATTATTATTATATCATTAAGAGATTTCCCTTTCGGGGTAGGCGTGACTTGCTCGGTGAGGAAAGGAGTGATGTGAGGTAGGGGGTATAGAGTTTTTTGATTGATCTAGAATTCTCGTGTTAATTATTTAAATGACACGTTCGTTACGCAACGCTGCTCCGACCCAGGTTGCTGATCAATCTCTATAGCGATCACCCCAAGTGAAGAGCCTCATAAAATTGCTTTGTGTTGTTTCCCACTTGGGCCCATTGGTATCCAGGGTCTTTGTTTCAAGCGTCATTCACTCTATCGTCACTCTGTTTACAAACTATTTGTCGCAAATTACATAATTAAAAAATTTCATTCGAAAACAATTTTTCAACTCTCAATTTTCAATGATATAAAAACATTGATATATATGTGCATAATATTAATAAGAATAAATTTACTGTGTGTGTTAATATTTCTAAGCAAAATATTTTTCCCAAGCTCGTCACAAAATATTAGATATCTTTTGTAAGAGGGCAATAAAAACATTTTATTCAAACATTTTTAAACCTACCTATTAGTATCTCATAAATTAAACAAAAATACCGATAAAACTGAGCACGACACCTATATTTCTTAGATGTCCACGTTTTTGTCAGAGAAAACGCTTGTGCCAGAGTTTTTCAGAAATATCTCAGCGGTCCATAGCACAGTTTTCTCATGCGTGCGCTATATTTAGGATTTAGGACAGGTTTTCGGTAGTTAGGTAGGGTTCGATTCCCCAGCGGGGGCGATTTTTTTAAGCGTTTGAGCGTGTGATTATATGTGTAAGTCACTGTGCGTGCAATTGTGTAATAATTAATTGCAGTAATCATATATAAAATAATTTTTTTTTTAAATCGATCGACATTTTACATAATTTTTGTTGTCGAAAGATTACAGCTTATCTATTCATAAATTGTGTATGGCATGCATACATTGCATATATGCGTATACAATGCGAAATCGGCAAAGTTATAATTCACAGAAGTGAGGCTTAATACACGAATAGTAACTCTTTCTCTCGCTGAGATTAAACGGTTATTAAGTGATGCAGTGCATCCTGCTATTTGAACTTGTTCATCCTACCCTTTTGAAAAGTCACTTTAACTACACGGAAAAAAATGGACGTGAAAAATTGGGTCCTTACTGCGGGTTTTCGAGGTATTCATTACTGAAATGGCGTTGTAAAAAATTTGAGATTGAAATTAGGTGACTGATTCAAGTGCAATCGCGGTATTAACTTCCTTAGGCTACTAAAGAGATTACGACTTGTCGACGCGACGGTCTGACTACTCTAGCGCACTGTACGGAGTCCAGTCCGGAATAGGAATCGTTCCTATACTACCAACAGTAAAGAATGATCGGCCAAAAAGAATTTACAAGAACACAGAGCGGCGGCTGTTGACGGTTCCATATAATCACTGTTCATTTTATAAACTTAGATTTATTTATATATTATACATACATATATTCAATAAGTTTTAAACATTAAATCATGAACATTTATTTGCATCAGAATGTTTGATCATGTTGAGAATTATGATCATTGCAAATTCATATTGCGATTGTATGCGAGCTTGGAGTAATGATTCTCTATTTTGACTCATGTGAACCCCGTAGGCTTGTGACTGAATAACGAGTCTATATTGTCTACGTGATAATATTCACAAAGTAAAATTTGAATTAAGTCTAAAGAGAAAATGTAGAATATTTACTTCTTGATTCAATACAATACCTCACCATGTCTGAAATCAAAGCTGGCAATCGCGAATGCCGCCAGTGCAGTAGCAATACTGGCAGTCCGCACTGAACATTATTATCATTTCTGTCTCATGCCAGTACAAAACCAACACTGATACCCAGTACTCCTCCGGGTTCTTTGACAGTACTCATCTGCCATACTGTGCTAATGCTTACTTCCATTACTTCACTAGTACTTATACCCAAGACTGTCCCAGTACTGAATCCCAGTACTTATAGTAATCACTGCGCCAATATTGATGCCCAGTACAGTATTTTAGCACAGCCCCGAAGTTGGCAGTCAGTACTGAACAGTGTTATCATCCCAAGATTACGCCATATCGACGCCAGTATTTGGCTACCAGTACCACTCCAATGCTGTCAAACTCTGGCCAGTACTGATCCAATGTTGCGCTAGTTGTAAATTTCCCATTGGGTGTGTCTTTCTGTATGTATGTATGGCTGTATGTATGTATGCATGTCTCTATGTATGTCTGTATGTATGTCTGTTTCTGAGATCACTTTTGAAAGAATTAATCTATTAGACTGGCTTTTGGCACACTCTTCGTTAGCCAGCTATTTTTTATAACAATTCAAAAAGTTAGAGCAGTTTCAAAATGGATGAGACCATTTTTTATATTCTATATGCGGCTATTCGTAGTACTCAGAGAGTAGAACAATTTGTCCTTACGACATTTTTTGATAAAAAGAAAATTATCAGAATTATAGAATTTGCAAAATTAAAGAAAAAAAAGAGAAAAAAAATGTTAAGCCAAACAACGCACGATATGGAAAAATATGAGGAGAGGACAAACGTTGCCTCTTGAAAGACCTACAAGCTTATAATAACAACTTTTTGAATTTTCTTGAATAATCGAAAATTCAAATTTTGATCGCACAAAAAATAATTAAAAATGAAGAATTTTAATATGCGGACAAACTATACAATATACGAAAAAATATGAAGAGACAAAATTTGTGCAGCCAAAAAAGATCCACAAATTTGTTATAAATTACTTTTTAATAGGACGCGTGGTTTTTGTTTTAATCGTGAAAAATAACATTGAAAATAAAAAAATTAAATTTTTGGAAAAACGACGCAAGGTACGAAAAAAATCAATAAACAAAAGTTGTTCACCCAAAAAAGATCTATAAATTTGTTATCAATAATTCTGGATAGTACGCGTAGTTTTTGTTTTTATAGTAAAAAAAATTGAAAATAAAAAAATTTCATTTTTGGACAAACATCACAAGCTATGAAAAAAGACAAAATTGACAAATTGTGCACCTACGAATCTACAAATTTTTTATTATTGACTTTTTGATAGGACGTGTATTTTTTGTTTGAATTGCAAAAAATTACATTGAATATAAACAAAATAATTTTTTGAGAAAAAGACACAAGGTGCAATAAAATGTTAATTAACAAAATTGTTTCTTTTTTCATAGGATGCGCACTTTTTTAATTATTAAAACAAGAAAATAAAAATACATCCGTTCCATTATCAATGCATATTATGAATTGTAATAATATAAATTTATTGAAATTATACATATTCAGGGTAGCTGAGAATAACAATCTATACAAAATAAAGTACAAATATTAGAGTGATCATGAACAATAAAATGTTTACTATATTTTGCAATATCTGAATAAGCATTCGCAGGCCGAGGTACAGAAATAAATATAATATACATTTGATATAATAGAGTTGAACTGAATGTAGAGAAGCTCCCACTTTGAACAAAATCGAGTGCGAAGCACGAGATACGTGATGAGAATGTGTTCTTTAAAGCCAAAGGAGCTGGACAGATTGCTGGATCACAGTTTTAACTTGAGAAGATATGTATACATGAATTCATAAAGTTGACATGTCACACTGTTAATTCAGGTTCGGGGCGGGGGGTATATTTAAATATTATCATTGTTAATTAATCAACACGGATATTATTTTTCTTACAATTCAGAATTCGTTCAGACTGCAGATTTTTTTTCTTTTCAACGGAAATTTCTACTTAACGAACGATAATTTCCTATTCATAAGACAACTTCGTCTATTTATAAGAATAATAATTTTCATTTTTTAACAATTTTGATTGTTATTTTGCTTTTCATCAGGAAATTCACTGCTAGTGACTCAAAAAAGGTCGTATTTCTGAGGAGACCTTGTCAAGTCACATCATTTGTTATTAACTTTCATAAATTGATTAATTAAAATTTACTTCCAACCAACAGTTGAATTGTTAAGCCAAGAATATGCATTTTTCACCGAATGAGACTTCTGGGGAAATTTGAAATAAAGAATAATAATTTTCTACAAGAAAGGCGCATTTTCTATGAAGAAAAAAGACAAATTTTGCAACTTGCGGTGGACAAATTAAACTTTCAGTTGTAAAAAATTAATTTTCATAAAAGAAGAAACGACAGTTGAAAAAAGTTTTTTAATTTTCAACCAATTTTATGAACCATTCTCCCAAAAAAAGAATTTTTAACTAAGTACTCCAACTTTCAATTACGAAACTACAATTGCCAACAAAACAGTGAAACATTCAAGCAAACAGATGAATTTTCAATTAAAGTTTCGATGCATCTACAACTGAAATATTTACATAAGGAAATTAAAATAATTGATTTTCAATTTAAAAAAAAACTTTCAAGCCAAAAAACGAATTTGTCTGTAAAACAGTTGAATTTTTAAACCGAGAATGTGAATTTTCCACTAAATAAGAATTTTCTGGGGAAATTTAAAACAAGAATTATTAAGCTTCTACCAAAAAGACGAATTTCTATGCAAAAAAAAACGAAGAAAAATTAAACTTTCGGTTGTAAAAAATTAATTTTCAATAAAAGAAGAATCGACTTTTGAACGAGGCAGTTTAACTTTTCAACCAAAAAGATCAACCATTATCTCAAAAAAAAAAAATAATTTTGAACTACATACTTCAATTTTCAATTGCGAAACTACAATTTTCAACAAAACAGTGAAACTTTCAAGTAAACAGATGTATTTTAAACTAAATGTACGATTAATCTACAAATGAAATAGTTAGATAAGCAGTTAAAATAATTTTTTTCAATTTTTTTTAAAACTTTGAAGCCAAAAAACGAATTTGTCTGTAAAACAGTCGAATTTTTAACTCGAGATTATGCATTTTCCATCACATAAGACTTTTCTGGGAAAATTTGAAACAAAGAATCTTAATTTTCTACAAAAACAAGACGAATTTGTTATGAAGAAACCAGACGAATTTTTCAAGTTACGGTGGACAAATTAAACTTTTAGTTGTGAGAAATTATTTGTCAATAAAAGAAGAATCGACTTTTGAACAAAGTAGTTTAATTTTCAACCAAAAAGATTAACCATTATCAAAAAAAAAAGAATCTTCAACTACGTACTTCAATTTTCAATTACGAAACTACAATTTCCAACAAAACAGTGAAACTTTCAAGCAAACAGATGAATTTTCAACTACAGTTACGATGAATCTACAACTGAAATAGAAACATAATCAATTAAAGTAATTGTTTTGCAATTTTAAAAAACGCTTTTTCAACCAAACAGATGAATTTTCAACTAAGACTAATTAATTCGTTCCCTTTAATATCATGTATTGTAACTCTTGGGCGTACTCGAATTTTTTTCCGTCCACACAATATAATAGGAAACTCTTCTGTTTTAATAATCTAGTTCTAACCTGACTCGACACAAAGGCACCCGAACGTCGTTGAGTACGCTATCTCAAATACACTATCACGCACCCCCCACTACCATCGTACCGCGTTGCGCCATGCGCGCGCCACATCGCATCGTCTCCCTTCACCCCGACCCCCAGATCCAGTGTTTACGTGAAAGCACCCGACTGTGCTCGAGTGCGCTAAAACGCAGCCCCCACCATCAAATCGTCTCACAGCGTGTTGGTCCCAGCACAGAACCCCTGAGCCCTCCAACACCCCGTGACAAGAGTTCACACGGAAGTAGCCGACCGCTCTCCAATACACTATCACACACACCCTCTCCACCATCTTACCGCGTCGTGCCGCGTCATGCGCGCGCCACATCGCTTCGTCTCCCTTCACCCCGACCCCCAGAACCCGTGTTTACGTGAAAGCACCCGACTGTGCTCGAGTGCGCTATGACGCGGCCCCCCAACATTGTGTCGGTCCCAGCACAGCACCCCCTAAGCCCTCCAACCCCCGTGACACGAGTTGACACGGAAGTAGCCGACCGCAATCATATCGCATAATCGTATTGCGTCATGTGCGCGCCACATCGCATCCGGTGTACAGGATGGGGGAGGGCTGAAGTCTAGGGCCAGTATTCCCGGTGTTTTGTTCGAATCCAGCTTTTAATGGCCAAACCGATACAGCAAGACGCTATTTCCAGTACCGGTTCTGAGCCTATGTATTCACTTGCTGCGCCATGCTTTGCCAACTGGTCCGCCTTTTCGTTGCCCTTGATCCCTGTGTGACCATTGACCCATATGAGAGCCACATTGTTTCTTTCTGCAAGTTGGTTTAATGCCTTTTTGCATTCCCAAATCAGTTCTGATGTTATATCTGGTATCCCTATTTCAGTTAGTGTCGCTTGGCTGTCGGAACAGATCGTAATCTGCCTGCCAGCAGCGTTTCATTCTATTAGCGTTTCAGCACAGCGAAGGACAACCAAGACCTCCGTTTGAAAGACAGTAGGATGTCGGCCAAGTGGTATCCCTATCCCTTTCCCTCTCTTGCTGTCATAAATTCCTACTCCTGACCGTTCTTCACTCCTGGAGCCATCTGTATACCAGACTTCCCCTTGGAGGAGCGGGTTACTATTTGTTTTCATAGATCCCTGCTTAGGATACAGACGCGGAAAGCTTTGGCAAAGTGGAAGCGTTTTGTTATTTTATCTTGCCTCATCTGTAGAATAGACAATGCACTGATATCACTCGGGAGCCTAGTGCGCCTAGTCCCCCGAGTCCATCTATTTGCTCTTGCCAGGCGGCCCATCGCTTGTGCCGCTCTAGCGGTTATCGCAACATGTGGCCACCAGACCACGGCCGCATGTAGGAGCCTGGGTTTTAGGACAGCAGAGTAGAGCTGTCCAAGCATTCTAGGCCATAGTCCCGACGTCAACCCAAAGGCTCTCCTGCACATCCAAAAAGTCATGACAAACTTCCTGGATTAGGTCTCCAGGTGCTTTGCCCAGTTCAGGTTGCTGTCTAGGATTATTTCCAGATATCTAACCGAATCTGAAAACGTCAGCTTCCCATCACAAAATACAGGAGCATCAACTTTTTGAATTTTATAGTTTTTCGTGAAAATGACCAGGTTGGTCTTTTCAGAATTTACCGAGAGCCCTGAGCTATCGCACCAGAGCTCTACAATGCGCAGCGCCGACCTCATGAGACCCTTCAGCGTCTCAAGATGAGCCCCCCTGACTAGGATTACAAAGTCATCCGCATATCCCTGGGTATAAAACCCCTCTTTATTTAGCTTCCGAAGGAGGCCATCCACAACAATGCACCACAGAAGGGGCGACAGGACACCCCCCCTGTGGGCATACCCGCGGAGATATTTCCCTTACTAGGCCCTCACCTCATCTGGTTTCGAGTCTTCTCCGAAGTAGCATGCTTCCTATCAAGGGTACAAGCTGGTCCGGCACGCCATATCTCCGAGTCTCTCAACAGATGACTTCTGAAGGAGTATTGCTGAAAGCGCCCTCTATATCCGAGAAAACGCCAACGGCATACCCCTTTCGTTCCAGCTGCTGCTCCAATTTTGCCACAAAAGCATGAAGCGCATTTTCTACTGAGCAGCCTGACTGAAAAGCATGCTGCCCTCTATACAGCGGGGAGGCCAAGAGCACCTCATCCCTAATGTATCTCTCCACCAGCCTCTCCAACGTCTTCAGGATAAAAGACGTGAGACTGATTGGTCGGAAATATTTTGCAGCAGTGTAACCCTCTCTCCCAGGTTTGGGTATGAAGGCCACTCTGACGACCAAATCCATGCCTTCTTGTAAAAGCGCTGCATGAATGCCTTTCTCCTCTTGGTCGGTTTGGATTTGTTGAAAACCCGGGAAGTGAACTTCCATGAGGTGATTCAGCGTTGCTTCTTCGTCTTCAGCAAACTCACCATTATCGAGTCTTAAGAGCCTAATTGTATTCAGCTCTATTTGTCCTATTGCACAACATTCTTGTCTTTTTATGGAGTCTCTCTAGGTAGGTATTCCACCATTCTGCTCCCTTCTCAGACCTAATTGTGCTTGTAGGGCAATTGTTCTTATATGATGTAGTCAGAGCCCATCGCAGAAAATCCGCGGAGTGCTCCAACTCATCAATGGTACCACAGCTTGTGGGAAATTCCGCAAACCTCCCTTTGAGTTCCTCTTTATACGAGTCCCAAAGTTTATTTCTGGGGTTTCTGATCTTGGAAACCACCGGTTTTCCTAGGATCAATCGAAACACGATATATTTGTAGTCCGAGAGAGACTCCTAATTGGAGAATCTCCAGTCCACTACCCTGCTCCTCAGTGCACCAGAATATAGAGTCAAATCGAGAACCTCACTCCTGTTTTTAGTCTGGAATGTGGGAGTATCACCCCGTATCAGAATCTCCTGCTCTGTGCCTGCTATATATTCAATTGAATCTCTCCCTCTGTCGTTGATGTTTGTGCTTCCCCACATCGTGTGGTGAGAGTTTGCATCACAGCCCAACAGCAGAGTGATTTTATTCTCCTGACAGTGCCGAATTAGAGCATCTACCTCTCTGGGAGGCGAAAGTCCCCCGGCATCGCCAGGGAAATAGGCCGAGGCAATAAACACCTCTAGCCTTTCTCTACTACTGCCCCTCAGTCTTGCCTTAATAACGGTGATATCTCTAGAGCAGAATTTAGGCACCAAGATCGCATCCATACCCTTGACGGCTATGCATGCCGATGGCGTTTTTTCGAACGGCCCCTTATATATGAAGACACAACCTGACAAGCCACAAATCCATTCCCTCCATAACCGGATTTCTTGGATGAGGGCGAGCCCTGTATGCACCACAGACATGCGTCTGGCTAGAACCGCCGAGGCGCCTTTGCTGTGGTGCAAATTAATCTGCATCATGGAGATTCCCGTCTCAGCCATTGACAGGCTAATTCGGGGCACCTCCGGGCGCTTCGAATCAGTTCGCAGAGACGGGTTCTGAAAACTCAGGTGCCCCAGAACGGCCGCCGGATTCTCGGGGGTGCCGGGAATCAGTACGGTGGCTCTACGGTACCTTTGCAGACACTACGTCCCTATGACTTCCAAGTTTAGGCTCTCTTTAAGCCTACCTAAACGGTGGGGTTTTTTCCACCATCCAGTCTCGCGACCAGATGTCCGCGGCCTCCACTACGATGGCCCCCGACCTCATGAAGATGACATCCCTTTGGAGATTTCATCCCTCAGCCTGTCCAACTCCTCGAGAGTTAGACAGTTCTCAGGATAACCCGACACAACGCCAACCCTCACCAAGGCGTTGTTGGCAATCTGCGCAAAATTAAGGCCCTTTTCAGAGCCTTCTGCCGTCTTAACTCCCTGTTTGGGGGAGTTTCTCTGGAGCCCTTCTTCCTCTTGCCAATAGGATTAGCCTGAGGAGTTGGTCCAGGTGTAGTTTCCGCAGGCACTGCCCCCTGTGGGGTGTCTTGGCTGCTGTTTGCGAAACGGGATTTGCGGTCTCTCTTTTTTTTGTGCTCCGCAACGTTGCCTCTTCCTTACGCAGAGTTCCGTTAACTGCACTTCTACGGCTTCGACAAGATTGTCTCCACCGTTATCTTTAGTTCGCACCGCCTCTGGTGGATTGCCCCCTAGGGAGCCTTCCACTTTTGGCGGTGGGTTAGAGAAGGGTCCGGGAACGGGCCCCTCATTGGTTTCGGTTTGTTTGGTTTTTTGGGAGTTCATTTAAGTCTCACGAGAAGCTAGGGAAATAAGAAACACCCCCCGCAAAGCCCCGCTTGCAGGGGGCGGGTCTAAATACTATGGGATTCAACCTGGTGTCCCAAAGTCTCCGTTAAGATACCTCCTTTGGGACCCCCTTCTGTCTGCCTCTACTGAGGGGGGCAGGCCGGGGTGTTCAAGGATTTGTTGACCCTGGTGCCATTCAGCTCATCGCACGGCGATCACATCGTAGCTTGGGAGCATGAGAACTCGCGCCCTCGATATTCCAGGAGGCTTTGCCATTACCTCCTGGAAGGATCGCTCCTTAGTTTAAGTCCCACCGACTAGAGATCATCAGCTCCCCAGAGTAGCCACACCTCGCGGTGCAGCCGCTCAAATTCACCTATTCCAGATTTACAATATAATGAGAGCTTTAAGCTCTCCCACCAGGTACAAGGTCCAACGATCCCTAGGGAAGGGTCTTTTTGGGTAGAAAATTGTTCTTGTTTGTTGAAAATTCAACTTTTGGTTGAGAATTCAACTATCTTGTTAAAAAATTCATCTTTCTTGATTGGAAATGATCTTTTTTGTTTAAAAAATTCATCTTTTTAGCTTAAAAAATTCACTCTTTTGTTGAAAATTTATTTTTCATGGTAGAAAAGTAATCTTTATTGGTTGAAAATGAACTTTCTTGATGAAAATTCACCTGTCTTCTACAGTTAGGAGTTTAAAGTGTTTCGTATTGAAGTAAATATGTTACCTGCATTAATTTTGTTTAAAAGCATTTATAAAGGTAAAAAAGCCCAAAATTGGTAACGTAGCTTATGGATGGCCCATAAATGGAAAAATTTTCCGTGTGACAAGAAAGTGGCTTGGCGCCGCCAGGCGCTTCTCTCTCTCTCTCTCTCTCTCTCTTTGATATCATCTGAAAACTCAACAATAAATTATTATTTTTAGTATGATTCATTCACAAGAAGTCGGAGAAATTAAAATCGAAATGCAGCAACCCAGCGCAATGGATGTTGAGGAACTTGACGTTCGGAATGCTCAATCAGCAAAGAGTGCTGCTGAACGTGCAAAAATGTTTCGAGAAAAGAAGAAGGTCGATGCTGAATATAGAGAAGCTGAAAAACAGCGAGCCAAAGCCTACAGAGAAAGAGTCGGTGCTGAATATAGAGAAGCTGAAAAACAGCGGGCCAAAGCCTACAGAGAAAGACGAAAGTGAGTTTTTGATCTTTTCTCATGTTGATATTAAATTCACAAAATAATATACTGAAAACATGATAATTTCAGAGCTCAGAAATCGCAAACGAGTACTGATGATGAAATGAGACAAATTCATGAGGACAATACTCAGACTTCAGCAAAGACTGACGCTGAACGTGCGAGAATCCGCCGAGAGAAGCTGAAGGATGATTATGAATATCGAGAAGCTGAAAGACAGCGGTCCAAAGCCTACAGAGAAAGAAGAAAGTGAGTTTTTAAAATTTGTCAATATTTTTGTTCTCATTTAGGTGTTAAATATACCCACAGGATTAATGATTGACCATTTGTACTCAGGGAAATGCAACAGGAGAATGAACGACAAATGCGAGAAAATTGGGACGAAATAATACAAATAGATGCTATTGAGGATAATACCCAAACTTCAGTAAACAGTGCCGCAGAACGTGCAAAAAGACACCGAGAAAAGAGGAAGACTGATGAAGAATATAGAGAAGCTGAAAAACAGCGGTGCAGAGCCTATAGAGAAAGACGAAAGCAGAATGAACAACAGATAGAAGACAATTTGGATGAAATTCTACAAATGGATACTAACCAGATTTAAGAAAATGTTGAAGATCCTCAGGATGAAGTATATCTAACTGAAAGTGAAGAATCCGAAATAACTGTTCCTTGTAGCGATTATCATAGAAATAGTAGACCTCATCAAGAATTTCTCAAACAGTTTAAAAACAATCCGTTTGGATATTCCTGTGGAGTTTGCGGAAGATTATGGTTCGAATGTGATTTTAACAAAGCTTCTGCAGCAAATGAAGATCTTCTTAAGCAAACCACAGATGTGCCAGATGTTTTAGAACTACAGGTGTGTTCGACTTGCAAAACCGCTCTCGATGGTAAGAAGATATCACCTATGTCTACTTATGACGGATTTAAATATCCACAAACCCCTTCGCATTTACACAGGGTTTCTGGCGTCCTGGAAATCCTTGAAAACCTGAAAAAATCCTTGAATTTTTCTCTACTTTAAAAAAAAAAAACCTGGAAAGGCCTTGAATTTTTCTCTGCCCGAAAAAAACATGGAAAAGTCCTTGAATTTTGCTAATGCTCCTGGAATTTTTATTCCCTTAAAGAAAAAAAAAATTGTTTTCAAATTTATTCTCTGCTGAACAGAAAAAGACTTGTTTAAAATCAGGGAATTTGTTTTTCGAGAGCATGTCTAATTTTTTGTATAATTGTAATATAAAATTGAATATCAATTCAACTCTTTCGTTGAAAATTTAACTATTTTGTTGAAAATTCATTTTGTTTGGCTGAAATATTAACTATTCAATTTTGCGCTGAGAATTCATGTATTTGTTGAAAACTCAACTGTTTTTGGTTTGTGTTTGATTTTTTTGTTTCAAAATTTGAATATTTGGTTGAAAATTCATTTTTTCAGGTAGGAAATTCAACTATTTTGTTGACAATTTTTTTATTTGGACAGGAAATTCGACATTGTGGATTGATATAATTCAATTTTGTTGTTGAAAATAAACAAATTAAATTAATTTTTTTAACTAAAAAGTTTACTTTTCTATTTCTGATTGAAAATTGATCTTTTTTATTTGGAAATTCAAGTATTTGGTAAAAATTCATGTATTTTGTTGAAAATTCGTCTTTTATGGTAGAAAATTTATAATTTTTGTTGAAAATTCAATTACTTAATTGAAAATTAAACTCCTTTGTTAAAAATTCATTTTTAAAAGATTCATCATTTTAATTGAAAAATCATCTCTTCGATTGTAAATTTATCTATTTTGTTGAAAATTTGATTTTTTTAAATAAATTTTGTTTTTCACTAAAAATTTAATTACTTTGTTGAAAATGCGTTTTTTTGTTACACATTAATTTCTTTTTAACTGATAATTTAGAAATCCAGTTGAATATTCCACAATTTTAGTTAAAACTTCATCTCTTCGATTGAAGGTTAACAATTTTAGTTTAAAATTCATCACTTTGGTTGAAAATTTAACTATTTTGATGAAAATTCGTTTTATTCTTGTTGTAAAATTAATTTTTTAAACTGGACATTTTAACTATTCCATTTTTGGTTTGGAAATTTATTTTTTTATTTAAAAATTTACCTAGTTGGTTGAAAGTATATCTTTTTTATTTAAAAATCAAGTGTTTGGTCGAATATTCCTCTTTTTTGGTAAAAAATTAATTATTTTTGTTGAAAATCCAATTACTTGATTGAAACTTAAGCTCCTTTGTTAAAAATTCATTTTTTTAAGATTTGATTTTTTTTAATTCATTTTTTAAACTAAAAATGTAAGTACTTTGTCGAAAATTCCTTTTTTTTTTTTTTTACAAATTCATTTTTTTAAACTGATCATTAAAGAAATCCAGTTGAATATTCCACAATTTTAGTTAAAAATTTTTTTATCTATTTTGCGGTTGAAAATTCAACTTTTCCAGTTGAAGATTCACCATTTAGTTTAAAATTCATCACTTTGGTTGAAAATTTAACTACTTTCATGAAAATTCGTTTTTTTGTTGTAAAATTAATTTTTTAAACTGGAGATTTAACTATTCCATTTTTGGTTAAAAAGATTTTTTTATTCAAAAGTTTACCTAGTTGGTTGAAAATTTATCTTTTTTATTTAAAAAATCAATTATTTCGTTGAAAATTCGTCCTTTTTGTTAGAAAATTAATGATTGAACAGAACAGAGCAAAACATTGCAAGATAAATTAATTTTGGAATAAATACTTAAATTTTCCACTAAAAAATATCATTTTTTTTACAAAAAATGGAATAGTTAAACTTTCAGTTGAAAAAATTAATTTTCAACAACAAAAAAAACGGATTCTCAACAAAAGAGTTCAATTTTCAACCAATGTGATGAATTTTCAAATAAAATTATGAATCTTCAATTGGAGTAGTGAAATATTAAACCAAAAAGATTAAGTTTCTACCAAAAATACAATTTTTCAACAAAATACATAAAATTTTAACGAAATAGTTGAATTTTTAATTGAAGAAGACAAATTTTCAACCAAATAGTTGAATTTTGAACTAAAAAAATTATAATTTTCAACCGAAAATGGAATAGTAACATTTTTAATTTAAAAAATTAATTTCAAACCAAACATAAGAGTTTTCAACTAAAATAATTAATCTTTAACTGAAATAGCTGAGTTTTCAAACCAAAAAATTAATTTTGACTAAAAAAAGATGAATTGTCAGCCAAAAATTAAATAATTGAATTTTATGTTAAAATTAATGTTTAACCAAACAGATGTTTATTTCAAGAAGATATCAAAACCAGTGTTTAAAGTTACCTATGCCAGTGTCTAAAGTACCTCATCTCGAAAGTGCACATGTGCAGCTTTTTCAGCAGTGCTTAAAGTAAGCCATCTTCAAAATGCGCATGCACGAAAATTGTTTCGCACACAGGCTGCTCAAATAAGGTCCTCTAGGCACCATTAAGAAGCATGAAAACGTCAATTTTTGAGGTGGGTGTTGCAAAAATACGTTTAAAGTTCTATACGTGGATGTCCACGGGGACTGTTCCAAAATCCCACCTGAATTTCCACGTCATTATGATATATCGGTGCCATCAAGGTTATTAATCATGAGGTTATTGTTATCATATTTTAATATTAGCATTTTAAAAACTTTAAAAGTAAAAAATAATATGAATGATACAAAAATTCTCACTGAATAAGTTGCACGTTTATATTTTATCTACTTACTTGAATTCATATACATATTGCAAAAAAATCGGAACACTTTTGCAGTATTTAATTATTTACCAAACGTCGACCTCTGGCGTGCCTTCACTGAACTACAACAATTAACGGACAAACTACGAAGTATACACGAAAGTAAGCACGGTAGTCTACCTTAAGGTGCGGTGTGAATTTGCGTTAGTGGTTAAATGGGTTGAATATCAAATCATGTCAAATGCAGTGAATATTCATGAACGGTGACAGGCGATAGGTAAATTATATTGTGTTATAGGTACTCAGTTTTCAAGGATTAAACAGTAAAGTTCTATCATTTTACTATCAATAATTTATTTCTTCAATTCCGCGGGTAATTTTGGGATTGTGATAGTGAAATAGGTTAGGTTCGTAGCATTAGTTAAAGGGTTAAAAATCATTAATATTTAAAATTAAAGGCCTGAAAAGGTATGTTTTCGTCTAGTAGAAGAATACGATTTTATAGATGGAGTAAGTAATATCAAAATGTTTGCTGCAATTCGCAGATGTACTTCTTTCAAATTTAAAATCGAGATATGACAGTTCTAATTTTGAGGCTGGGTTACGAAAACGGCCTCAGGAAGAATGTAGCCTTTCAAAAAGTATACGAATTTTCCTTTTATAATTTTTGGATAGTCCTTGTTATTTTATTTTATGCATTGAAAAATATATCAGGGTATCTTTTAGCGGACCGGGAAATCGGGAAAAACAGGCCAAGTTTATTTAGGATCGGAAATTTTGTTTATCAAAAAATCTGCATTTGTCTCAAAATGTAAGTAAAATATAATATAATAAACATTTTACAACGTTGGAACAGAGAAGTTGGAGAAATTCGAAGACATCTCATCTTTAGAAAAATATGTAATAATGAAAATCAAATGAATATATTTTTTAAATAAATTTGATACAAACCTCATGATTACTCATTTCATATATTTTACAAAAAATATTTCCTTCAGCAGAAAATATTTCAATTTTTCCAATATTTTGATTTCAACTTTAAACATGTTGCACACTGCAAGCCAAAATTTGTACAATATTGGTGGTAAGTTTATGCGATTGTATAGAAATTCACCTTTAATTTTTTTAATACAATGACCGTAAAGAATTTTTGTATTTTTTGTATATATTTTTTTGTATATATATTTAATAAACTAAAAATATTTTTCTACCTATTCCTATGCAATTATTTTTGTGATTTCTTCATAAAATAAAAATAATTCATATTTTTTATGCCTTAAAGATTATTAGGTTTTGTTTTCTTGGTCGATTAACCAACGTTAAATATATATGCTGCTGATGTTACTTAAAAAACGAAGCTGGATGAAAGAAAACCTCAGATTCAAAAAATTAATGCAATATTATAGATGTTGAAATCATGCCAGTTATTTTTGCTAACTTGTTTAGAGATTTTTACCCTCATCAGGTCTAAAAAAAACTTTGACTTAAAACCAATTTTAGCCGATACAAGAAATGTTAAATATCAATGTCCTTCTAGTATTAGCTAATAGCAAAAAGGAGGTAAATTTACCTTCTTGTATAATTTAAAAAATACGCAAATTGTACTATTAAAATCTGTATGGTATTTTTTTTAAATTTTGTTCATCGTTAATATATTCATCACATGCAAATTTAAAATCATAAATTATCATAATGAATAATAGAGGGGTGAGTGGGGTATGTTGCCGCGCTTTGACCTAAATGCCCTATAAATTATGGTTGAAATGTGATATTGATGTGTGTATTCTTTAAGGTGAAGCTTATATTATCAGGAACATATGTTATTACTCCAAACCGCGTTTCAGCCAGCGTACCCCATACCCTGGGGTACGGTGACCGTCATATTACTGCCGGTTATTTAAAAAATATGAACATTGTAAAATAAAAATTATATAATATAATAATTCTGGAAAGTGTAATGTAAGGAAGAAAAATTATTCCAGACATTTTCAAAACTAATTTAATGTTTTCTTATTAATCAAAGTAAAGTATGTGGCAAAAGCAGTTATAACCTCTTATTCCCTGCTGAAATACATGGGCGCGGCGCGGCGTCATGCCCCATATGTGACGGTGCAAGATTTAATTAATTTTAATATATTTAAAACGTTTATAGAAACAAATCATGGTACCAGAACTTTAATAAAATACTTCACCTATTAAAACCTAACTTTTTCATGCTTTCGAACTGCTCTGCTCAGATTGGTGTTGTTTCAATTCGAACTGGCCACTTCGAAAGTCGAATCTTTTCAAATTCAACACGCCTTGAATTCAACGCTTAGGTCGGTTCGAAGTATTTTGCACGCTTCTACTTCGAATGTGTGCTTGAAATGTTGAAAGTAGAGGTGTGCAGTCGTTTATTCGAATTTTCAATACAAATTTGGACACGCTTGGAACATTGGATTTTTAAAAATATAAAAAATCTAACTTCACATCAAACCGGCTTGATTTCTTCAGATTATTACAATTTTTTAAATGAAAATTACTCCTTTTTTTCTGGTAAAAAATGAATGGTTGAAAGTGTGTCAAAATTTTGTATTGAAAATTCGAATAATAATTATTATTATTCAATATCAGTGTTTTATTCCCATTGGGATTTGTTAAATTAAATATAATATAAACGTAAAAGAGATGTCATTTTTTATTTTGACGCATGTGGTCCTGTAATTTCCTGTATAGTTTGTGATATTATTTCTACTCTTGTTCCAAAAAAGTACATAAGGTCATGATGAGAAATGTAAATTAAAAATAATCACATAAAATTTGAATCAACTAATTTTTATTTAATTTTTTAATTTTCAGTGGGTGTGCGGGGGTGACTGGAGTGATGGGATGGGGCCAGAGCCCCATGGAGTTCGGGTAGACCCGTCTCCGGCCCAGCTCCCCAGCCCCCTCCGCCATCGTTATCGCCGCTGCTCCTGCAAGAGACGCAGAGGGCCGCCTCGAACGCGATGGAGGCCTCTAGCACTCAACACCAGAAGGAAAAGGAGCCACGCGTTCATAGGCCTTGCGCCTTCGACAAGGTATGATTCCTTACTTCCTTAGTGTCAAAAGTACATTTTTTGAAAGAAGAAGAAAGAATTTAATACGCTGCTGTATTTTTAAGAAAGGCTTTATCTACATTTTTATGAAATATGTGTTTTTTTATATCGCTGGATTCGCAATGAAAACACGAATTGATCTGTACCAAAGTTAATTATAAATTCTAATTAAACTATAAGATAATTAGACCCTGAGTAGCCTATCTGCCCATAAACGATATTTTTTTTTCTTCCAAAAACAATCTTATATTGGAAGATGCAGACCAGTAAAGATGCAAACGCGTTTTCTTCGATATCTCCATTCGACTCCAAGTGCAAATAGAACCTTTCTTCAAAAGTACGGCAGAATGCTCTTTATATTCAAAAATTCATCAGAAAACATTGAGCTGCCACACATTTTGGGAAAGGAAACCAGAGATTAATACCACCTGATGAATTTGGCCTCTTCCTATAAAAGAAAGTCCTGCATTTCACAACTGAAAATATCTTTTACATCTGGTTATCACTCTTTTGAAGGACTTCCTGTTTGAAACTCTAAACCGCCCTATAATGCGTCGAGGGTACAGTGCTTCTCCATTCAATTTCCATTCTCTCGTGGAACAGAGTATCAACCCTACACCTCTAGCTTTTCAATTTGGAGGTTTATTTGATATGATTTGTTGCCCACCATCAACAAACAAACTTAAAATTCAAAAATTAAAATTTTTAATTACAGCGTTGTCAACGTTTTCAAATTCAAAGTCTTTCAATGTTGAAACAACTCTTATGATAAGAAATTCTAGCCTGAAGTTAAATTGAGGTCACCATAAACTTTTGGTAATTAAAAGTTTTGAGAGAGCCTTTGACAATTTATAGTTCTTAGCACCTTTTACAACTTATACAGCCTTTGTGAACTTTCCGTAATTTACAGTTTTTGTAAACTTTTTGAAAGAAACTAGGGAAATCTAGGGGAACCGATTTGAATTTATTTCTATTCGAATTTCTTATACTTTTTTCCTCGTTTATACGCATATTTTTTTCTAGACTATAATCCACGATCTTTATTACCGTATTTTCTACACATAAAAAGAACCCTCCTCATTCTGCGTCTCTTCAGATATGCCAAGTAAATAGCATCCGAAATGAGTATTACAAGCCAGATTTTAATTTCAAATCCTGTGTTTCATCGATATTACAGATGGAGGGGCTGGTGCGGGAGATGCAAGACCCTGAGAACGGGGTGCCCGTGCGCAGCCAGAAACAATTCCTTACCTCGATCCCTTCAGCATTCATGGGTGAGTGTCAATGGTACCTGAGTTGTCGAGCAACAAATTTTGGACTTAATTCTACGGTAGACTGCCTGCGTGTTACAGGTTATGACCTAATTGAGTGGCTGATGGAGCGATTAAACATCGAGGAATCAGGTACGAAATTGTTCTGATTGTTTCACAGGTAGGAAGATCTCATTCTAAATTTAAGTACGTTATTAACAGGTCATTGTATTATTTAAATCTCACGACTGTGTCATCCAGGTCTTACGATTGGAATGGGTTAACATCTAAAAATTTGTATACGATCCTGAATTAAAGAATTACAAGGAATTCAAGGGAATTCAAAATAATTTAGGACGAATTAAATAGAATCAAAATGCAAAGGAATTCATGAAACTTGTTGATGTCATTTTCAATATAATATTTAACAGTTATTACTTTACTGCTTTGGATTAAAGAATGCACTCGGGTGAATCTGAATTTCTTCAAAAGAATTCAAAGCAGTAAGACGTCCATTTACGTTTTGAAAACCGAAAAGACAGAAATAATTGCCATTTATTTATGATATCCGAAGTAAGATTTTTCAGTCGTGGAATTTAAAAAATAACACTGGTCAATAAAATGTGACCTATGTGTCTAACCGTTGGGTTTTTTAGTTTTTTTAACCAAATTTTATTTTCATCACAAATCCTATAAGTGGAAACTTTGTTGACAACAATTGATAAATGACTTGAATTCACGTTACTTGTTTTAAATTTTGATAGAATTCCTTTTAAATTCACTTTCAATTAAATTCTAGCGAATTGAACAAAATTTGAGTGCAATAATTCGCCTTGAATAAGCATCAATTGTCGCATTGCCAACTGTATTGTAAGGGGTGATTTCTCTATCATGTATCTTGCGAACGATCAGTAGTGCTGAAACTAAAAACTTTTTTAACATTTTTCCTTTGTTTAAAAAAACGAATAAAATGATCTCTATTTAAATAATAAAGAGTTAATATTTAGCCCAGTATAAGTTTTTGATGTAAATCTCTTTTTTAAAAGATTTTCCTCCGTTTTTTATATTACAAGGGGTCTAACGGACCGGGAAATAGGGGAAAACCCGGAAATTTTATTGAAGATTAGGAATTTCGTTCTTCTATCGATTGGTGTAAAAGAACTAAAAATTGATTTTTTCTGTGCTAGGTCCTTTTCCCAGCGGACGGCCATATATAAAATGAGCCAGGATGAAGGCAATTTTTCAATTAATCACGAAGATATTGCAAAAATATTGCAAATTTTATTGTTATCGTAAAATTTAAATAAAATATAATAAATATTTTACAAAGTTGGAAAAATTCAAAGACATCTCATCTTTAGAAAATTGTGTAATAATAATAATAATAATAAAATGAATATATATTTGGAATAGATTTGTTAGAAACCTTATTTTTACTTATTTTATATATTTTACAAAAATATTAAATTTTTTCTAATATTTTTTTCAACTTTAAACCTGTTGCACCATGCGAGCAAAATTTTTTACGATAATGGTGATAAGTTGCGATTTTATAAAAATTTACCTTTAAAATGATCTCAAGGACATTGCAAATTTTTTATTATATTAGATTTAATTTTAATTTGTTTAAATCATTGGAATTTGCACTACTTTTGAAAATCCTTTAAAAAAATTGAAAAAATGACTTCATCATAGATAATTTTGTACAGAATTCCGATAGCTTTCAACCTGTTTGAGAAAAAAAATGTTAACTTCCATATAGTTACAAAACGGCAATGTAGTTTCGATTAATATTTATCACGTCAGTCTGTGATTGAGGATAAGTTTGCACGCGTAAATAAATAATTATTTTCTTTCCGGCATACATATCTGTATATTATGTTAGAATTCCCATTCCTATACATTGTTTTGGGACAAATTCCAAAAAGACATTATTAAATTGGTCGGGGGAAAAATGTGGTCCGGAAAAAAACAGGAAAACCCCGGAAATTTAAAATTGCCTGATCACTAGACACCTTGAATTATCTCAAGAACCGTTTGAGCTATCGCAAAAGCAAGGTGGTCGTTGGAGTCAGGGTTAAGAAAGTTGTAGGTAAAAAACGGGTATCTGATTTAAATTCAGCATGAAAAACTACTGCGGAAAAGACACGCCCGATTTCAAATACACAGAGGTCATATTATGTTAACCAGTGTAATTGATACTAATCAGAATTTGGTGAATTTATCGACTTGAGAGCTATTGAAGTTAACATTCGAATTGCCAAAAATGACATATTTTTTTCAATTCTGTATGTATTTATTTAAGACCAAGTACATATATTTGGATATAGGTATACTGTTGTTAATGCTGGGGGAATGTTAAAAATGGATTTTTTTTTAATCCACTATTAGAAATGTTTATTTTCTCGGTAGTTTTTTGACAATATGCACCACATTTTCTATCAATATTTTTCTAGTATACCTTTTTTTCCTATTAAAATTTGTTTTCAAAAAATCAATCTTTTTAAATTTTGTTGAAAAGTGCCGACAAAAGGGTTAAGTGTGAAGAGAGAAGAGTAGGTTTTTAGAATTAAAATTTAAAAAAAACATTCTTTTTCCTATATTTGTGAACGAAGTTCCAGGGTTCACAAAGAATCGATTAGACTAATTTTCTTTTTATATTTAGGTTAATGTTGTAAATGTGCATGAGAGAATTTTCTACACTTGACATTCTGATGTCGCACTTACTTAAAGGTCGACGAAAGTTTTCGTGAATGATAAACCAAGTAAATGAATATTAAATGAAACGGGTGACTATGTGTGTGAATTCAAAGGTTCACAAGAACTCAAATATCATGGTCTTATAAATTATTAATTTTTTCTCAAATGCTCAAATAAAAAGGTTTTATCTTTCCATATTTAGTTACTCGAGTGAAAATTATCTCACTTCATGTGGGCATTAATTTTTTCGATATGAAAAAATGGTATACTAGAAGAAATTGTGTATAGAAAATGTAGTGCATATTGTCGAAAATATGCACACAAAAATGGTTAAAGTTGTAGAATGACGTGTATTTCAATATCAGTTTATCCTGACGTCCATAACTAAACCTCTCTGCATCATTTGCAATTGAATCGGTCTAATAAAAACTTTGCATATGCAAAAAAAAAACACGAAAATATACTTTTTACAATATGTAATTAAAACACTATAATTTTTAGAATTGATCAAGTTTTATATTATGTGATTAGGTTTTATAATATATCACAGTATATAATAGAAGTAAATAAAAATAATGTTTCTTCGACACTATTGTTTAGTCTTTTTAAAAAATTAGATTTAAATTTCTATTTTGTATGTAAGCAATTGTTTCGTAGCTTCTAGAAGTTTTCACTGCTCTAGTTTGTAGAACTGTGCAAAATAATTAATAGTGGAGTTAATTATCTTTTTCTTACATTCTTACATTTTGTGTATTCGATGTCATCAAAAGTTTCTCAGAAAAATGTATTCTAGTCGTTTTAAGTTGTATTCAAGTAATTGTCAAATATTCTATCCTTACTCACTTACTTACTTTATTTATTTTTGTTTAAGCTAGATTTGCATATTATTGCTGGTTTTTGAGTTACTGCTACATGTTGCATCAATAAAGCAACATGCAGATTTCATACCCCATTGTAGATTTAGTATGTATAGTTTAGTATACATAGTTGGGCTTAGAGATATCCATATTTATACCGGCTTCAAAGTTAGGCAAGCTATTAATGACTCGAAAGGAAACCCGACAGTTCTGATCTTTTTTTGACAGTAGAGGCGGTTCATATTGCTAATCAACTTTGTCAGTATGGCTACTTCTTCCCTGTGAATGATTCAAAGACTCTCACCGTAAAAGATGACAGCTCTCTTTATAGGTTTCAAGTAAGCATCATTTTCTACATATTAGTATAAAATAGGGTGGATTGACGAACGAAATTTTCAGAAATAAAATAAAAAATTTCATTCGTATTCTTAAATACTTAGATTTTGAATTCATTTTTAATTTTTCTTTTAGACTCCTTATTATTGGCCATGGCAGCATAGAACACCCGACAATGTGGAGTACGCTATTTATTTGGCTAAGCGTACCCTCAGAAATAAGCAGCGTCATGCTCTTGAGGATTATGAGATTGTAGGTTTATCACCTACAGTTTAATTCAAATTATAATATTTTCAGGGTGGCCACTAGACCGGGAAACCGGGAAGTGGCAAAGAATTTGTTGAGACCGTGGAACAATCGCTCAATGACAGTTCATTTATTCTGTGACCAAGAATTATTTTCTAATTCTTAGTTTTAGAATTTAGCAGAAAAACTTATCTAATCATCTTGAACATAACATTATGTCATATGAAATAATGTGGTATTGAACAAGCTCGTTTAGATTTTTTTTTCTAAATAGCTACGATTCCAGTGGAAAATTGTTTGATTTTAATATTGAATGATTACCCTGGAGAACGTTTCGGATAGAATTTTATTCTGAACCAATCCAAACTATTCCGAATCACTCCGAAATCTGTATCCGATCCAATCTCAAGCAAGTTTTCAATTCATCTCAATCTGAATTGAATGGTGAAATATGAATTCAAATGATTCTGAGCTCGGATTCATTCGAATTGCACAAACGGATTGAAAAGGATTGAAATGAGGATTGGGATTGAACTTGAAAACTTGCTTCGGACATATTCGGATGAATTGGGATTGAATCGTATACATTTTTCGGAATGATTCGGATTGATTTGGAATGAAGTCATATCTAAAACTTTCGACAGGGTGTAGAATTATAAATGAAAGTCTTTTAATATTTGTTGAAAATTGGACAATATTCAAAATTGAGGGTTTGAATTTCATGAAATTTTAATTTACACATGAAAAATTATACAATTATCACATGAAATCCTTCATAGTTAAATAATTTTTAATTGAAGACCCTAAAAATATTAATAATTTCAGTTTAACGCTTTAAAAGCTGGAATATTTTAAACTAATATCGAGTAAAATTGAATAATTATGAATTGAACCTTTCAAAAATATCAAATTTTATTTCAAATTGGAAGAAACGATTTTAAATAAAAATAGTGCAAATTATAAAATTCAACATTGTTTGGTTCAAATTAAATTTGTTAAAAATGTTGCAATTCAAACTTTAAAACCTTTTAACACTTAAACGATTATAAATTCATTACATTCAAAATCGAATTGATTGAAATTTCGAGAATATTAGACAATTTCCAATAAAAAGTGCTTTAAGTTTTACAATACTTAATTAAAGGATTAAATCCTGTGTATTTGTGCGTATACATTTTTTAGAATTCTACAATTTCCACTTAGAAGTTAGAAGTTAGCCTTAATAGTTAAATAATTAAAAAAGCGTTCAAAATGCCATGTTTTTAGATTGAAAATTCATAAATGAGACTATTTCAATTGCTCAATCTTGTACATTTTCTAATTTTCAGTGCTTGTTCAATTTGTCGAACTAATTGTCCCAACATTTAAAATTGTTCAATTTTTAATTTCCCAATCTTAAATAATCTCGGGTTGAAATGATGAATTTGGACTATTATTCCTCCAAATAAAAAAAAATCCACTTTCGATGGCTTCTACTTTCAGATTGTACAATTTTAAATGTATTCCATTTTGAGATTGTCTAATTTCGAAAGCTTTGAATTTGTTGAATATTGAACTTGAGGTTGAAATGGTTAAATTTTGAATGTCTAAGTTTCCGTTTTAAACCAGTTAAATTTAGACTGGAGGGCAATAACGGTGTCCTTGCATTTGCAGAAGCCTTTGCTTAGAAGTTTCTTCTTAATTTTTCTGCATTAAATTAAATAATTTGGAGATTCTTCTTTGAATAGTTCAAATTATATATTATTTTCTTCAAAGTTTGAATTTGAAAACTTAAATAGCGAGGACAAATGTTTGCAAACCGAAAAAAATGGGAATTTTTTTGTGAATCCTAAGTGGCCATCCTGTAATATTTTAAAGAATATTTCTCTGATAATACTTTTATTTCTTTTTCTGGGTGCTTAGGAGGCTTTGAGCAATCTAAGGAAGAATCTACAAAACAAGTGGGACATAATACAGTTGCAGGCTGAAGAGCAAGTACGATTGTCAAAGGAACGAAAGAAAGGGGATAAAATCGTGAGTGATTCGCAAGAACGTGCATTTTGGAGAGTTTACCGACCGCCTCCTGGATGTTCGAGTAGCCTTGAAGTAGTGCCCGTGCCCACTCGTGCAAGACCGGGACAGCCACGAGCTCCTCCCCGCAAAAGGACTCTTACCGATTTGCAGCGTGAGGTACTTTTCCTTTCTTCAAGTCAAAAAATACTTTTCAAGGTGGTGTTCAAAATCTTTCGATTTTGGCTCACGTGCGTGAAATTAAAAATGCATTGTTTTCCATAGTTTTTGCTGGGGTGAATCCGAAAAATTATTATTTTCCTAAAAAATGTATTTAAAAATTTGCATTAAATGATGTACATTGATTGTAATGTAAAAGGAGATAATTCTGTATACGTGTACAAATTTAGTACATGCATTTTCAAGAGATTGAGAAAATAAAAATAACAAAAACTCAATAAAATATACAAAACTCAAATAGGGGACAATTAAGTTATACCCGATTGTTAATTTTTTATATTTGTTTACTATAAAGGTACAACTTAGGCTAGTGGGCCATGTGCGTTTTCAGATTCGAAAATCATTTTTTGCCTTATAAAATGAATCACCCTACTGTACACTCACAACTCTGTAACCGTAAAGTTGCCGAAGATACGAAAATTTAAGGGAAAGATAATTTTTGAGGTTATTTTTATTAAAGTAACCATTAGATTTCCGGCAATTAAAACCGAATTTTGAAAAAAATAAACCGGTACGTTTCCAGAAATCTCTCAGAAACTTACCGGTAAGTTCTCGACGTTCCTGGCTTAAATTACCGCCTTTCGAACTTGTAAGTTCGTTACTATTTTTAAGTGTCATTTCGCAATTATTTTCTAAAAAGGGGTTGAACATCTATGCTAGCTTGTAGTTTTTGCGCCGTTTGAATCGATAGGTACCACCCTTATTCGAAAAAATGAGAATGAAAACTGGATAAGTATTAAAAGCGAAATTTTACAGGATGAACAAAAAAAGTTTTCTGCCATAGTTTTTCAAAAATAAAATTTTATAAAATTATAGAAGCGATTAGGGGGAGGAGGGATTATAATCTCTTTCTGCCAGAAATTAAACTACGTTCAAACACTTTATCCTCTCAATCTGGCTGAAAATTCAAAAACTGAAATTGGAAAATCTGACTTTTATCTCAGAATGCTTTTTGCTCTTTGTTAACTAAAATAACTGTTCTAAAATAATTCAATTTGAAAAAAAAGGAGAGTTTTTGGCTCCATACCTAGAAGTTGGCCGGGAATTTAGCAGATGGGAACATATGAACTCCTATCTAATACAACGCTGCTGAAGACTGGTGACCTTCTCAGCATAAAAAATCAACCAATTGCGAATCTCGGCCCCCCCCCTTCTCAGCCCTCCCAGTAACAGAAGTTTTGGTGGGACTGACGTTTCAACAAGACTCTCCACTATACGACGAATCACTTCTTAACTAGGATATGGTTTTCGGCTCACAAAACAAAATTTACGCATAAAGGTGATAGTTGGGTGTACCATTTGAACCATGAATAATACAAACAATGAAAAAGCCTCGGAATGGACTGAAAATTTTATTGAGGAAATGCATACACACGGTAAAGGTCATGATTTTGTATCTCCCAGATTGTTGCGGGCTAGGATGAAAATAGGAATCAGAAGATTATTCATCGTAGCGTGCTATGCCCCAGTTGATAGTGACCCGAGGTAAGTCAAAGACGCCTTCCGGGACACTTTAAATGACACAATTAGTACTTGCGATCAAGGTGAAAGAATAATTTTGCTAGGAGATATGATTCGGCATAAAATGATCCACACGTACACCTGGTGTAAAGGAAATAACCGCAGTATAATTGTCTTTTTTATTGCGGATGAAAGACTGATAGAACTAGTTAAAGATACAAGAGTCATGAGGGGTCCCGAATGCCATACTGATCACTACCTGTTAGTCTCCAAAATAAACTTAGGGCGGGGATGGAGAAGGAAGAAAACAAAGAAAACGAAAGAAACGTAAATCAAGATTGAAAATTTACAGAAAGCGGAAGTGCGAATAGATTTTCAGAATAAGATTAACGAACGCATAAATCAGGCAGCTTGGAAGGGGCTTGAAAGCAATACCAATGTAGAGGGCGCGTGGACTATGTTACAGGATAACATTGTTAAAACTGCGATTGAAGTATGTGGTCCGGCGGTACTGGGAAGAAAATCTGGTGATGCATGGTGGAATAATGAAATTAAGGCAGCCCAACAGGTAAAAAAAAAAGCGCACGTGAGAACATGAAATGTCAGAGGTCTTAGCGATGAGGAGAGAAGTAGACTTGAAAATTATTACAGACACAAAAAGAAGAAAGTTGAAAGACTAGTCAAGGATAGTAGAGATAAAATCAGAACAGAAGAAGAGATGAAATTATAAAACGACTTCCAAGGAATCATGAAACTAATATATAAAGAGATGAAGGAAAGTAAAAGTACAGAGTTTGTGAGCATGAGAAACAACAAATGTGAAATGCTATACAATACAGACGGGATAGTAGACGCTTTAAAAGACTCTTTTGAAGAATTATTAGGAGGTGGAGATATAGGGCAACAGAACTGCGAGATTGAAAATAATACATTCAAAAACCCAATTGAATATGTCTGCGTCACTGAGGTTATTGATATAATTAGGAGTTTGAAAAATGGTAAGGCTGCTGGTGTAGACAGAATCAATGCTGAAATGCTTAAATACGGTGGCGAATACATACCTCACAGGGTGTGCGAATTGACAAATTTATGAAACGATACGGGACAAGTCCCTGACGATTGAAGAAAAACGATCATCGTACCAATATACAGAAGAAAGGAAAATAAAAGCAACGGCAATATTTACAGAGGTATCAGTTTACTAAGTACCGTAAGTAAAATATACTCAAAAATACTTATTCGTATGGTAACGGAAATTACAGAAGAAAAGATATGGGAAGTCCAAAGTGGATTTATGCCAGGAAGATCATGTACAGTTCAGATATTTAGCTTAAGACAGATCACAGAAAAAATCTTAAGAGTAGGAAAGCAACTTTCCTGTGCATTTTTTGACCTAGAAAAAACATTCAACAAGGTAAATAGAAGTAAACTTTGGGAAGTCCTTAAAGAGTACGGGGTCCGTGGCTGGCTCCTACAAGCAATACAACAAAAATATGCAAGCAGTAAAGCGAGTGTAAGGGTTAATGGAAAACTGAGTGATTGGTTCGATATTATGCAAGGTGCTAGACAAGGATGCGTTATGTCCTAATGGCTATTTATCATATTTATGGACAAGTGTCTAAGAATGGCTCTTTTCGATGAAGAAGGTGTAGATCCCGAAACAGTGAAGGTGCGTGGTTTGGCTTTCGCAGATGGCAAGGTTGTCGTGGCAGAATCAATCGAGGACATGCAAAGAATGTTCAATAAACCTAATACAAGCATGAAGAACATGGGCCTTAAAATTAACGTAAATAAAACAAAGGTAATGGTGTTCGAGGGGAAAAGTGAGAAAACAATGTGCAACATTGTCCTGAACTTTGATCTTAATTATCTCAGCTCAGGAGAGGACAATATTTTTTTAATTTCGCAAACGTTTAGATAACATTCCAAAGTACCTATAGTCAAAGTTGAAACAAATCCGTAAGAAAAGAGTGTTCGTGACCGTACCTCCTTAAACATAGTTTTTTCACTAAATGGTAGCTTCTCGGGAATGTCCCCTCAAATAAAATAAAAAATCATTTGAGCCACCCGAATAAAGATGGAGGTTACAATGTACAATTAATTAATAATGAAGAAATCATTCTCATAAAATAGTTGAAGCAAGTTTGCTTTCAATTTCTCTATAAGTGTCTAAGATTATATTATAATAAATAATATTTATTATTTAAGGTGTCAAATATCTATATGACAGAAAATGCAATAATCCATCAAATAGTGAAAAATGTCCGGAAATTTTGAAAATGTAACACAACTGCGTTCTTTTATTGAACTTTTCTTCTTGTCAAGTTTCCCATTTCTATAATCTTCTTTTCAATCATTGTCAAGATTCGCGGTAGCGAATTATCGTCAAGTAGAAGAAAAGCTACCAAGAATCCTTATTTGGAATAATCATGTATTTTGGACCTTTTGTGGATTGTCGTCGCAATTCTCAACCGATTCCAATGACACTCGGCAGCTGACTGATCAGCCATTAAAAACAAGGTTAGGCGCGGTTTTATGTTAATATCTCAGTCTCAGAAGCTGTGAGATTGAAAAAAAAACATTAAAACAAGAAATTTTCGACCTGTGCTCATATGTGCATCCTAATCTGTCTAACCGATTAGTACCAGATTTTAACGAGAAATCAGTAGCAACATATTCTCAAAACATTTTTTAAAATTTTCCGATATCTTTGAATAGATTTGAAAATTTTACGTATTTAGTCGGGGTATCTAGAGTCTTGGAAATCCTTGAAAACCTTGAAAAGTCCTTGAATTTTTGCTCACGTCTCTGGAAATTTTGTTCCCTTATGGACAAAATAAGTTTTTAATCTTGTTCTTTGATGAACGAAAAAGACTGCTGAACCGTTTTTTGGTAGGTTCATGTATATAATAATTCATTACTCCGCCATTTTTAATTTTATTTCTAATTTATTGTTTTGTTTGAAAGTAGAAAAACACACCTTTTTAACAATAGATTGTACATTTTATCGCGGTGAAAAATTACGAAGCTATAGTCGAAAATATTTCATAGTCTCTCATTTATTCCAGATAGTTTTCCACTTCAACAACAATCTAATGACGTTTTTTGAAATAAAATAAGAATTAAATTTTTTTTTTATTCAAAATTTTTTTATTCTGTTCAACAATTTTGTTCAACAATTTTGTTCAAAAGTCATCCTTTTCGGTTGAAATATCTACTATTACATTATTCATTGAAAATTCATCTTTTTGTTAGAAAATTCAATTACTTCGTTGAAGGTGGCACTACTTTGTTAAAAACTCATGTTTTTTGTTAAAAAATTAACTTTTTTAATTGAAGAAGTGTGTGTAAAAGATAAACCACATTGTTAAAAATAAATTTTTTTGGTTGAAGATTCATCTCTTAAGTTAAAAACTTAACTATTTTGTTGAAAAATCGGCTTAATTGGAAGAAACCTCATCTTATTGGTTGAAATTTCCTCTTTTGGTTAAAAACTGCTACTGTTTGGTTGGAAATTAACTTTTTTGTTGAAAATTCATCTCTTTGGTTGAAAATGTAACTACTTTGTTGAAAGTTTAAGATCCTTTAACATTCTTCAAAATGTGAAACAAACTTCGGTATCTCTTGAAATCTCTTAAATTCCTTTGAAATTTCATGACTTTTTATGAAATATTTCGAAATCTTTTTAAATCCCTTGAAATCCTTTGTAATCCGCGGAAATCGCTCTTAATTCCTTAAAATCTCTAAAAGTCCTTGAAGTCCCTTAAAATCTTGTAAAATCCCTTGAAGAAATGAGATTCTCTCTAAAATTGTACTAAGGATAAAATAGCCATTTAAACCAAACACGAAGAGATGGAGATTACAATAATGTACAATTATTCCATATAATTGTCAAAGATAATAATAAATTATTATTATTATTATTTCAAATATCCAATCCAATTAAAGAAGGGGATGGTCTAATTCCGAAATTTCGGGCCAACTAGTAGCAAAAATTTATGGAAAATATTTTACTATTCATACCGAATTTCAGGACGATGAAATACTTAGAATATTATTTATAAACAAATATATACATGTAAATAAGTAATTAAAGAAAATATTACTTTTTATTATAATAAACTAAATGACTGAATGAAATATATTTTTCAATATTTTATTATCAATCTAATACCTTTCTTCAGGCAATAAAAAACAAAAGATGTTAATAAAATTGATCAATACTACAAAAAAAATATTCTAATTTTTATTAACTTTCTCGAATGATTCAGTCCACATCTAGTAAAGATTTAGTTAGTTAATTTAACTAGTTTTTTAAAGTGAATTTTATTATTCCACAGAATAAGAGTATTATTATATCATGCGTATTTTATATTGCGTAAAATAACGTTAAAAAAGAACTTTGAAAGTTGACTCTTTTCATACAATGATAAGGATTTACATTTAATTCTATTCGTATCTTCACGAATGTGAAATGTTTAATTACAATTACACACACTGAAAAAAACAAGGTTTGCCAATGCCAATGAGGATAGAAAATTATTTGCTTTTTTTATCTTCTATTTCGAGGTCGTATCAAAAAAATGTGATATGCTTTAAAAATTATTCACGACATATATGTTTATTTTCCGATTATTTATACGTGGCCATTTTAATAAGCAGTCATAGATTATTGTATCTGAATATTCGGATCCAGAAAAGTTGTCTACAATTTTTTCAATTTTGCAACATGCGGGGAATATTCTCATTCTTACTCAGTAAGTGATCTACATAAAATATACAAGTATGTTCTGCATATTGATGAAATATATATTATTCTGCATTCTAGACATTTAACAGATTCTCATTCTGATTCCAAATTTATCGTTATTTATCGTAAATTACTATTAAATGTATACTGGAAAGTAAATGTACAAAATCACCACAAGCTACAAAATTTTGACTATCAGCCATAATTTTGTATGACATATTCACTTTATTTATATTTAGAGAAAGATTTTACGATTTTTCATTAGCATATGTCAGGAAGCTTCATGTAAGAAACAAGTTCAATATGTTTATTTCCTTATTTAATATTCTCAGGCGAAAATAGTTACTACTGAATTCAAAAAATATTACTGGAAAATAATTTTGATATATTTTATTTTTAAAGCGATTATTGCAGTTTTATTAGGGAATGTCTTTGCAGTTCCCAATCCTCAAGATCATTGCCGAGAGAATTGCGAAGTGAGCATACCAAATTTCTGGATTTTTCCTTTTCACATTAAAAACTGGATTCTTGCCACTAAAATGTGAATTAATTAAAAAAATTATATATTTTTAGGCCTTACAACCAGGAAAGTATATGTGTGCTAATAATGGTTGCACGTATAGCAGTCACCAACAATTAAATTGCTTCCAAGGTTGCTTATTAGCAAGTGTTCGTAAGTTGTACAGAAAAATATTTTTATTTATTTATATCAATTTTATAATGCTAATAATAATAGTTTTTAAGCGAGAAATGACTTTCATGACGATGAAAGTGGGATATGATGAAATATTTGGTTAACAGATAATAATTTAGTTATCAGTGGAGTTAGAATTTTTTCACAACTTAAAATAAAATCATAATTTTAAACGCACTGTCTACTATGACGGAATTTTCCGTAATACTAGACAATACCTATTTTAAAATATTGATATAAGAGCATGTAGAGAAAAAATAAATTATTCAGGAATTAAAGATAATGAAAAAAATCAGTATGAGACACTGAATGACTGAAATAATAACTTTATTTTTTTATGAATATAGAGTACATAAATCTCATTGATTTTCAAATATTCTTTTGCACAATCAAAATAACCTTTAAAGTTAAAACAATTTTTAGAAAATAATCATTCAGCTTAAAGGATTATAAATCTGGGTTTAAAATATATCTTTCTGAAATGTTAAACAAGTCAACTTGAATTTTTTTCTAAATAGAGAATTTTATCATTTACATTAATTTTGAACCTCAGAAACCAAATATTTGAGAACTTTCAAGCATTTGAAAAAAAAATTAATTTAAAAAGAAATAGATGCATTTGCAACCAAATAGTTGGAGTTGCAATCAAAAGAAAACGAATTTTCAACAAAAGATGCATTTTTAACCAAATGGTTGAACTTTTATGCCACAACGACCAATTTTTGAGAAGACAGTTAAATTTTCAACAAAAAAGATCATTTTTAACCAAGAAAGATGAATTTTCAACCAAAAAATATGACTCTTCTACCATAAAAGAGAAATTTTCAATCGAAAAGGATGACTTTTCGATTCTATAAGACGAATGTTCAACAAAACAGTTAAAGTTTCCACACAAAAAAATTTGAATGTTCTCAATTGAAATCGTACAATTTTTTCTAGTTTTTAATTTTAAGTTTAAAAGTTTTATTGCTATTAAAATTGAAACTAACTAAGTATTGCGAGCTTATAAGAAAAACCGAAAAAGTCGATTAGTCTCATTTTTATTTAAAAAGTCGCCAAAAGTTGCAAAATGTCGCAAAAAATCGCAAGAAGTCGCACGATATGAGCCCTAAAGAAATAATTTTCATAAAATATTTAAAGAAAATTTGCTTCAGTTTTCCTTATAATTGTCTAAGATAACAAAAATAATTTTTATTATTTCAGATGTCAAAAAGGTACATGACCACACATGTTATCATCCATCAGATAGTGAAAATTGTCCTAAACTTTACCTAAGTCATTGAAGGATACATTTTGTTGGCTGAGGTAAAACACAGTGGACGGAATCCCGAAAATCTGGCAAAAATATGGAGCTGTCCTTTGATCTTTACAAACTTGTTTATTTATTAAAATTTTCTATATTTCACAAGTTTCCATTTCTATAAACTTCTTTTAATTAATATGAACTGCCTGAAATAAATTCATTCAGTTTCACTGAACAACTAGTAGTTTCTTATTATCGAATTATTAAGCATTTCGACTAATCGAATTAGTACTTTTCTACTAATTTTCAGTGGTTGATTTTTCTGTCATTGAATTAGCAGAATTTCATTTGCAATTAATTATTAATGCATAAGATTTCAACTCGAAATACATATTGCATTTTTAACAAAACAGCCGAATTTTCAACAATAAAACATTAATTGTATAAATTTTCAACCTACAAAGATGAATTTTCAGTCAAATGGTCAAATTTTCAAATAATGAAGATTAAACTTCAACCATAGATATTTACATTAAAAAATTTCAATTTTTAAGCCAAGAAGAGAACTTTTTTAGGAGAAAGTTAAATTTTCAACCAAGAAAGAGTAAAATTCAACCAAGTACTTTTCGACCAAAAAAGTGGACTTTTTAACAAAGTTGTTAAATTTCTAACCAAGAAAGATTTGTCATACAGCAGAGAAATATACGTCACCTAAATTGTTGAATTTAAAAACCAAAATAATAGAATTTTCTATCTAAAAAGACGAATTTTCAACAAAACTGTTGAAGTTTTTGATCAAAAACACGAATTTTCTATAAAACAGTTGAATTTTCAACAAAAAAGTTCAATTAGAACCAAATAGTTGAATTTTAAACTAAGAACGATCAATACTTAGGGAATAAAGAAATAGATAAATTTTCAGTTCAATCAGGAATTTAAATTTTGCAGAAGAAAAAACGAACTTACAACAAAATGCATACATTTTTAACCAAACAGCTGAATTTTCAAACAAAAAAAAAACGAATTTTCAATCAAATAGTTACATTTTTAACCAAAAAGTGAATGATAAATCATGAATTTTCATTGAAAAAGATACATTATCAACTAAAAACTATCAATTTTTCAGCTAAAAATAAATTATGCAGTTAAATTTTCATTTAAGAAAATTAATTTGTAACTGAAAAAAAAAAAAAATTTTAACAAAATATTTAAATCTTAAATTAAATAGTAGATTTTTTAACCAGAAGAGATGAATTTTGAACCAAAAATACAATAGTAGACTTTTCAATTAAGAAGCGTTAACTTTCAAGGAAAAATTGTTGGATTTTCTTATTGGGTTCTATTAATTCAGTTCGCATTTTAGCGAAAAAAACGAGAAAAAGGAAAAGTTTCTCTAAAACAGAGGAAAAAATAATACTTTAAAGTTCCATGAAATTATTTGAAATCATTGAATTTTTCTTAAATCCCTTGCAATTTTTATATCCTATAACACCTGTACAAATATCTTTAAATCGTCTGAGATCTGCTGAAATTCTATTAAATTTTTACAAAATCCTTTATCTGGTGTAGAATGTTAGAAAAATCTTTAAACACATTAGTTGAAGTTTTATACAACGCATACAACCATTTGATCAGATAAGAGGGGAAGAGTGAAATCTATTTTTGCAATTCTTTTAAAATATTATGGAGAATTCATATGAATTTTTTTCAGTTTGAAATGGGCTGTTATAATTGGCACTATGAATTTGCCACGTAAGACCCGGATTTCCGTAAAACTTAAAATTATATAAGTCCTGATAACAGTTTAAACAAATTTAATGACTATTTTTTTCGTAAAACTGAGTTATCAAATATAAATGATTAAATATCTCAGAAGATGAAGTTCGTTGCCTATCTAATCAACGAGATAACGACTATAGCATATATTTTTACTCTTATGTACGTACGTATGTATGTATGTATACTCTAATGAAGCACCAGAATGCTAATTAGTTACACTGTTAACCAAATTATTTATAAACACATTAATCAGTTTTTCCTCAATTGTAAGAGATGAAGATCTTTTATACTCTGGTCTTATGCTTGGCGGTTATCCTTAATTCTTTTGGTGAATATAGTAATATAATATATAATTTTCAGTACATTTTGAAGTTTGTCGAAAATATTAATTTGTCGGATTCAATCCGGATTCTATCTCAATTGCTATTTTTTCTAAACTCTATTCGAATTTGTCAAAACTGAGTAAGAATTTAATTTGAATACATTTTGATGGAATCCGGAATATGTGTGATCTGAAAATATAATTCAAAAAGTGAAATTTAAGATAACTATTTCTATTGGAAAAAGTGTCCTTCGATATCAGGTCTGGAACGCTAGACCCTAATATTAAAATTCATCACTCTGACCAGTGCAAATTCTGGAGAATCTGTCCCTAAATCAATTTTCTGCATGCAGAAAATATTCCTTTCAATAAAAAGTATTAATAAAGAATAGGCTTTTTCTTCAGGCTACAAAGTAATTTTTGCTTTTATGCAGTAATTTATTACACTATTTCAATGAAACTACCTCAGAAAATGTAGTATTATTGCCGAAATGTTATATTAACAAAACTAATCAACATTCTTTACCCGTTTTCCAGTTGATTAAGGTGTACTGTAATATTATCATTTTATGTTATAATATATCCTCTGTTATATCAAAGTTGCGAGTGTAATCAGCATATATTTTAAAAGAAAATTTGTCAAGTAATTCTGAAATAAATATAACTTTCAAAATTTATCAAATTATAAAAATGATAGAAACTTTATCAGAATGTATTAAAAGGAAAAAACTCTGAAAACTTAGCGAGATTTTCTGCTTTTTTAAATAATAATAATAATAATCTCGCCAAATTGTCATAATTTTTTTTCATTTGAACACATTCTTAAAATTCCTATATATTTTTTGAATTTATTAAATTTTGAATGTTATACTTCTTTTAGAATTTCTTGGCCATTTTTTCTCAAACTATGTTGATTGTATAGATTCAGTCCAAAGAGGCGAAGGAACACTCGATGGAAAAACCAAGGTTTACAATTTATTATATTTTGTAAAAATAAATGCCAATAAATATAACAAGATTTGCTTAGAAGAATTGCTTTTTTATTTTATATTTCCTCTGAAATGTGTTTAATTCTCGGGCTATCATACGACAATTTCAATTAGCTTTCTTATTGGCCTTCTTAGTTTCTTAAACCTTGTCTTAACATTCAAATCCAGTGAAGTTGTGTTCAACTTTGTCAATTCCTTAACATAGGAGAATAATGGTATTTTTGTTGTTACTAAGTGATCTCTATAAAATAGAAAAATATATAATTTTAAAAAGCTAATAATAACCATTTTAAACGAGAAATTAGCTCTATGTATAATTGCATAAGGACGAGATAACATGAAATCTTTGGTAAACAGAAAATCATTTAGTTAATAACTTTTGATTTTGTATGTGCTTTTTTGTTAAGAGTTGGCCGAAAATACTGAATTAAAAAAAAAATTAAAATGACTAGTGCTGAAAATTTGCTATGTGTTATTAAAATAATAAAAAACTCTTATGACTTTTTGAATTCAAACATGATCCGATTCTATATATCCGAAAATTATAGTAATTTGAAAATGAGCACAAAGGACATTTTGTAAGATTGGGTTAAATTTGATCAAAATTAAAATAATTGTTTAGCAGTATTTATGGCAACCCTCTAGTTTGCACCGTAGAGGCAATCCATTATGGGTTTTTATTTGTACTAACACGTGGCAATTTTTCAACACTATAGTCATTATGTGTGCTACAGCATATAGAGATTAGAATGGCTCAAATGAAGAAAAACTTTATTTTATTTGAAGGAACACCCCCCCCCCCCAAATCTTCTATTTCGTGAAAAACTGGGATTTTTTCAAAGCATCTCCAAACATAAAAAAAATTTATTCTGAAATCATGGTAAAAAAAAGTAATTTTTGCTCAAACCCTGATGGATATGTATTTGTACAATAAAATACAATAAAGTACAACAACGAGAAAATTGTTACCTTTCTTAAAATTTGTAATTACTTGTAAAATTTTGTAAAAGTGATGTTCAAAAGCAATAAAATTGAACGATTCTTATAGAAAAAGACTTATGAACTATATTTCGAAAGTAATGATTTTCATAGTTACTGTTACTGAAAAAAATGTAAGTTACCAATTCGGTACTTATTTACAAAAGTAACTTCGTTACTGAGTTTTCCATTATTGAATTAGTAAAAATTTCGACTAATCGAGTTATAGTAATTTTGTACTAATCTTCAGTGACACACTTTTCTCTGAATGAATTAGAAGAATTTTGTTCTTGATCATTATATTTTTTTTCGTTTTTTTTTTGCATTAAACTTTATTTTGATTTGCCCTGAGGCATAAGAAATGTATCATTTCGCAAAAATGCAATATGTTTGCATTTTCTGAAAAAATTACTCGAACCTTGGTCAGAAGACCATTTTTTGATTATCAAACAGTTAAATAGTCATGTGTAGTGTAACAAAAAATTTTGTAAAATTACAAAATCGTGGATAATATAATTTCGAAAACATTGAAATTTTTGTAACTTTAATTTTTAACGGAATTGTTGTCAAAATGTGTTAGTAAAGCAAGTTTATCAGTAGGAATAAATTATAAATCTTACTATTCTAACAATTTTTTAAAATTCTCGTCAACGAAAGTACTAAAATAGTAAGAAGCTTATTTCAAGGGGCTTGGGGTTTTTTTTTACATGCCGAGGGTCTCAAAACGTGGATATTTTATGAAAACTGGCATAATCAAATTTTACATAAAACTAATACCTTCTTTGATGAGAATGTAAACATAAATAAAAAAAATGCAAAGTAGTTTTGTGCTGAATATGCTGTTGAATTTTAAACTAGAAACAATCATTTGCAGCGAATAACGAAGTAGTTATATTTTCAGTTGAAAAAATTGACTTTCAACCCAAAAAAAAGGAATTTTCAACCAAAGACATGGATCTTCAACTAATAAAATCACTTTTTTAACAAAGTGGTTCAACTGTCAACAAATTTATAAATTTTTAACCAAAAAATACATTTTTAACAATGCAGTTTAACTTTTGAGTAAGAAGTTCAATTTTTAACCAAAAAGATGAATTCTCAGTGAAGAATTTAAGAGTTGAATTTTCAACTGAAATAGATCAATTTTCAGCCAAAAATGGCTTACTTAAATTTTTAGTTAAAAGATTAATTTTCGACTGAAAAAAATAGGACTGAACCAAGAAAATTTCCGTACGAATACGGATGAATTTTCTTTATTCAATGCTAATTTTTTTCCGTGTACACTATAAGTTTCTAAAAACGTAATAATTTAAAACGTCACGTAAATATTTCTTTTTCGAACATATTTTTACAATAAAATGACAAAATATTTCCTTTTTTTATCTTTTATTTTCTGTGACATGTGTTTCATTTTCGGGCTATAATAGGACAATTTCAATGCATTTTCTTCTTGGCCTCAACATTGTCTTAATATTCAGATAGTGAAAAATTGTCTTCAACTTTTTTAATTTCTTAAAATGAGGAAAAAAATCGTATTCCTGTTTTTACTAAGTAATTGATCTTTATAAAATATACAAATAAATCATTTTGATTTAGTTTAGTCCATACTGAACTAAAGTTAGTAATTTTCATTGATTAATTAAGAAAAACTGGCAGAGGCCTCAAATAAGTTTTAATTTGTTCTATGTATACGAAAATTATGGTAATTGTTTTTTATGTACCATTTTTTGTAATAAATTCTAATAAAACATTTAAATTAAAAAAATAACATTTTTGTTCAGGTGATAATTTTTTGAAAATGACCGCAAAGGACATCTTTTAAATTCGATCACTTTTTATAAAAATTTAAAAAATTGTTTACTATTATGTACAACATTCCTTTAGTTTCGTATTATAGGTTTTTATACTAACACGTAGCAACTTTTCAACACTAGCCGTTTTTATTTTGCAAAAATATCGCATTTTCGGCCCATCCCATTGTGTTACACCATAGCTTTATTTTATTAAACTTTTCTATTTTCCACTTTTTCCATTCTCATAATCTTTTTTTTAATTACTGTATACAGTACTAAATAAGTTTATATATTTTCACAAAGAAGTTATAGTTGTTTTTCACAATTGAATTAGAGAATACCTTGACTAATCGCATTATTAATTTTTATTAATTTTTAGTGGCCCACTTTTCGCTGATTAAATCTGTACAGTTTTACTAATAATTAGTTAAGTTTTAACAATTTTGATTCAGAGAGAGAAAAATGTATGATTTGCATAAAAAAATAAAACTATAAAATAAAAATAAACTTCTTTAGATACTCAAGTTCATCCTTATTTAATGCAAATCATTTTTACAAAGTTTGCTAAATAATTGAAATTCTCTATGAAAAATTAGAAAAATTTACAACCGAAACAAATTTTGAGAGTTGAAAACAGAACTCTGTTGAAAAGTAGCGCATGAAGACCCTGAATGTGTGTAATTGATTTGTAGGCCATTGCTCCCTTGTCATTTTAAGATTCTAAAATTTTTTTATTTTTCTTACCTTTGTTTAAAAAATCAGAAAACAATGTTTTTAAATTGTAGACATGCTACTTCACGATTACAATGTCACCATATGACCTTATTGTTTCAATAGAATTAAGAATGTTACACCATCGTGTTATTTTATTAAACTTTTCTATTTTTCAAATTTTTCATTTTTATAACCTTTATTTTAATTATTATATACATTCCTAAGTAAATCTATTAAACATTGCTAGTAATTAGTTAAATTTTGCCAATTTTGATTGAGAGAAATCTGAAAGTATCTTTTGCATAAGGAAAAAAGCTATAAATTAAAACAACCTTCTTTAGGCACTCAAGATTATACTTATATTCAAGCTGATGCTTATTCAAAGCAAATAATTATTTCAAATTTCGCTAATAAATTTAAATTTTCTGTAAAAAATAAGGAAGATATACGACCGCAAAAAATTTAGAAAATCGAAAACAGAACTTTGTTGGAAAGTAGCGCAAGAGGGCCCTGAATATCCATAATTAATTTACAATTTTAGTTATTTTAAATTTATCTTGAGTTTATATAACTTTGATCGAATTATCTTTAATTCCCTTGAATTCTTCTAAATTCACTACAATTTTAATGAAATCAACAGAATATTTTGGATTTTTGGTTTTTCAATTCATTTGAATTCATTTGTCCTTCGCTCTGAATTCTTAATAATTTATTCTGAATTCTTTGGAATTCTTGCGAATCCTCTGCAATTTTTTTCAAGTTACCCTGTATTTTTTCAATTCACTTGAATTATTTCTCTAAATTGATGGAATTCTACTCAATTCAATGGATATTTTTTTAGCTTTTTTTTAATTTACACTGAAGTCTTTCAAACTCACCTTGAATTCTTAGACACTTAATCAAATTCTGTTGAATTCCCTTTAATGTTTCATTTGAAATTTAATGAATTAAATGAATTGTTTAAATATTTTTTCAGTTTTTCAATTCACTTTAATCTTTCTTATTTACCTTGCATTTTTATACATTTTATCGAATTCTTATCGTTCCCCTCAATATCTCTGAATTTACTCTAAATTCATTTAATTCGTTGGCTTTTTTAAATATTTTTTTTTAATTCACTTATATTCGATTGAATTTGTTCTGAATTGTGTTCAATCTCAATTTACTCAATTCGATGGAAATTTTAGGATTACATTTTTTTGTTTAATTCTTATGCGTTTCACCAAAGTATACTGAAATTTGTTTAATTTTTTCAATTCACTTAAATAAAACTTTTTTTTTTAATTCACGTTGAATTTTTATGAATTTCGTCGAATTCTTCTTATTTTCCTTAAATGCCTCTAAATTGACTCGAATTTTATTTAATTGGTTGATTTACTTTCTTAATTTATCCTAAAATCGTTCAAATTCATCTGGTATTCTTATACATTTCATCGAATTCTTTGGAATTCTTCTGACTTAAAAAAAAAACATCAAACTGAAAGAATTGATAGTTGAACACTTTTCAGATTAAAGGATTTTCAATTCTACAATTTTGAATGAAATGCCTCCAGATTAAATTCAAAACAATGAAAAATTAAGACAATAATTTCTCAAATCCAAGCCTTAAAAATGAGCAGATGTTAGAACCAGGCATTGAATAATGCATTTTTTTGTATTTGAAAAATGTTCCAAAAAGTTCAACTTTTCAAACTCAGTTTTAAAAGAAAAACACAATTTATCTATTGAATAATTGAATAATTTCTTTGATTTTTAATGGTCACAATTAGATAGTTCTGAATTTTCATGATTAATGCTAAATTTTCAACTTTCCCCTATCATAAGTTTAAATTTTGCGATTAAAATTGAACTGGTTGAATTTCAAAAAGTATCATTGAAAGTTTAAAATTTTGTTAATTTCTAAATAATTTAAATTTACTTAAAGTAATTCAAGTGGTTTAAATTTTGCGAATTAAATTTAAATGGCTGAATTTCGAAAATTATAATTGAAAATTCAAAAACTGATGATATCTAAACAATTTAAATTTACTTAAAGTAATAAAAAATTTTAAGGGTTTGAGAACAAAACAGTTTTCATATCATAATTCTTCGCAAATAAATTTTGTTATATCTATATGAAGATCGGATTCGTTTAAGTTTTAAGTTTGTGGAATATACATTCTTTCATTTTTAATGTTTCCTATTTAAAAATATTTTTATTTCGAACGTTTTTTTAGAATAATTCAATTTTAAAAGTTTATAATTAAAAATTATTCAATTTTGGCCGGTGAAAATAAAGATGAATTAATTTTTTATTCTAGAAAAATGTGTCTAATCAATCTTTATATTAGATCATAATTTTCCAAATTTAATAAAAATTTAGATTTCTAGAATTTCAGAAGCATTGGCTTTGAAACATTCAATTTAGTTTTCAATTTCAAATTGTCAAATTTTAATCGGCACGATTTTAAATTTATTAAAATTGAAAAGTTTTCAATTTTAAATTAGTCAATTTTTAATGCTTTTAATGAGAAATAATACAAAATTTTCAATCCTTTGAATTTCAAATGCTCTATTTTTCAAAATTCTAATAGGAAAATATTCCATTTTTAAAGTATTGAAATTGTCCTAGTTTCGAAATTTTAACCTTAAATCATTCAATTTCGAGATTCTTGAATTCAAAATAAAGTTTTCTAATTTTGAACGCTTTGAGTTCGAAATTATACCATTCCAGCTCCTTCCTAATGAAATTGTCCACATTCAAAATTTTCAGTTTGAAAATTTGGAATTTTGAAAGCTTTTGTTTATAAATTTTTTAATTAAAAATTTATCCAATTTATTCAGAAATGATATATGTTTAATTCCATTTCATTCCATTCGAAATGTTGTCCTTTTTTAAAACTTTACCTAATCTAAAATATTTTGAATCACTTTTAGAAAATTTTTCAGGAGAACCGAGTGAAGTTTAAAATTTTTTTAAAACTCATAAACATGGTACAAAATAATGAAAACGATGTTTATAAATGAAGGGTGTCGCGGCAAAAGCAGCCTTTAAGAAATTTTAAATAAAATGTAAGATTTTCAAGATTTCAAAATAAAAGTTTGAAGTTTTGTTAAATATTTTAAAAGGTTTGAAAAATAAAAAAAAATTTCTTAAGATTTCTGCAAAAATTTTAAATGATTTTTTATTTTGAAAAAAATGTATTTTAAGAGAATATTCAAAAAGGTCGCAAAATGAATAAAAATATTTCAAAAATGTTTAAAAAATCTCGGGATATTTATTTTTCGGCATTTTTCAGTCGTCCCAGATTTCTGAAAATGTCGAAAAAAATCAGGAAGATTTTAAGGTATTTTTTTTTTAATTTTAAAAGATTTTTGATAATTTTAGGAAAAACTCAAGTCAATTTAAGAGACTTTTCAAAAATTCTAGAAGCTTTGAAGAGATTAGAAATATATTTGAACTTGAAAAGATTTCCGAAAATTTATAAAATATGTTGAAATTTCTTTCAGACATAAGATTTGGAGAACTTTTATAAAATAACAAAATATTGTTAAAAATTATCTAGATTTTTTCTCATGTGGAGCAATATGCCTCAAATCTAATTTGGGTGTTCAAAAACGTAAAACAAATAAATATGTATTCAAAATATTTATCTTATATCAATAACTATTTTTTTAAATTAATTTATTTCTAAAATACCAAAGTAACTAAAAAAATAACCTCAGTTGCTTTTTTTAGAAAAGTAGGTCATAAAAAGTTACATTTTCAAACAGTAATGATATCGATAATTAGTTACTTTTCTATAATTAAAGCATTGTAGAGATAACTCTAATTTATTTTCATTATATCAAGTAATTAAAAGAGATTGTTTTCGTTTTGCGATAAAAAGTTGTTGATTCAGCGATAATTGTCTTATTCATTGTCCTTCATTTTTCTAAAGTGACTTTTTCTTGTTTGTATGTTTTCTGCAGATATAATCGAAAAAGTTAAAAAACCGCCACCATTAATCAGACCCTCGGTTAGTAAAGGGGCAGCGCCACCGGAAGCCATCAACATCATGAGACAGTGTTGGGCTGAGACTGCAGAAATGCGACCAGATTTTAATGCTGTTCATGACCTCTTCAAAAAGTTAAATCATGGAAGGTAATTTAATTATTCAATTACTGCTATTTTTTGTATTATTCTTCTTGCAAAAATAAATAATTCTTTTGGAACAATAATTTACGGTTATATGTTTTCTGACATAATTATTAGGCTGGGCCGAAAATACAGGACTTTTGAAAATCTAAAATGGTTCACGCAGTGAGGATAGAAAATGGTATTTTGAAAATTAAAAGAATTTTCCTATGGGTACAAATATTAAAGCAATTTTTGTTATTGAAAATAAAAATAAAAAATGTAACTTTTGTTTAAGTGAGACTTTTTTAAATTCGTAAAAATTAGATTTTATTAATTTGTAATAAATTAAATTTTTTTATAATGTATGACATGTCTTTACCTTGAGAAAATGTCTTCTTAAGGTACTTTTCGTGCCAAAAAGAAAATCTCTTAAAAACATCGTTTTTATGTGATTTTGAGGAAGAAAATAATATCACTGGTGATTTAAGTTGAAAAAAAACATTATATTTCATGAAAAAATGGTAAAACTTGCAAAAAGAATTATTTTAACAATGTTGGTTCCAATTAAATTTATTCTTACTATCGCTTCTTACTAATTTTTGATAAAGGGTTGATATTTATTAATGGTTAGAAATTGTTAGAAAAGTTAAAAAAAACGTTTTGGTAAAAAAATCAATATCTTTCACGATTATGTAGTTATTTTCAAAATGGGAAACACTTAATTCGTAATGGATGTTTTTTTACGAAAAAATAAGCCCAGACTTGTTAAAATTCGAACATTAAACAAAAATGGTAAGAAGCGATAGATCAAAAATTTATTCACGAAAACTATTCTTAAAATTATTATTTTTCGTAAGCCTTAAACTTTGTTTATTAAAAATGTTTTTTGTTTCATAATGCATTACTTATAATATCATTTCAATTCTCAAATCAAAGAAGACTTTTTTTTACGAAGACGTGATTTTTGGCTCGAGAACTACCTTAAACTTAACAGTTGTAAAAAAAGTGATAGGCCATTAAATTTAGTTAAGAAATCTAAAGTCTGAAACATAAAACTAAAAATTTAAATAAAAATCAACTGAATCATTAAAAATGTTATTTTTGTTTATTTTCAGAAAAGTCTGACTTAAACAAAAGTTATATCATTTCAATTTCAGACTAAAACTCGACACTGTACAAACAAAATTACCATAATTTTCGTGCCTACAGGGAAATTTGTTCAAATACTCAAAATTCAAACTTTTGGACCTCATTGCGACACCCTAAATTGATTTTTGATTTCAAAAAGTCATCTTATATTTTGAATCATAATCAAACGCAGCAACTTATCGGTATCAGTCATTTACGGTGTTTAGAAATTTGTTATTTTCGATTCACCCTAATAATGATCTCTTTAGCTAACTAAAAATTATAAGTCTGGCCTAAATTCAAGCTAAAAAATACTCAATTCTTAACTTAATTCAAAAAATTGACAAAACAAATTATATCAAAAATTATTTAACAGTAGCTTATTTTATTCCTCAAAATATGAACAATTTTGAGTATAGTTATTCATTTGGCGAATTAAAGAATTTCCTATTTAATATTTAATAAAGACGTGACGAATGGATTTGTAAATAACCTTTAGCAAGAAATAAAATAAGTCATAATTAATTAAACTTGAATGAAAATTACAAATTTTTTCTAAATAGAAAGCAAAGTTTCATCCGACTGGATCACAATTTATGGGGAGAAATTTTTGCCATTGAGAAAAATTTTTACCGAGAGGGAGGGGATGATATTTTTGGATCTATCATCGAATTCAGAAACTTTTATCTCGTTTAAAATATATCAAATGAAATTTGGTCTCCCAAATTTTCGATAGGATTTTTCACATCCCTTTCACTGAACATGAGTATTAAAAAAATTATATTTGACCTTCAAAAATAAAGCTCAAAAATAATTTTCATTTTTTTAAAGAATTTTGACAATTTTTTATGATTCCATTTTTAGCCTAAAAGAGAGCTGAGGTTTTTTCCAATTTTGTTTGAATCCAGAAAAAAATAATTGGTTGAAAAAATGATATTTAGAGGTTCCGGAAGTCTCATGAAGTTTAACGCGTATTTCCCATAAAAAAAAGAGGTTTTTGTAAATTTTATTCAGAATCGTGATTATTATATGAATCGAATTGAAACTTAAGATTTATTTTCAAAATTAGCTATATAATACAAATTAATAATTAATTTTTAATTATCCTCATATGTGTGTTTTATAGGGTCCCAAAAAAATCCCATAAAGGAAAAATTAGAGTTTGCGTGTTTTTGGCGCTGATAATAATTTTTTTGCCAATTTTTGAATACGATTTGTTTCTAATGCATGAAAAACTATTTTATACTGCTAATTAGATATTCGCATAAATTGTTTGAACAATTCATTATTGTTTTTAGAAATGTTCTCTTTTAATAGAGTTAGAAAGTCGCGGTTTTTTCAGAATTTTTCTACTTATTGTCTACTTTTCTGTAAGAGCAAAGCAATAATCAATCAAAACTGAAAGAAGTAATTATTTTGACCATTTATTATTATTAATAATAACAATATTCTCTTAGAATAATGCTAGAAAGTTGCAGTTTTTTTCTGAAATTTTCCACTTGTTCTCCAATTTTCACTTAGAGTTCGGTAATAAATAATTAATGTAATAAATAAATAGTAATGCTAGATAGTTGTATTTTTTCTTAGAAAATTTTACTTCTTGTCCACTTTTCACTTATTGAAGTAATAATAATTGCAAGTTAACAAAAATAATTGCTTAAATAATTTATTATTCAATAAAAATAAATAAAAAATACTGGATAATCGCTAGAAAGTTGCGGGTTTTCTGAATTTTTTAACTTTGCTTTGGCTTTTGAGTTATAAAAAATTATAAATAAACATTTAAGAGAATCATCTTTTGAAGAATCTCTTCCTTTTTTGTGAATATATTTTTCTGACATAGAACAGATGTTTGAAATATTTTTCATTTCTATATGGATAATATTAAATGTAAATTTTCCTTCAAGTAGTTACCAAGAGCCTATTTGTTAAAATCTGTGTATATTAATATTGATATTTATTATTTGTTTCTAACTAAAAAGTCAAACAAAAGCTAAAAGTTTCAGAAAAACCTGCAACTTTGTAGCATTACTTTAAGAGTACATAGTTATAAAAAATAACACATTCTTCAAACAATAATGTTTGTTAACCAAGCATTATTCGTTATCTCACTAAGTAAAAAGTGGATAAAAATGTTAAAATTTCAGAAAAAAACTGCAACTATCTATCATTAATATGGGAGAAGACATTCATAAATAATAATAATTAAAGTGGGGAAGTGAGAGGGAATGATGTGTTGGAAAAGAATATTGTTATGAATAATAATAAATGGTTTGAACAATTATTAATATGAAGTTTAATTAAACTTTTTCTCGCTCTAACTAAAAATTTGAAAACAAGTTAAAAAGTGTATTTTATCATTCCAAGACAATATTATTAAAGACAATACTGAACTGTTGAAACAATTACTTTTGTCAACGTGAAATAATGTTCACCACACTCTAATTGAAGAGTTGAAAATAAGCTAAAAAATTCGGAAAAAGCGCGAAATTCTAACTCTATTCTAAGAGAAAATTGCAATAAATAATAATAAATGTTTCAGAGAATTTATTTGAACATTTCAAAACCTAATTTTTCACTTATGGGGTTTTTTGGGACACTATAAAACAGACTTATGAGGGTGACACTTAAAAAGTATTTATTAATTCATATTATGTAGCTCATTATAAAGAGAAACGTTAAGTTTAAATTTGATTCATCTAATATTGACGATTCTGAATAAAATTGACAAAAACGACTTTTTTTCTTGTGGGAAATACGTGTTAAACTTCATGGGGTTGGGGAACCTCTAAATTCCATTTAAAAAAAGTTTTGCGCCCAAAAAAATTTGGCGGCGATATGCATGAAAATTATTTTTAAAAAATTTGAACGGATAACTTTGGTTGTTTAAGTGAGGTCACTTCAGAACAATTTGTACCTCCACTTTTTATTTTGTTAAATACACTTCGGATATTTTTCCAAAATTCGTTACAATATCTACCGCAATGGTTTTTTTTGTTGCTTTTATAAATTTCACTTTTGATAAAAATAACGTTTACGTTATGGAATTCCTAATAGAATTTATTATTCAATTTTCTATTGAAAAATCTTTCTATGAAAAAAACATTCGAGTAAAAAAGTGTAAAATTGAAAGGGTCGAGGGAATTTTTAAATGTATCCAAATTGACCGAGAACTCTTTGAATGTTTCCAGAAAGGTAAATTTCGTGGACACAATGTTCGAAATGTTGGAGAAGTACTCAAACAATCTCGAGGAATTAATTCGCGAAAGGACCGAACAGCTTGACATGGAAAAGAAGAAAACTGAGCAACTGCTAAACCGTATGCTGCCAAGGCAAGTAAAATTGCTCAGTACTATATTAATAGTTTTTATGCGACAGAAAACAGGCACGTACTTAAATAGCATCCTTTTCCTTCATAAAACTGAAAAGCGAAACATATAAAAAAAGCAGTTGTTTTACTACACTGCTCACGTGTTATCATAAAGGCGAAATCCGCAACGCAGAAAGAAAAGCGTGTGCTTTCTGTGATAAGCTACCCATTTTCCAACTTCGTAAAATGAAAACGACTTTTACATCGTTACGGAGAAGTATCCTTCAATAACAATTCTTATAGTTGGCCATAAAAAAGCTGAATTAGAAATAAAATCACTTTACTCAGAGGGCTTCAAACTTTGAATTATAAAGGATTTTTCAAGAATGAAAAAAGATTTGAGGAATAATCACATAGGAAAGTGGATTCAATGCTGGCATGATTTTTTTTCAAACTTTTCCTCGGGTTAATGCAGTTTTTCTTTCACAAATTAATATAGAATTCGCGTAATGCTTATTTAAACTACGCGTTCGTCCCACAAGAATGCTTCGACCCAGCTCGCTGATCAATCTCTCTAACAATCACTCCAGGTGAAGATCTTTACAAAGTCATTATGTAAAGCTCTCCACTCGGGCACATTAGTGTCCAAGGTCGTTCGCTTCAGAAAAATTAGCTTTTGAGTTTGAACTTAAAGATGACAGCAATTTTTTGGCTAAAACGTTTAGAAACCCTTGAGGAAATTAAGGTAGAGACACTCTTGTTATTTACAAATAACAATATTTTGTATTTATACATCTTTTGAATTATAGAGGTCTCAATTTTTTATATATTCAAAGCAGATGAATTTTAAATTGCAAATCGTTGAAATTGAAGGATTTTCATGGCAGTTCTACAAAGTTGAACTATTTAAAAAATTTACCAAATTAATACCTTTGAAATATAAGTCATAAAAATTGACGACTTTTCCATTCCGACAATTTACAACTAAATTTTTTTGTAATTTTGATTATTTACCTTTGAGATTTCTTGAATTTGAAAGATCTTGATTTGAAAAATTAAATATTGATTTCTAATATTATCGAAACTGAAGAATTTTTATTTATGCATCTCTAAATTTCAATGGCTTTCAATTGTAACTCTTTGAACTTGCAGAGTTTTCAATATTGACAATTTACAATTTAAAAAATTTTTGACAATTTACAATTTAGAAAATTTTTGACAATTTACAATTTAAAAAAATTATGAAAATTTGAGGATTTACAATGAAAAATGCTGTAAATTTTGATGATTTACAATAGAAATTTCTATAATGCGAAAGACTTGAAATTGAAAACTTGACTTTGATTTAAAGAATTATCAAAATTGACGAATTTTCATTTATACATCTCTAAAATTCAATGTGTTTCAACTGTAACTCTTTAAAATCTGAGAGTTTGTAAATTTGACAATTTACTTTTAAATTTATACAAACTTTAAGTTTTACAATGAAAAATTCTGCACATGTTCAGGATTTACATGAGAAATTTTTGCATTTTGGATGACTTAGAATTGAATACTTGACACATAGTTTCAAAAATCTTCAAAATTTAAGAATTTTTATCTATACATCGTTAAAATTCCATTTTTGCAATTGTAACTCTTTGAAATTGTAGAACTTTGAATTATAAATCTTTAAAATTGAATAGTTTTTAATTTTGATCTTTAAAATTGAAAGGTTTTTAATTTTGACAATTTGCAATTTAGAATTATGCTAATATTAAATTCTTTACATTTTGATGATATAAATTCGACATTTCTTCAATTTGAAATATCTTCAATTTAGAAGATTTAGAATTTAAAACTTGACTTTTGATTTAAGAAATCATCAAAATTTAGGAGTTTTTATCTATACATCTTAAAAATCACAGAGTTTAATTTGGACAATGTACAATACAACATTCCTGTAATTTTGATTATTTATGTTTGAAATATCTTTCATTCACAAGATTTAGAATCAGAAGTCAGGTTTTCAATTTTAAATCTACCAAAGTGAAGCAATTTGGATGTGAATGATTCAAAATACCGAAATTTTTAATTTTCATCGTTAAAATAGAAAATTCCTAATTTTTAAGACTCACAACTTTAAGTTCTGCAAATTTGAAGAGTTGAAATTCAAATTCTTCCATTTTGAAAACATAGAATTCTAAACTATTCCATTTTTAAGATTTATGTTATGAAGGTATGTAATTTGAAATTTTTCAAAGATTTACAATAATTCAAAACTTTTTAATTTTAAATATATATGAATAAATATTTATAAACTTGGATGATTTTGGAAACCAAAAATCAAGTTCCTAATTAATAACTCTTAAATTTTCAAGATATATAAATAAAAGTTTTTGAATTTTACAAAGATTGTGGAAATCCAAACTCAAATTTTCAATTCTAAATCTTCCGATTTAGAATTATATAGATTAAGAGTTAGGTTTTTAATACCTATTCTTCCAAACTGATGAAATTTCTAATGTAGATTATCAAAATATACAGCATTTTTTATTGTAAAACCTAAAATTTGCATAATTTTTAATTCTCAATTATCAAAATTCACAACTCTTCAATTTGAAAGATTTAAAATCCAAAGTTCTACAATTTTAGAAAGTTACAATTAAAAACATTTGAATTTCGCGGACGTAAAAATAAAAATCCTTAAATTTTATTGGTTTTTAAAATTTTTATTTGCAAAATGCCAAGATTAAAAAGTCTTTAATTTAGGGATTTACAATACAAAGATCTGCAATTTTAAAGAGTTATAATTGAAAACTATTGAATTTTAGAGATGAAAACACAAAAATTCTTAAATTTCGATGATTTTTGAAATCAAAAGTCAAGTTTTCAATTTTCCAAATTGAAGAAATTTCGAATGTAAATCATCAAAATGTAGAGAATTTTTCATTGTAAATCGTCATAATTAAACACTTTTCAGTTTTAAAGATTTGCAATTTTGAACAGTTTTAATTGAGACTTCATCCATCTTCACGAATTGCAGTTTAAAATTGTTCTATTTTGAAGATTCACATTTGAAAACCCTTTAATATTAAAGATATATGAATACATTTTTTTAATTTTTATGATTTTGAAAATCAAAAGTCAGGTTTTCAATTCTAAATTTTCTAAATGAAACAAATTTTAAATGTACATGAAGTTTCAAAATTATAAAAATTCTGAATTGTAAATTGTCATAATTAAACACTCTACAATTTTAAAGACTTAAAATTCAAGTTCAGTTTGAAGGTCTGCAATTTCCAGGCGTTCCAATGGAAAATTCTTGAATTTTGAATATATGGAATTGCACATTATTCAATTTTTCAAATTTATGTTTTAAAGGTAGGGGAGATCGCCCTACAATAGATAATGAACTTATAGTAGCCAATCATTAATCTGAATACTAATGTATGAAAAATAATTAAGTTAATTTAATTAATATTTAGGACACTGTATGTTTTGAAAATTAAAATAAGAATTAATTATTTTGGAGAGATCTGTGCTTTCAATTAATCATTATCTACTGTAGTTCCATTATCCACTGTAGTGTGGTCTCCCATATATGTAATTTGGAAAATTTGTTTTTAGAATAGTTCCATTTTTAAGATTTACAATTGAACATTATTCAATTTTCACGATTTGTAATTTGAAAATTTGCAATTTAGAAGATTTACAATTGAAAACTCTTTAACGTTAATGATGTATAAATACAAATGCATAATTTTCAATGATTTTGGAGATCAGAAGTCAAATCTTCAAATTTCTATGTTCGATTGAGAACTGTTCAATTGTAAAGATTTAAAAATAAAAATTTGTAAATTTGGATGATTTTGAATATCAAACGTTAATTTCTCCATCCTAAATCTTTTAAATTAATAAAGTTTTAAATGTAAATTATGAAAACTGCACTTTTAATTTAAAATTTTTTAAATGATTAACTCTTTAGGTTTAAAGATTTACAATTTAAAGTTCTACAATTTTAAAGAGTTAAAACTGAAAGTTTTTTAATTTTGAAGATTGAAAATTGACATTTGTTCAATTTTATAGACTTGCAAGTGCAAATTCCTCAATTTTTAACATTCAAAATGACATCGCTGATTTATTTGTTACAAATTTTTATAATTGTTCACATTCGTAACATATGTTTCCGTTTATAAAAAATGAACTTCAAGTGACTTGAACTAGTTACTGGAAATGTAATAAGTTACTATTTTTACTTCTTAACTACTTTATTTTTCACTACTAAATTCTATCCTCAATTTACGTTGACTCTATTACTTAATTTATTACAGAAAGTTTTAAAACTTTGATTTTAAATAAATTTTTGATTAAACATTACGAACTATTTTATTTGAATAGAAGAATTGATTAATGACTTTTCAGTAGATAAATAAAAGTGATACTAAAATTGTTACTAATTTAAAACTATACAATAATTTTACTTGGATAATTAGAAAATTCGAAAAAAAATGTTGCCAATTACTGCCTGTTCTATAAATATCGAAGTCTGACCAATGAAATCCTTTTCTACTTACACATACATCCCTATTGCCTAAGTGGTGAAATTCCTTTCTAGCCTGTAAGGAACTTCCTCAACACTGAATATATTTTTAAATGATCCTAAAGCCGGATAAAAATTATTATTTTGTCGATCTAACATGATGAGAATGTGATATTCCAATTAAAACTGAAGGTTTTCCACTCATTCGCAACTAGTTCAATTGGAAAGAGAATTTTATATTATGTCAAACTGACGCATACTAATAAACCATCAAACTGGGCGGAAGGAAAAAATCAATAAACAAAAGAACGCGAAAATTGAGCGAAAATATAGGAGCTTCATTATGTACAAACTGAATGCATGACTTTGAAGTTCATTATTATTAATTTCCTATCCAGATTCATTAATCATTATCCTCTTCCTCTCTTTAACAATTTTACCCACTTTCATCCTTGTTTATCAATTTATCCAATTTTATCCTATTTGTGTAGGATGGAAACACAGCATGTTATAGAGACTGGGGGATAAGAGCTTTTCATTACGTCTAGATAAATTTTCGGTGCTTGTTTTATGAAGAACTTAATGAAATAACTTTATGATTTAATTAAATCTTTGATCTTTCGACTTACTCGACAGTTCGGTAGCGGAAAAACTAAAGTTAGGAATGCCTGTCGATCCTGAGGAGTTTCGAGAGGTCACCATCTACTTTTCCGACATCGTCGGTTTTACGACGATCTCAGCTTATTCTACTCCCTTCCAAGTCGTTGATCTACTGAACGACTTGTACACCTGCTTCGACGCGACGATAAACGCCTACACAGTTTACAAGGTAATTTCAATCAGTCACATTTATCTCTTTCAAATTACGCACTTCGTCAGAGAAAACTTTTGTGAAAGCGTTCTTCTAGTAAAACACTCCAAAGACGTATAGGTACTAAAAAAAGTCTCGTTAAGAAATTTCTTCGTACCCTAGGGGCCGTCCATAAACTACACTGAGAAAAATGGTTTCCACCATTTATGATCTTGGATTAATTAACTCATTCATTTTTCAAATCCTGGATTATAAAACTTAATATCTAGAATTTACGGCTTAATATAAAAAAACTATCAGAACAGGGGAAATGGGGTTATTTGTCACGAAAATAGGGAAATAATAGGGTACTTAATTTTTCTACGTAATAGCAATGTTGATATTATATTGAATTCAATATGAAATGATTTAAATTCCTATGATTTCAAGTCGAAATATATTGCATTTTTAACAAAATAGTTAAATTTTCAATCAAAACAGACTTTTTATTGAAAAATATGAATTTTCGATAGAACAATTGAGTTCTCAAGCTAAAAAATCAAATGTTTTAAAAAGAGATGAATTTCATACCCGTCAAGATGAAATTGTCAACAATAAAGGTAATTTTCTATCAAGAAAGATAAATTTTCAACTGGAAAAGATAAGTTTTCACCCGAAAACAGTTACATGTCCAAAAAAATGGTTTGATTTTCAAGCCAAAAGGACAAATCTTTCAGAAGACAGTTGGACTTTCAATAAAAGTTCATTTTCGACCAAGAAGGATGACTTTATACCATGAAAGATGAATTTTTAATCCAAACGGATGAATGGTTCATAAAACAGTTGAGTTTTTGATAAAAAAGGTAACTTTAACATTTTAATTACATTTTGAATAAAACAGTTGAATTTTGAACGAAATAACTGAATTTTTGATCAACAAAGATGAATTTCCGACAAATGAGATTAATTTTCTAAAAAAATCGAATTTTTAACAAAATACATGAATTTTCTACTAAATAGTTGAAGTTCCAAATTATTGAGACCAAATTTTTAACAAAAATGAAATAGCTAAATATTTAGACAAAACATTAATTTTCAACAACAACAAAAAAACAAATTTTCAACCCAATGGTGAAATTTTCAATAGAAGAGACATATAAAAAAAATGAATTTTTAACAAAAGTATTTCAACTTTAAAACTAGCAGTTCAATTTTCAATCCAAATTTTTGAATTTTGAAGCCAGAAGGATAAATTTTCTACAAAACTGTTTAATTTTTGAACCGAAAATATAAATTTTCAAAAACAAGTTTATTTTCAGACCGAATAGTTCAATTTTCTATTAAATTGGTGAATTTTTAAGTCAAAAAGGCGATTTTTTCACAAAACAGGTGAATTTAGCAGGTCAAATAAGTAGAATTTTCAACTTATTAAGAATAAATTTCCAAACCAAAACCAGATAGTTAAATATTGGAACAAAATCATTAATTCCTTTAAAAAAATGAATTTTTAACAAAAAAGTTATTTTTCAACCAAAAAGGATTGATTTTCAACCAAGAATTTTTTTAAATTGAAAATATAAATTTGTAATAAAAAGTCGAAGTGATATTTTCAGTAAAAAAATTGATTTAGAAAAAATCAAATTCTCAACAAAATGGTTTAATTTTTAACCAAATAGTTGAAATTTTAAACAAAAAAGGCAAATTTTAAACTAATAGTCGAATAGTCAAGTCTTCGTTAAAAAAAATTATTTTTTAACAAAAAAAAAACTTGTTAACGAAATATTAAAATCTTCAACCAAAAAGGTGAATCTTCAACCATAAAAATGAATTTTTAACAAAGTATTTCAACTTGCAACCAAGCAGTTCAATTGTGAATCCATATTGTTGAATTTTGAAGGCAGAAAGACAAATTTCAGACCACATAGTAAAATTTTCTATTAAAATGGCGAATTTTTAAGTCAAAAAGGCGATTTTTTTACAAAAAAGGTCAATTTTTGTCTCAATAGATGCAATTTTTTACCTAGAAAAATATATTTTCAACCAAAAAGAATAATTTTCTAAGCAAAAAGACCCATTCTTAACAAAATACATGAATTTTCTACCAAAAAGTTGAATTTTCAACTTATTAAGAGTAAATTTCCAAACCAAAATGGAATAGTTAAATATTCGAACAAAATCACTAATTTCTTCAAAAAATTTATTTTCAACAAAAAAGTTAGTTTTCAACCAAAAAGAATTGATTTTCAACGAAAAATTTTCATATTGTAGCAAAAAACACGAATTTTACAACACAATACATGAATTTTCAACTAGACAAAAATAAATTTTGATTAGAAAATATTAATTTGCAACCAAAAGTCGAAGTTACATTTTCAGTTCAAATAATTAATTCTCATCTAAAAAATCCAAGAAAAAAAAATGGTTTAATTTCCAAAAAAGAAGATTAATTTTCAACTAGATCAATTTTCAATTGAAAATATCCATTTCTAACCAAAAATCGAAGTGATATTTTCAGTAAAAAAATTCATTCTCAAAAAATAAAAATAAAATTCTCAACAATTGTTTAATTTTTAACCAAATAGTTGAAAATTTGAACCAAGAAGGCAAATTTCAAACCAAAAATCAAATAGTCAAGTCTCCGTTAAAGAAAATTTAATTTCCAACAAAAAAAAATTGTCAACAAAATATTTAAATCTTCAACCAAAGAGATAATTCTTCAACCATAAAAATAAATTTTCAACAAAGTAGTTCAACTTTCAGCCAAGCAATTCAATTTTCAAACCAGATTGTTGAATTTTGGAGTCTGAATGACAAATTTCCGACAAAACAGTTAAATTTTTATACAGAAAATATAAATGTTCAAAAACAAGTTAATTTTGAGACCAAATAGTCCAATTTTCTATTAAATTGGTGAATTTTTAAGTCAAAAACGCGATTTTTTTTACAAAATAGGTCAATCCTCAAATGAATAGATGCAATTTCAATCTACAAAGATATATTTTCAACCAAAAAGAATAATTTTCTACACAAAAAGACCAATTTTTAACAAAATACATGAATTTTCCACCAAAAAGTTGAATTTTCAACTAATTAAGAATAAATTTCCTAACAAAAATGGAATAGGTAAATATTCGAACAAAATCATTAATTTCTTTAAAAAAAAAAATTAATTTTTAAGAAAAAAGTTAGTTTTTAACTGAAAAGGATTGTTTTTCAACCAAGAATGTTAATTTTTACCAAAACAGACCAATTTTACATCACTATACATGAATTTTCAACGAGACAAAAATACATTTTGATCAGAAAATATTAATTTGCAACCAAAAGTCGAAGTAACATTTTCAGTTTAAAAAATTAATTCTCATCTAAAAAATCGAACAAAAAAAAATGGTTTGATTTCCAAAAAAGAAGATGAATTTTCAACTAGATAAATTTTCAATTGAAAATATCCATTTCTAACCAAAAATCGAAGTGATATTTTCAGAAAAAAAATTCATTCTCAAAAAAAAAAAATTCTCAACAATTGTTTAATTTTTAACCAAATAGTTGAAAATTTAAACAAAGAAGGCACATTTTAAACCAAAAATCAAATAGTCAAGTCTTCGTTAAAGCAACAAAACAGTTAAATCTTGAAGTGAAAAAGGCGAACTTTCCACAAAATAGTTGATTTTTCAAACCAAAAATATAAATTTTCAACAAAAATGTTAATTTTTAACAAAATAGTTTAATTTTTAACAAAATAGTTTAATTTTTACCTAAAACCGATCAATTTTCAACCAAAAATGGAATAGTTAATTTTGCAGGTCAAAAAATTGACTTTTACCAACAAAAAGATGAATTTTCAATAAAACAGTTAAATGTTGAAGTGAAAAAGACGAATTTTCCACAAAATAGTTGATTTTTCAAACAAAAAATATAAATTTTCAACAAAAATGTTGATTTTCAACAAAATAGTTTAATTTGTACCTAAAAACGATCAATTTTCAACAAAAAATGGAATAGTTAATTTTGCAGTTCAAAAAATTGACTTTTACCTACAAAAAGATGAATTTTCAACAAAACAGTTAAATTTGGAAGTGAAAAAGACGATTTTTCCACAAAATAGTTGATTTTTCAAACCAAAAATATAGACTTTCAACAAAAATGTCAATTTTTAATAAAGTAGTTTAATTTTCTCCTAAAAACGTTCAATTCTCAACCAAATAGGTAAATTTTCAACAAAAAACGATTAATTTGCAACCAAAAATGGAATGGTTAAATTTGCAGTTAAACAAATTTAAAATTAATCGAATTATTGTCTAAGAATGTAGATTAACTTTGAACCAAGTAGTTGAATTCGCAATCAAAAAGAATAGTTTATTGAAAAAAAGATAAATTTCAAACATATTACATTTTTCAACTAAAAAATTAGTTTTCAACAAAATAGTTCAATTCTTAAGAAAAAAGTTAATTTGCAACCAAATAGTTGAAGTTAAAACTAAAAACGATCAATTTTTAATCAAGAATGGAAGAGTTAATTTTGCAGTTCAAAAAATCGATTTTTAACAACAAAACAGTTGAATGTTGAAGTGAAAAAGACGAATTTTTCACAAGCAGTTGCTTTGTTGAACCAAAAATATTAATTTTCAACAAAAATGTTAATTTTTAACTAAAAACAATCAATTTTCAACCAAATAGGCACATTTTTAACTAAAAACGATTAATTTTCAACCGATAATGGAATAGTCGAATTTGTAGTTTAAAAAATTAATTTTTACAACAAAAAGCAAACGTATTTTTGACAAAATTCTTAACTTTTTAACGAAAGTTATGGGTTTTAACAAATAAAATGAATTTTTTTAATACAAAAGAAAAAATGTTGTACTATAAACTTTACAAAAGATTGTACCCAAAATTACATAAATACCCAACTAATAGTTGAATTTTCAACTAAAAACGATCCTTTTTCAACTAAAATTAGAATGGTTAAATTTTAAGTTAAAAAAAACAATTCTTAAACAAAAAAAGAAGGAATTTCTATCAAAATATTTCAACCTTGAACCTAATAGTAGAATTTTTAACCAAAAGAGATGAAATTCTTCAAAATAGGGGAAAAAAGAGGAATTCTTAAAGAAGGGGAAATGGTATGAAGTCTGTATTTAGATGTTTTACTTGTCACATAAAATCACTAATTAAAATTTTTTCAATGATTTCAAAAAATTATTATTAAAATTTATATTTTACATGTGTAATTTCACATTCTGTGTTAACCCTTCCCCTCTGGCAGTGTGACGTAGTTTTTGAACGGCCTCATTGTAAATTGAGAAAATAGGAGTTTATTTTTTTTTAATTTATGAGAAAAATTTGCTCGTGTTTTCTAATCTGAAGAATTATTTTTTTTTCTAAATTTCAAATTATGTTATTTTTGAGTTATTCCAAATCAGTCCACTAAAACTCAAGGAATTATTTTCATCTTTTTCATTCTGCTCAAAATGTAATGAAAAAATTTCTGATGCCGTATCAGTAATTTTTTTGGATACTCCTAATTGTAATTCATTTTATTAACAATAATGAATATCTATTAGGGTGGGTCGAAAAAAAAATATTTTCGAAATGGGAAATATAACTATGTGGAAAAGTAGCGTATCAGGACTCTGACAAACTGGAATTAACTGGAATTAAGTTAACAAAATATTCTTGAAAAAAATCTTAATTTCGTAATTTAGATATTTTCCTTGATGTCATACTTTTTTTACATTTCTAGAGGCTTTAAACGACTTCGCAAATTTTTAAAGATTTTTATTCGCAGCCCCATCAGATCTTAATAATGTTTATAATAGACCCCTGTTCTCCAGAAATAATTTTAAAACCTACAGAAATATAAAAATAATTTTGTAAGGTATCTAGAACGTTTCTACTGGTAACAATGCGCTAGAAAAACATTAGATTAGTCTAGGAAATCATAAGTTTAAATATAGTACATTTTTTTTAACAGAATTTTTGACTTTTTTAAAAATTGTTCGTGGAACAAATGCTGACTCTTTATTTTTGATTTCATGAATTTATCATTTTTTTCTAGAGCAATTTTATCACTAAAACAAACTCAGATGCTAAAAATAATATTCAGAGCCAGTTGAACAACAATAATTTACAAAAATAAGAAACACAGTTTAAACAAAATTTAATATATTTACACTTACGATTTTCTGGACTAATAAAGTTTTTTCCAGCGTATTTTTACCAGTAGAAATATTACAGATACCTGAAAAAATTCTCTCTACATTTCTGTAGGGTTTAAAATTATTTTTTGAAAATAAGGGTCTACTGCAAATAAAAATCTGTAATAATGAATGGAGTCGTTCAGGACACCCAGAAATATAAAAAAATTGATACCTATGAAAATATCAAAATTACGGAAATGAGAATTTTTGTAAACATATTATATTAGCGCGAAAAACCAAGGCGTTTATTGATCGTATTCGAATTAATTACAGTTTATCAGGGTCCTCATACGCTACTTTTCCATATAGTTCTATTTCCGATTTTCAAAATTTTATTTTTGACCCACCTTAATCTCCACGTTTTGATACTAAAATCAATCAAAAGAACGAGTGGTTGCTCTTATTGTTTTAAAAAAGAGCTACAAATTTTTGAAATTTTTTTATGCTGTCTTTTATTGATCGAATTCAAATTAATTATACTTTTTCAGGCTCCTCATAGGCTACTTTTTGCCATAGTTCCATTTCCAGTTTCAAAAATTTTGGTTTTCGTCCCATCCTAATATTTATATTTACTGAAAATAAATAAATAAAAAACTTCCGTAAATTAATATTACCTAAGACAGGCCCAACCCAGAATGTATCCAAACAAGGAGCCAATAATTTTTACAGCAACAATGACTCCAAGGTGAGCTGGGATGTGAATTTTTTTTGTATTGTCGTCCAGATAAGAAATTCCAAAAGCATAATAACCAACACTTGCAACTCCTGCTATGATTTGTGCCAAAATGAGGACAGCCAGCATTCCATATTGAAGCTGTTCATCGTCGAAAATGAGTCTCGATAATCCACTTGAACAGAGTTCCTGATTTTCTTCTAGAAGTCAAGCAATATTTTTTTTTTGTATTTTGACTTATTATAATATTCATATCGATCCATGGTTCGAGTGTATAATGGCCTCCTGATAAGATATGTGATAACATATGTAGGTCGCTATGCACAAAGTATACTGACGGAGAGAATGATTGCACCAGACAGTAGATTTTGTAATCAGTTTTTGAAGAGAGTATATAAAAAATCTTAAAATTTTTTTAAATTCAAAATACTGAATTCTTTAATTTTATAACAAAATTTTTAAAGCTTTGAATCAAAATTTAGATATTAATACTAACTATGATAAATTCCAAAATAAAAAATTGTTATAATAATATTTGAAGGAGGTTTTGAGAAGGACCCTTATTATTTAGAGATTACAGACTACTTTTTGAGTAGATTCTAATATTTTATTTTAAGAAAGACTTGAAGAAATTACCTGAATGCAAGGACATGTGAGTGAAATTTGCCGTTTCCTCTATAACTCTGAAGTTTGTATCCCACATTGGCATCATAATAAAAAAATAACCAATGCATTGCGCAAAAGTTACTCCACCTAACCAAGATGTTCTGTGAATTCTATCACCCCAATAGGCTATTACAAGACCTAGAAAAAAGGGTGTAATTTCCGAAACTGCAAGTACCCATTCTGGAAAATAAAAATTTTGGGAGTTAAATCAACATTTTGACTTATTCTTAAAGATATAAGTGATCGAAAACTTATGATAAAAAATTATAAATTATTAATATTGTGACTTCATATTAAATATTATTCGGAATCAAATAAACATCTTTCAAGATTTTGGTTGCTATTGGTGGAGTCCACGTCATCTGATCACGGGAAATTTCATGTCGGAATGGGATTTTACTGTAATTCAGGATATATGATTGCTTAGCAATATAGAAAATCACACTTAATATTTTTTGAAAATTCGAAAAAATGGCGGAGATGTGGGACTTTAAGTTTTTAAACAACTTGTTTTTTAATGATGTATCTTGTATTCAGAAATGTTTTTTCAGTAGAAATATAGCAGTTCAAATACTTATTGAATTTGTTATAAACAAATAAATGAATTAAAATAATTTCGTGGGGATTAGCAATGTTTGATCACTTAATTTCAACTACATTTTTGCAATGTGTAGACGAAAGGGGTTTTTGAGTTGGATTAATGACAACCATAACTCAGCCTGTGATTATGTTTTATTAATTGTTTAAACAAACTTATTTAACAAATTAGCTCTCTGCCTATATTTCGAGATACAGAGTTAATTTTTTCAACATATAATTAATTATAAATAACTAAATTTCAACTGTTGTTAGAATTCTTAGGAAATGACTAATTATTATTGTAATAAACAATTATATAAAGTTTTTTTGTCGTATTATCCTATATTATAATTATATATGTCATTATTTACAAAATTTTTTTTATCCTTAACTCTATAATGATTTTTAAAGCAAGTAACGTTTGCAGCCAAATAATGATCATCAATATCAGAGCAAATAATCATTTGATACAATGAATTTTGTGCGTTTCACGAGCTTCTCTAATAATAACAAATAATAATTTCTTTTTTACATGATAATTTATTTAATAATTTGTATTAATCTAACTTACAAACCCCTTTCGTCTATACTTTGTAAAGATTTTGTTAAAATTAAGTCAACAAACATTGCTAATCCCCACGAAATAATTTTCATCAACTTATTCTTTTATAACAAATTCAATACATTTTTAAACTTCTACATTTCTTCTGAAAACCATTTCTAAATAGTTGTGTCATCGATTTTAGATCTTTTTGCATGAATCTAAATATTTTATAACGAACGGTATTTTTCAAGTCAAAAAGTTTTGTTGTTGTCATTTTGCTTTTTAAATTAAAAAGTATTGAAAATCTTTTTTAAAAATCGAATGTGAACGATGTATGCAGAATTTTATTAATTTTCATATATAAAAAAGTTTCAAATCGGATAAGAATTGGGCTTTGAAAATTAATTTATCCACAGACATTTTTATTTGTCATACTGAGAGAGATATTAATTCTCGCAAGTTTCAACAAAATAGTTGAATCCTTAACAAAAACAGTTTAATGTTTAACCAGAGAGTTGAATTTTTAACCCGAAAAGAAAATTTTTAAACAAAACTGTTGAATTTTTGAGCAAAAAAGACGAATTTTCTACAAAACAGTTGAACTTTCAATCCGAAAATATTAATTTTTACCAAAAAAGTTAATTTTAAACGAAACAGTTGAATTTTTAACTAAAAATGATCAATTTTCAATTCAAAATCGAGTAGTTAAATTTGTAGATAAAAAAATTGATTTTCAACCCAAAAACGAATTTTCAACAAAATATTTTAACTTTCAACCAAACAGATTAATCTTTAAATAATAAAATTGATTTTTAACATATTAATTTAGGTTTCAACCAAGAAGTTGAATTTTTAATTAAGAAGAATAATTTTCTACTAAAAAACAATGACTTTTCAAGAAAATAGTTATATCTTCAACCGATAAAATGGATGATTAACAAAGTAGTTCAAACTAGTAACAAAGTAGAAAAATAGTGGGAACCATGGATAAAGGGGAAGGGATTGAAAAGTTTAAGGACGAGAAAACCCCTGTGCTGGAAGCTTTTTTTTTAGTCAAAATTTCTTCGGGGATGGTTTAAACTTAAGCTCTCAACACGTAAACTTGAGGTAAAAATTCAATTTCCTATACTATAGTTTTCTTTTTTGATATCAGTGGTTAAAAAATGAGACAAAACTGGGAAATTTGGTTAATTAGACCCCTATGCTGGAAGATTTTTTTAGTACGATTTTCTTCAGGGATGGCTGAAATTGAAGCATGTAGAATTGAGATAAAAAGTATAATGTGCTATGTTACATTTTTTTATTTGTGGTTAAAGAATATTAAAAATAGGAGAAATAAAAAAAATTTGTCTGATTTTTTGTTTATATTTAAAACGTGAGGGAGAAAAAGAAAAATGCCCTGAAAATGTTGTAAAAATTTGTCAGTTCCAAGACAAGATATATTTTTAATGCCAATAAAATTTGTAGCCAATAAATAAAACTGTTGGAAATTGCATATTTTGGTTCGGTTTTTATGTAGTGTTAGATAAACAATATTCAGTGTTTATGATCCACAAAAGCTAAAATGCATATTTTGCGTATAAAAGTTTATTCAACTTCTATTTATGAAATTTTTGTTCTTTTTTTAATTTTGTATAATTTCAAAAAAATATACTCTGCTTTCCAAAAATTATAATCTAGTAAATGACATTTCCGATAGAGGTTACTATGCCGTGCCTGTGTACTAGAAAAAAGCTTTTATGGAAAATACCACTTACTAGATTATACATTTGGACAGCAGTGCTGAGATTTGATACTGCCATGTCAACGCCTGGTAAATTTTTGCTAGTATTAAAATAAAACTTATAGTTATAGAAGAACGAATGAGGTGTTGAATCCTTCGTGTTATCAACGTCTGGCAATATGATATAGATGAAAGTGGTGACAAGGGTCTACGACAGCTTCCAGACAAGTGTTTTTTATTGCGTTATGTTTCTTCTACATTTTATATTCTACATTTAAGAAGAGCATGGGCCAAAAAGGATTTTAATTTTGACTACAAAGAAGGATTGAATTAATGTTAATGAAAATTTAAGAAGAGCATTGAACAAAAAGGTTTTTTTGATGGAATGTAGAAGAAACAGATTATATCCTAAGAATATTTCTAATTGTATGGCTAACATAATTTCGATTGATATGTATAGTAAGTATTGTACAGACGAGTTATTTTATCGCCAACAATGCTGAAAGACGATTGAGACAATTAGAGATCAAGGACATCCATAACCATATTAAACTCGTTATTATGACACAATAGAAAACACTTGTCTGGTAGCTGTCGTGAACCCTTGTCACCACTATCATCTATATCTTATTCCCAGGCGTAAAAATTACAAAGGATTTAACACCTCTTACGTTCTTCTTTAACTATAAGTTTATACGATTGACTAGCACTGCGTTGTCATCATGTTATCAGATGGATTTTATTTCATCACGGACCAACAGCTTTAAATACAATGAAGGATTGGATTAATTTTAATGAAAATTGAACAAGAGCATAGGCAAACAGGATTTTTTGATGGAGGTTAGAAGAAACAGGTTGTATCCTAACAATATTTCTAATCGTATCGCTAACATAATTTCGAATTATATGCATAGTAAGTATTGTAAGAACAAGTTATGTGATATGTTCAACCATGTTGAAAGAAAGTTGAGACAATCAGAGGTCAATGGCATTCATAAGAATGTTAAATTCGTTATCATGACACAATAAAAAACACCTGTATGAAAGTTGTCGTAGACCCTTGTGACCACATTTATCTATATCAAATTCCCAGACGTTAATAACACGAAGGATTTAGTACCTCATCTGTTCTTCTATAAGTTTATACGCATTGGCTATTATTGCGTTATCATCAAAATTTTACATGGATTCTATTTCATCACGGACCAGAAGCTTAAACTACAACGAAGGTTTGGATTAATGGTAATGAAAAATTAAATAGAACATGGGCCAAAAAGGATTTTGGATGGAACGTAGAAGAAACATATTGCATCCTAACAATATGTCTAATTGTATGGCTAACATTAATTAGATTCATGTGCATAGCAAATCTTGTGAAGACAAATTATTTGATGATTTCAAAATGTTAAAAGGCAGTTGAGACAATTAAAGATCAAGAACATTTGTACCCATATTAAACTTGTTATCGTGACACAATAGATAATGGTCACCACTATCATCTATATCTTATTCCCAGGCGTCAAAATCACAAAGGATTAAACACCTCTTACGTTCTTCTTTAACTATAAGTTTATACGATTGACTGTATTGCGTTATCATCATGTTTTTAAATGAATTTTATTTCATCACGGACCAAAAGCTCTAACTACAATGAAGCATTGGGTCATTGTTCATAAAAATTTAAGAAGAACATAGGCCAAAAAGGATTTTTGGTGGAACGCAAAAGAAACAGTTTGCATTCTAACAATATGTCTAATTGTATGGTTACATTAATTAGATTCATGTGTATAGCAAATCTTGTAAAGACAAGTGGTTTGATGTTTTCAACAGTGTTGAAGACTGTTGGGACAGTTAGAGATCGAGAACAATCATAACCGTATTAAACCCGTTATCATGACACAATAAAAACACTTGACTGAAAGCTGCCGTTGACCTTATCACCACGTTCATCTATATATTACTCCCATACGTAAAAAACACAAAGGATTTAACACATCTTCATTTTTTCTATAACTATAAGTTTATACGATTGACTAGTATTACGTTATCATCATGTTATTAGATGGATTTATTTAATTTCATCACGGACCAGAAGCTCTAACTACAACGAAGGGTTGGATTAATGCTAATGAAAATTCGAATAAAACATGGGCCAAAAAGGATTTCTTGACTTAATGTAGAAGAAATATGTTGCATCCTAACAATATCTATAATTGTATACCCAACATTGATTCGATTCATGTGCATAGCAAATCTTGTAAATACAAATTATTTGATGATTTCAAAATGTTCAAAAACAGTTAAGACAATCAGAGATCAAGAACATTCATAACCGTATTAAACTCGTTATCATGACACAATGAAAACACTTGACTGAAAGCTGTCGTTGACCATTATCACTACTTTCATTTATATCTTATTCCCAGACGTATAAAACACAAAGGATTTAACACATCTTTAGTTTTTCTATAACAATAAGTTCATACGATTGACTAGTATTGAGTTATCATTGCGTTTTTGAATGGATTTCATTTCATCACGGACCAGAAGCTCAACGAAGCATTGGGTTATTGTGCATGCAAATTTAATAAGAGCATGGGCAAAAAAGGATTTTTGATGAAACGTAGAAGAAACGGGTTGTATCCTAACAATATGTCTAATTATATGGCTAACATTAATTAGATTCATGTGCATAGAAAATATTGTGAAGACAAGTTATTTGATGTTTTCAACAATGTTAAAAGACAGTTGAGACAATTAGAGATCAAGAACTTTCATACCCAAATTAAACTCATTATCATTACACAATAAAAAACACTTGTCTGGAAGCTGTCGTAGACCCTTGTCATCACTTTCATCTATATTCAGATTTAACTATGACGAAGGATTAAATTAATCTTAATGAAATTTTAGGAAGGGCATGATCCAAAAAGGATTTTTGATGTAATATAGAAAAAACAGGTGGGATCCTGACAATTTTTCTAATTATATGGCTTACACTAATTCGATTCATATGTATAGTAAGTCTTGTAAAGACAAGTTATTTGATATCTTCAACAATGTTAAAAGACAGTTAAGACAAATAGATATCCAGAACATCAATAATGATATGAAACTCGTTGTCATGAGACAATAGAAAACACTTTTCTGGTAGCTGTTGTGACCCTAGTCACCACTTTCATCAAAACAAAAGTAAAAATTGAAGTTAGTGAAAAATTTGTTTATATGACGACTTACCCATCCAATAGGGATCAATTTGAAATCTTCTGGCTATTGTGGCACTTGTAACGTAAAGATAAGCATGTGCTGCTGCCTGCAATAGGCCAAGCCAACATAGGAGGCTTACGAACACTCGACGTGTTGCAAATCGTGCTAATTTCGGGCATCGTACTTGGCTGCATCCACAGTCTATCGATTGTTCGGAAATGGGATGAGCTGGTCCTGTCAGACCTTCAACCTCCGACCTCATCACCTCCTGAGGTCCTATGGTCATTGTTAGGCCTGCAAAAATTCATATTTTAAATTGTTGTTAAAAATTATATTAATTCATGCATTAACAATCTTTAAAATATTGAAATTATGCAATTTTTAATTATAACAATTAAAAATGCTGTAATTTTGATGATTCTCATTTTGAACTTCTTTAATTTGGAAGATTTGGAATTGAAAACTCTTGACTTTTGATCTTAAAAATCATCCAAATTTAGGAATTTAGATTTAAACATCTTTAAAGTTAAGGATCTTTCAATTGTTCATCTCCAAAATAAAAATATTACAAAAAAAATGAGAAATAACATGATTCTAAATTATACACATTGAAAATGGAAGAATCTTCAATTGCAAATCTTAACAATCGAAGAATGTTTCATTATCAATCTTCAGATTAGAACTACATAATATGTAGTTAGTATTTATATTTATTACTTATTTTATATGATAAATTAATATTCTAAGAAAAAACATTCAAAATTACATGAATATAAACTATAAACATTCCAAGTTAATGAATCTTTAATTTTAGATCTTAAAAGTTGAAGAATTTCGAATTAAAAATCGTTAAAATGTAAGAATTTTCTATTAAAAATCTGAAAAATTGAACTATTACCAAAAAAATGGTCAAAATTACATCCTTTTAAAATATGAATCTTAAACTTTGAATAATTTTTAATCCTATATTTTCAAAATTCCAGAATTTTCCATTTTAACTTTTCAAAGTTGTTAAAATTTGAACTGTAAGTATTTTAAATTGAAGAGTTCTTAATTTTGCAAATTTATACTTAAAAATTATGCAAGTTTTAATTTTTAGAATTAAAAATTCCGTAATTTTCATAATTTACATTCGAAACTTCATCAATTTGGAAGAACTAGAATTGAAAACTCTTGACTTTTGATCTGTAAAATCATCCAAATTTAGAATTTTGATTTCTACATCTGTCAAGCTGAAGTGTTCTCAAGTGTTAACCTTAAAAATCTAAAAATCGTTAATCGCAAATTTAAAAAATTGGCGAATTTTCCATTTTGAATATTCAAAATTGAACTAAATATACCAAAAAAACGTTCAAAGTTACAACATTTTAAACTATAAACATTCCAAATGAATGATTCTTCAAGAATTGTAAATCTTAAAAATTGAAGAACTTTACATTGCAAATCGTAAAATTGAAGATTTTCCATTGTAAATCTTCAGAATCGAACTATTAAAAAATGGTTTAAAATTACATAACTTTAAAATATTAATCTTGAAAATTAAATAATATAAATTCTCTATTTTTAAAATTCACATATTTTCAATTTTTCAATTTTAGAATGGAAAATTCTTGACTTCTGATCATAAAAATCGTTAAAATGTATTAATTTTTATTTATACATACAACTTCAAAATTAAAGAGCCTTAAATTGTTAATCTTCAAAATATAAATGTCACAAACAAAAATTTTAAATTACATCATTCTAAATTATACACATTAAAAATGGAAGAATCTTCAATTGCAAATGTTAAAAATTAAAGAATTTTTTATTGTTAGTCTCCAAAAATGGACTACATATGCCCTGCAAATGTTTAAAATTACATAGCTCCACAGATATGTCTTGAAAATTTAATAATTTTCAGTTATATACTTTCAAAATTAAAGAATTTTTAATCGTGATTCTTCGAAATTGTTAAGCGTTATATCTAAAATATTTGGAATTGAAGAGTCTTTAATTTGAAAATTCATATTTAAAGTTATGCAAATTTTAATTTTAACAATTGAAAATTCAGTTATTTTGATGATTATCATTAAAAACTTTTTCAATTTCAAATATTCAGAATGGAAAACTCTTGACTTTTGATCTTCAAAATCATCCAAATTTAAGAATTTTTATTTATACACCTTACAAGTTTTCATAAAAATATATGAAAAATATGAAAAACCCTTTGTTATATTGTTAGTCCTAGTAACCGTTTATGTACCTTTATGTGATGAATAATGATTTATACACCATTTTATAATTTAAAAAACAGAAACTCTAAAAACATTTGAAAAAATTGTTTATAAGCAGAAAATTGATAAAATAATATTTATAAAAAATGTTGAATTTTTCTCTCTCGAATTTTCATGCATATCGCCTCCGAATGGATTCGAATTCATACAAAAAATGAATTTTTTAAATTTATTTTCAGAAGTGCCGCCAACCCCATGAAGTTCAATACGTATATCCCATCAGGAAAAAAATACGTTTTTGTACATTTGATTAAGAATCGTCAGTAGTGGGTGAATCGAATTGAAACTCAATATTTCTCTTCACAATTAGCTATGAAATACAAATAAATTATTATTTCTTAAATATCACCCCCATAAATAGTTATGGGGGTCCCAAAAAGCCCCATTAGTGAAACATTGGGTTTTGCGAGTCACTGGCGCTAATTATGACTTTTTTGCGGTTTTTTGAATCAAAATTATTCATAATACATAAGATACTACTTTCTACTAATAATTAGGTGTTTAAATAAATTTTATAAAGAATTCATTGTTTTTAGAAATTTTCTATTAGAATAGAGTTAGAAAGTCAAGTTTTTTTCCGAAATTTTCAACTTATTTTTAATTTTTCAGTTGGATTGAAGCAATTATCAATTAGATTTTACAGAAATGATTATTTAAAAAAATTTATTACTGTTTATGAACATCTTCTCTTAGATTATTACTAGAAAGTTGCGGATTTTTCTGAAATTTTCAGCTTTTCTTTGAATTTTAATTTAGGAATAAATAATGAATATTAATATTAATTTAAGTAAAAAGGCCTTCAGTAACTACTTTAAGGAAAATTTGCATTCAATATGATCCATAGAGAATATTTGAAGAATATTTCAAATATCTAAATTTCTAAATTTTATTAATCTTTACCTCGTTCTAAGTGAAAAGTAGACAAAAAGTTGAATATTTGAGAAAAAAACGCAACTTTCTAGCATTATTTGAAGATAATATTATTTAAACAAATAATAAATTGTTTAAAGAATTATGTTTGTTCTGAATAAAAAGTGAACAAAATGTTGAAAATTTCAGAAAAACTACAACTTTCAAGCATTAATCAAAGAGAATATTATTAAAAATGATAAATTCTTTTAAAAAAATTTTTATTAACATAAATGAATTAATTGAAATAATTAATTAATTAATTGAAAAGTGGATAAAAAGTGGAGAAACAGTAGAAAAATTTAGAAAAAACTGCAACTTTCTAGCATTATTCTAAGAAAATATTATTGTAAATAATAATACATTGTTCAAACAATTATTTCTGTTGAATTAAATGTATTATTGCCTCGCTTTATTTGAAAAGATGAAAATAAGTTTAAAAATTCGGAAAAACCGCGACTTTCTATCTCTATTCTGAGAGAAAATTGCTGAAAACAATAATAAATTGTTCAAAGAATTTATGTGTACTTCTAATTATCAGTATAAAGTAGTATATTATGTATTGAAAACAATTTGCATTAGAGAAACCGAAAAAAAATCATAATTAGCGCCAAAAACTAGCAAAACCCATTTTTCACTTATGGTGTTTTTTTGGGACCCTATTAAACAGACTCGTGGGGGTGATATTTAAAAAGGATTCATTTGTTTGCATTATATAGCTAATTGTAAAGAGAATTGTTGATTTTCAACTGGATTCACCTAATATTGACGATCTTGAATAAAATTTGCAAAAACGTATTTTTTCTTATGGGGAATACGTGCTAAACTTCATGGGGCTTGCGGAACCTCTAAGTATCAGTAACAAAAAAAAGCATTTTTGTTTGTAGATTCGAAAAAATTTGGAAGCGATATGCATGGGAATCAAAAAAAAAATTCACAATGATTTCAAAGACTTCGAAACATTTCACAAAGATTTCAAATATTTCTACAAAATTCAAAAATCTTCAAAGATTTTAAATTATTTTCACAGATTTCAGATTATTTAACGTGTATTTTACAGAGATTTTTAAAATTCTAAAGATTTCACATATTTCAAAGATTTCAAATTATTTCGAAAGTTTTCAAAAGATTTGCAAATATTTCATAAATATATCAAAGGTATCAAAGATTTAACGAAACCTTCAATAATTTCAAGCATTTTAAAACTTCGGACAAAGATTTCAACGACTTTACAGATTTCAAAAGATTTCAAAAGTCTTCAAAAGGTTTCTCAATGAAGAAAATCAAATTTACATCATAAATTATAAATTATCAATAAAAATTAATTTTCAATAAAAAAACTAATATTTAAGTACGGAAATGAATTTTTAACCAAAAAAAAATTCTCATATGAGAAGATTAATTTTCTACCAACGGAGATTAATTCTTAAGAAAATAGATGAATTTTCCACCAAATATTTGAATTTTTATAGAAATTTTCAACCAAAGAAATGAATTTTCAACAAAAAATAGCACGATTAACAAATTTCAGTAAAAAAATTTAATTTTCAACAAAATAAAATTATTTTCAACGAAATAGTTAAATTTTCAACCAACCAGATCAATTTTCAATCAAAAAGTTTAATTTTCTACTAGAATATATTAATTATAAAGAAAAATGAGTGATGAATTCTAAATGTATTTTCAAAGAAATATTTTAAGTATAAACTAAAAAAGAAAAAGAAACCAAAATTAGAATAGTTAAAACTTCATTTAAAAAAATTAGTTTTTAACAAAAAACAAAATGAATTTTCAACTAAGCAGATGAATTTAAACTAAATTATATAATCAAATAATGGTTAAAAATATAACATGTATTTTTTACCAAAGAAGATAAATTCTCAAAATAAATTTAATATTTGATATTTCAACCAAAAAAGATTTTTTTCTTTAAAGAGAAAAAGTTCCGTTTCACCAAAATAGACGGAGTTTGAACAAAATATTCAATCCTCTACCAAAATATATCATTTTTTAACCCAACAGTTGCATTTTTAGCATATATCTGGTTATGAAACTGCGCAATGCTTTATGCGCTAGACGCAAAAGTGCGTGCTTCCCATTGGAAGTGTTTTTTTTCGGAAGTGTTCCGCTTATTTGAAAAAAAGAAACACATCCGGAAAAAACACTTCAAGTGAGAAGCACGCACTTTTGCGTATAGCGCATAACGCGTTGCGCAGTTTCATAGCCAGACAGGTATTATGTGAATTTTTATTAGAATAAGTTTTTATTATTTATACCTGTAGTTATTCTATAAATGATTCCTGAAGAGGAAGTCTAAATTGGCTTATCTGCTAATAAGTTATTTATTTATTTACAGATATTTCTATTGTTTTGTTACAGAAATTAGTTCACAGACGCGGACCCACCAAAATCCTTTTTCATCTAATATGCCAAGTGGGTTCAGGTATACTTTAGGTCGACCAGTGACAGGCGATGATGGTCTTATCATTGGAACAGAAGACAATTCTGGTCGTTTTCATCCATTATTTTTGAATAGCCATACTGTTGTGGTGTATTCAAAATTAATTTTGAATAGGAAGCGCTTCACGATCACCAGAATGGCCCCAAATGCAGTGTTGGAATTGCATAATTTCATACGTCAGCAAGCATCAGCTAGAACTGGACATCCCAGAGGAGCATCAGCTAGAACTTACCATCTCGGAGAATCATCTACTAGAACTAGGGATCCCAGAGAAGCATCAGCTAGAACTGACCATCTCAGAGAAGCATCTGCTAGAACTGAGGATCCCAGAGAAGCCTCAGTTACAACTGGGCATCTCATTGAAGCGTCTACTAGAATTGAGGATCTCGGAGAAGCATCAGCTAGAACTGGACATCCCAGAGAAGCATCTGCTAGAACTGACCATCTGAGAGAAGTATCTGGTAGAACTGATGATCCCAGAGAAGCATCAGTTAGAACTGAACATCCCAGAGAAGCATCAGCTAAAACTGACCATCTGAGAGAAGTATCTGCTAGAACTGATGATCTCAGAGAAGCATCAGTTAGAACTGAACATCCCAGAGAACCATCAGTCAGAACTGAACATCCCAGAGAACCATCAGTCAGAACTGAACATCCCAGAGAAGCATCAGTTAGAATTGAACATCCCAGAGAAGCATCAGTCAGAACTGAACATCCCGGAGAAGCATCTGCTAGAATTGACCATCTCAGAGGAACATCTGCTAGAACTGACAATCTCAGAGAAGCATCTGCTAGAACTGACAATCTCAGAGAAGCTCAAAGCAACTAGTTTATACGTAAAAAACAATGTTAAACTATGTTATACAAAAAAATAAGAAAATAAGTAATTTTTAAAGTTTTTAAGTACTGTATTGATTTAACACATGCTTACGTGATAAGTATTTGTGTTGAGAAGAATTATCAAAATGGGAGTGATAAAATTAAAAAATAATCCAATTTTTGTATATTTACAATAGCACTTCACAATGTTTATGTGTTTAAAATAAAACCACGAAATACATAAATTTTTAACGAAGCAGTTGAATTCTAACAAACAAAGATAAGTTGTCCAACAAATGTTTGAATTTTTAACTAAAAAAGTATAATTTTTCACAAAAAATGAAATAGTTCAATTTTCTGTTAACAAATTATTTTTAACAAAAAAAAAGTTATTTCAAAATAATTATATTTTCAATCAACGAAATAAATGTTCAACTAACATAATAATGAATCTTAAACTAAAATAGTGAAATTTTCAGTGAAAAAATAAATTTTCAACAAAAAAACGGGGTTTTAGCAAGATTGTTGTCGTTTCTACAAAGGAGATTAATTTTTAACTAAAAGAGAAGAATTTTCAACATAAAATGTAATATTTAATAATATCACCAAAACAGACTTTCGATTTACATAAAAATAATTGAATTTAATAAAGTGGTTGAATTTTTAAACAAGAATAATTTTCCTCGAAGAAAAAAAAATTTCCAGAAAATATCTAAATTTTTCACTAGAAAAGAAAAATTTCGAATAAAAATGAAATACTTGAATAATCAGTTTCAAAAATTAACTTTTCAACATGAAGAAATCTTTTTCAAACAATATTATAATTATTTTTCAATAATATCATGCATCTTTAACCAAATTTAAAATTTTTAACAAAGGTTTTCAAATTCCTAAAAAGTTGATTTTGGAAAAAAAAAATTAATTTTTAACTAAAAAAGACCAATTTTCAAGATTTTCAACTAAAACAGAACGAATCTTCAACAATATAATTTAATTTTCAACCAAAGAAATAAATTTTTTACCAAAAAGGACCAATATTGAACAAAATCCATTATTTTGTAACCGAATAGTTGAATTTTTAACTAAGAAAGATAAATTTACAATTAGAAATGAAATAAGTTTTAATTTCCGGGTTGAAAAATTAATTTTTAAACAAGAAAAAAATAAATTTCATCCAAGAAGATGAGTTATCAACCAAAAAGATGAATTTTGAAGCAAAATCTCAATTTTCTACCCGAAGAAAACCAAATTTGAAGAAAATACATAAACTTTTAATTGAAAAATATAATTTTTTAACAAAAAGTGAATTTTCAATGAAAAAATTAAATTCTCAACCTCAAAAACAAACCATTTTCAGCAATATAGTTAAATGTTTAAGCAAAGAAATTAATTTTCTACCAAAATAGTTAAATTTACAACAAAAAATATCAATTTTTAACTAATATGATGCATTTTCAACTAATTTTATTGTTATAAATGATAATAATAATAATACAATTATTATTGTTAAAAATTCGTGAATTTTGTAAAAAAGTTGTCTTTTTTGTGGCAAATCAATCCTCTTGGTTCAAAATTTAACTATTTGGTTGAAATTTGATTTGTTGAAAATTCATTTTGAACAAAATAGTTGAATTTTTAACTAAAAATTATAAATTTACAATAAAAAATAAACTAGTTTTAATTTTTAGTTAAAAACAATAATTTCCTACGAAACAAAAACGAATTTTCAACCAAAGGATAAATTTTCAAAAATGAATCTTATTGTTCTACTGAAAAAATGAAATTTTGAGGAAAAACAAATTTTTCAACAAAAAAATATATAATTCCATCAAAATAATTGAATTTGCAACCGAATGGTTGAATTTGGAAAAAAGTTTTTTCTCGTTGAAAATTGATTTTTTGAACAAAAAAACGTATTTTGAACTAAATAGTTAAATCATCAACCAAAGAAATGAATTTCCAACTAAAATCCACAATCCTTAACCAGAAAAAGGAATTTTCAACAAAGAGTTCAACTTACAACCAGGTAATTGAATTTTCAACTAGGAAAAATAAATTTTTCACCAGAAATGGAATAGTTAAATTTTCAGTAAAAAAAAAAAATTAATTTCAAACATAAAAGAAATGACTACCAAAATAGTTCAATTTTCAACCAAGGAGATGAATTTTCAACTGAATAGTTGAATTCTCAACAAACAAAAAAAAAACATTTAGCAAAATTATAAATTTCCTGCAAAGACGATTGATTTTTACCACAATATTGATTTTTCGACAAAAAATACCAATTTTAATCACAATTGGAATAGCTAGATAATTTAGTGAGAGAAATTATTTTTTAATGAAAAAAAAAGGAAAAAATTTCAACAAAATTGTTGAAAACTATTTGGATTACCTATGTAAATTACCCCGATTTACCTGGATTAGTTTGGGTTACAAGTTATTACTTGGATTACCAAAATTACAGCGAAGAAACTGGATTACAATTGGATCACTCTGGATTATAGGTGGATTGCTCTGTATCATAGATGGATTACGGTGGATTATTTGGATTACCTGAAATACTTCAAATTTTCTGGATTACAAGTGAATTTCCCTAGATTAGAACTAGATTAGCTCAGATAATTAGTGGATTATTCTGGATTACGATTGGATTTTTTGGATTATATATGGATTATAAATGGATTACCCTGGATTACAGTGGATTATTTAGATTACCTGAAATACTTCGAATTTCCTGGATTAAAAGTGAATTTCCCTAGATTAAAACTAGATTAACTCAGATTATTAGTGGATTATTATAGATTACATCTGGATTGCTCTGGATTATAGATGGATTACTCTGCATTATAGTGGATTATTGGGATTACTTGAAATACTTCGTATTTCCTGGATTACAAGTAAATTTCCCTAGATTAGGACTAGATTAACTCAATTTATTAGTGGATTATGCTGGATTACAATGGGATAACTCTTGATTATAGGTGTATTGCTCTGTAAATTTTCTGGATTACAAGTGAATTTCCCTAGATTAGAACGAGATTAACTCAGATAATTAGTGGATTATTCTGCTGAGCAGTTGGATTGTTCTGTATAATATATGGATCAGGCTGGATTATGGTGGATTATTTGGATTTTCTGAAATACTTCAAATTCTCTGGATTACAAGTGAATTTCCCTAGATTAGAACTAGATTAACACAGATTATTTTTGGATGACTCGGAATTACAATTGGATTTTTTGGATTATGAATGGATTACCCTGGATTACAGTGGATTATTCAGATTACCTGAAATACTTCGAATTTCCTGGATTACAAGTAAATTTCCCTAGATTAGGACTAGATTAACTCAGATTATTAGTGGATTAATATGGATTACATTTGGATTGCTCTGGATTATAGATGGATTACTCTGCATTATAGTGGATTATTTGGATTACTTGAAATAGTTTGAATTTCCTGTATTACAAGTAAATTTCCCTAAGTTCAAACTAGAACAACTCAGATTATTATTGGATTTTTCTGAATTACAATTGGATTTCTCTGGATTATAGATGGATTACGCTGGATTACGGTGAATTATTTGGATTACCTTAAATACTTCAAATTTTCTGGATCACAAGTGAATTTCCCTAGATTAGAACTAGATTAACTCAGATTATTTTTGGATGACTCTGAATTACAATTGGATTTTTTGTATTATGAATGGATTACCCT